>SADC01000187.1:0-185635 GCA_004194705.1 Ditylenchus dipsaci
TCGCGACAGAGGGAGCATTTCAGCAGACTGCAGACTGAGTGCATACCTGAAAGACGAACAGGTTAAATAGTGCACTGTAGAGTGGATCACTGGAAGCAGTTGAGGCGCTTTCTATCTCACACAAAACTGACCCTGTTGAGTTTCATTTCAGGTACTGCGAGAAGTATTTGTCGCAATTGCACTTGCACCGTCACACGTTTCGTATGGGCTGTTAATTTTCTAAACGAAACATTGGAAAATACAACCACTGAGAAATTTACTTACATAGACGAGTTTTTCTGCTTCTTTGCACTCGCGATGGCATTTTCTTTGGCGCTCATCGGCACTTCTTGCTTCCATCAGAGCCTTTATGCTTAGAAGTTTAGAATGCTAGCTTTGCTTTGTTTCCGGTCTTTCTGCACTGCAGTGAGTGTTCTTGTTCGGAGCATTAGGCTGCCTGAAAATGCAAAAAATATACTGTAATAACGACAGACAAAAAGTGCAAAACCACAGAGTTTTTCACACGATCTTTATGCATGTGTAGCCTGTGTATTCAGGCACAGAAAGTCAGAGATTTTCGTAAAATCAGAATTTTAAAACTAGAGATCGTTTGAAGCAAACAACTGGCATTTTCACGAGTGAAAATAGGGTTTTTCCGTTTTCCATTTAACTTTTGCATAAAACTAAATGTTGCATTTTTTGTATACGTCTTTGGTACCAAAATGCAGCAAATTTACTCCTCTATCAGCCAGTTGCGTTTCAGGAAAACTCGACATAAAATAGTGCTAGAATCTCAATCGAGTCAACTAGATGAAAAAATTTCTTTGAAATTTTCACAGAAATCAATTATAGCTTCGAAATTTGCATGTTTTATGGGCAAGTGATGGCTTGTTCGAAAGCGCTGAATGTGGTGAGTTTTTTGACAATAAACTTACATGAGGTACAGCGAAAAAAGTAAAACCAGAAGTGCTGGATAAAATAAAAAAAAACAGCGGTTTTTCAAAATTTTTGATTTGGCGCCAAATTTCGCTAATGCACTAGAATGCAGTTTTTGAGGGGCCGTGGGTACCCGCCTTTCAAAATATTCCATCGGCAGCGAGCATGCCCCTTTAAACCAAAAAAATAGGTTAAACTCCTTTTTGTCAAAAACTAGGGTCTTTTGTGCACAGACAACGAATTCAATAGCATGAACCCAGCAAGTTACCGTATTTTCTAATTACTCGACACCCCTATTTGAGGACTTATATTTCAGCCAAGAGAAATTATTTTGCAACGCTGTTTTTCGCATCAAACATCAAGATAGTCTTTGAAGTGGGTACCGTATTTACTGTATTAACTCCCACCCTCTAATAACTCCCCACCCTCTAATAAGTCCCCACCCTACGGACCTTATATCTCAGCCTAGAGCGAACATTTCGCAAATCTGTTTTTTGCGTTTTCTTAGTTGCCGCGAGTTTACCTGATTCCACTTTTTAAATTTTGGTTGAGCACCAAAAATATCAAAATCGAAATATTTTTTCCGATTTTTTAAGGGTTGAAAAATAACTCCCCATGCGGACTTAATACAGGAAATACGGTATGCGGCACACTTGATTTTTAAATACTCGAGTTCAATACCCACTATGTGCAAACTATTTTAATTTTATGTAATTTTTCACGATTTTGAGCGTTTACGTGCTCCAATGCTCGGTTTTTGTTTGTCAAGGCCAAATCTGACCATTATGACTTGTATTTACTCTCGGATTTGTTTTCAGATGTAACCAAAAAGTAACATTAGATCATAATGATCCCATTTGGCAATGAGCAATCAAAAACCAAACATTGAGGCACTGAAATATATGAAATTAGCGTTTTCGGTGTTTTTTTGGCTTTCTTTGACCTAGAACTCACAATTTTTATAACTTTCTACCAGAACAACTCCGGCTATACTATTCAAATCGACTATGCTTTACAAGATAGCTTTATATAGAATATGCGAATTTGATCGTACAGTTTGGGCGGTTCCCTTGTTGGCCATCGAAATCCCGAATTTCTTTTTTCTTTATTATGTTGCCGCGTAAAAGTTTCCTAACATTTGCTTACGCTAAATCTAGCCGTTAAAATGTGATTTCCCGCGGGTTATTTCTTTATCTAGTCCAGCAATGCTGTGCCATGAGGCAAAATAAGGCAGAACTGTGTTGGAAGCTTAGCGAAAATTGCCTAAAAGATGGGTTCATTGAATGTGCTCACTGTTAGATTTAATTGTCTTCACTTAATTCTTCGCTCCTATCTAGCTATCATCAAAAATTTTAACTTTTAAAGAAAGTATAGAAATAATAGGTTCTTGAAATAAATTTTTATTTGGTTAGATATGTAACGTAAAAAGGTATACATATGGGCAGAGAGTAAGGAAAATGAGATCAACTCATTGAATATTCTAACGCGAATGAAAATATTAATAAATCAAATAAGTTCTTACCAATTATTCTAAATACCAAACATATTTTTATACAACTTTTCTTGGTAAATTTTATATTCTGGAAGTTTCATTCAGTTATGTATGGTATTTTGGACTTGTTTGAACTCGATAACTTTAAAAACATCTAATAAAAAGTAAGAAGCATCTAATAACAGTTCTAAGAAAAGAAACAGATATAAAAATACCAGTATAACAGCAGGACATTTTAAGCAATCAAGCACACATACAAAAACACACATCAAAACAACATATATAGCAATTTTTACTTTACATACATACAGGGTGACCACAAAAAACGTCACATTTTTGAAAAATTTGAGTAGGAAGCTCCATGCCCCATCGATTTACGCTGGAAAATCGATGACAGTAGTTAGGGCATCTGGTAGATCTTTTGCTCTCTTTCTCAAATAAACAGAATCAAAAATGAATTCATAACAAAAAAACTCGATTCATTTTTTTTCAAAAATGCGAATTTTTTGGTGTCACCCTGTACAAAGCAGATCAAAGTAGAATGCTTGTTGATCATTTATTTTCAATGAAAGATTCTTTTTTGAGAGCCTTTAGATAAGTGTGGAAGGTGGCTTCTGAATTGCAGAGGTCGTAATTGCACACACACCTGAAGGCGAATTCAACAGCCGTACCGGGCTTGCGACCCATGAACCGACTGAAGTCGTAGCGCTGAAAAATAGGGTTTAAGTTAAGCGTCAGTATGGCCAAAACACAATATTAAATGCAAAATTATTTATTAATCTTTTGGCTATATTAGTTTTATCCTTTAGAAGAAGGGGGAAGATAAATGAACAGCGTTTTAAGTTCCAAAATTTTGTATTTATATACTGCAATATTGATGGCTTGTTCTAGAACCCGGAGCTGGAGTGAGGATGTTCACGATGCAAAATACTCCACTTCGGGCTCCTGAACGAGTCTTACTCGATAAACAAGCTTTGTATATATGAATGTATGATAAAGTATGGATACTTGCGCATCTTTAAATAGATATAAAATTAAATCTTTGAATTATATAGTACTTTTCTGAATTGGATTATTCTGGTGTCAAAAGTCAATTTCTCCTTCAAAAAAAAGTCGAGATATTTTTTTGACGCTAGTACACTGGAAGCATAAAAATGTTGAAATAATTAGTGTACTAGCACCAAGAATTTTAGTTTAGTTAAACTGGTAGTAGGGTTTACCTCATAAATGCACACTGTCAACACCCTGTACAGTTGGTCATTATTGCTGAAAGCAGACTGGTAGGCCTCTAGTCCATCATTCTCTGGTCCTACACCAAACCGAGTGCCATGAATCTTTTCTTCGCCATGTTCTATACTAGGCACCAGTGAGCAGTACATCCATGTGACGTTCTGCTTGATGGATGTAACACCCTGCAAAACATACAACAGTTAAAAGGTTTCTTACAAAAATATATATATATATTCTGTAGTATCTCTTTGTTTTTAACACGCTCATTTTTTAAGATTTAAAAGCTTAAAAATTGATTTAGTAACTTAAGCTCAGAACAAAAGGGCAGCATCCCAAAGACTCAAATCATAAAAACTGGTATTCCTAGACATCACTACAAAATCAGTGAAAAATAAGCTTTAAAATGTGCTTTGGACCCGCAAATCTTATAATTATGTTATTTATTCGAACGCTATTTGGTAATCTGCATAAAATAATCAAGTTTTTTAAAAAAGTTTAAACTATTAAAATTCTTTACGCTTAGCGAATTTGTGCCCATAAATAACTGGTTGGTTAGTCATTTTTCTTTAAGTCTATTTCGTATTTAGAATTTTCCGAAGTGGAAATGGTCTGCTAGCTGACGTAACTTATTTCTACTTATTTTGTGTAAAGAACCACCTGGCTTTTCTCCCTGAAATAGAAAAGAAACACCTGGTAAACTTCTTGGGTGAGTTGCAAATGTCAACTCTCACTTTTTTTAGCTATCCCACGCACTGAGTCTGCGAAAGTTATTTTTTTTACAATAATTCCAAAATTACTTGGTTAAGTGACTCACATCAACTGTCTCGTAGCAAGATAATGCATTTGCAGTGTGGACCATGAAAACTAGGAAGATTAACGACATCAATCTCATGCAAAATGGTTTTCTGTTAAAGGAGGAGCAGGGGTCCCGTCTTTGCTGGACTTGGTCAATGTGCTGATGAGGGCCTTGGTTTGTCTGCACCAATTTTTGTTGAGGCAACTCCTTCAGCATACCTAATAGTCCTGCTGACTTCTGAATTTTAAACGCCATTTTCTCAATCTAATGATAAAGAATATAATAGGGTTTCTTGTTGGCAGTAAAGATTTAGGAAATATCGGTTATGCAAACTAAAAAACCAATTGAATTATTTATTGAAATATCAGCAAGACCACAAGAGGGCATTACCAAAGAAGATATATAAAAAGGCCAAAATGAAAGCATAGATTGTGCAAAGAAACAATAAGTTTTTTTTAATTTTCTTCACAAATAAATGACTAGTTTGTCTTGCTAATTTTCTTTTGTATTTGATCAAAAGCAGAAATACAAAGAAAACGACACAAAGAGTTTTTGAAACTGTTAAATTTTGTGTTCCCCTAATTTAATAAATCCCCACTTACTAAAAGTCTTCTTTATTCTAGATCATACAAGAAAAATAGACAAAGAAAAAGGTTAAAACTGTGTCAAACAAAGCAGTGAATAGGTCTAGCATTTTCCATACAAAGTTCAATAACTTTTATTTTGGTAGACTTAAACTTTTGCATCTTTTTGCCAAAAAAGCAGAAGTGATCTTTCACAGCAAAAAATATTTTTGGGAAGGCAGGAAAAAGGAGACAGAGTAAAAGAGAGTCTGATAAACCGAGGCTGAAATTTAGTAAACAAGCAAAAACTACATTCTCATTATCCAAAAAACTTTAGAAAACACTAAAAAAGAGGTTTTTTGCTTTAATGTGCGCACAGGGACCGAAAATCATTTTCCAAACGGTTTCCAACATTTTCTAAATTTTCACAAAACAGAAGCAACAAATTAAAGCAAGCTTCAAGAAATAGGAGAACAGGCTGTGTTATATAGTTGGTCTATAACTACCTTGATTGGTCTAAGACCCACTAATCTAAGCTCCACCTCTCAACCTTTAACGCTAAATACTAAAACGTGGGATTAAACCCCACCTCTTCACCACTTAATAAAAAAATATAAGTGCTAAAAAAGGAGGAGTTTGACTTAAAAAGGTCATTCAACCATGAAAAATACCGTATTTTCTCTAAAAGACAGATAAAATAAGAGGGTTTGGGGTTAAATCATGTTCTATTGCATTTTAATATAAAGTCAAAAAAGTTATAGACGGGCCGAGAGAATACGTTAGTTAAAAACGTACTCAAAACGAAATACAAAAGCAAATAAGAATTTTGCCGCAAAAAGTCGTAATTTTGCCGCAAATAGTCGGAATTTTGCCGCAAACTGCAGTAAATTTTGCGGGAATCCGAATTTTATAGTCAAAAAGGACTTGGATCGCTCAGAATTCCACCCTGGAGCAGCTAGAAGGTCCGGAAAGTTGGTTTTTAGGGGGTTGACTGAAAGGGGGGCGGTAAACTTTTGGCAAAAATTTGATTGAGCGGATCAGAATTACGGTCCGATAGGCTGAATCGCTTAGAATTCCACCAAAACCACTAAAAAGCACCATGAACCTGAAATTCTGAGAAATTAAGCCGATCGGACCGGAATTGTGAACCGCTCATTCGAGTTTTCGCCAAAAGTTTAACCATTTTCATAGGAATTATGAATCAGAAAGCTCCCAGTTAGCTTATTTACAATCATTCATTTTCTCGATAAATCGATGGGGCAAAGAACTACCCTGACAAATTTTTAAAAATGTGACTATTTTTATGTGTCACCCTGTAGTTTACGTAAGAATAAATCAACATAACTACAAGAATATCAGAATCCTTTTAATGTAGCTAACAAGTTTTGTTTTTCAAGCAATAATGCTGTCACTAACCAAATCATCCTCATTTATATACGAAAGTTTCAAAGTACACGAAATTCAACTTCTGCGAAACTAAGATATGCAAGTCCAGGCAGACCAAAAAGCCCAATTAATTATTCTGATTAAACATCTTGGCTGTCCAAACAAGGACTTTCCTCTTTTATTGCTTACAAATACTTGTTGGAATACGCATGTAATCTACATTTAAATGTGTTGACTTCCAAAATAACCGTGTGTGTGTATTTGCTACATTAAAGAAACAAAATTTGCATCTGCTGTTTAATCACAACAGCAAGATATAGAGCATTGCTTTTTGTGGCTTAAAACACAAAACAAGAAACAGCACAAAATGTATCCTCTATTGAAAAAGTTATTATAGCAAAAAAAATTGAAAATATGGCAGTTTGGAAAGTGGTATAACAGGTTGATAGGTATATTACAGTAGCACTTATTTGTTGCTTCTGGGAAAACTGTTTTTACAATGACATTTATCAATTTTAAAAGTGTAAATAAAAATGTAATGTTTTTGACGTAAACTATTTTGTGAACTCTTATGTCGAAAAAAACGTAGATATTGGATCTTTTCACAACATAATAAAATATTTTCTTCATTAAAAATTCAATATTATGAAAACATTTCAGTGATTAGTTGTTATTATATTTTTACTTACTGAAGACTGAAAATTCGTACAAAGAAAGTACACACTTTTTCGAATGTCATATATGTAATAAATTTCAAGATTTTGAGATTTAGCAGGGCGGGTCACAAGGCGGGGTCTGAGTAGAACAAGGGCTGCCTTGTCATCATCATTAGTGATCAAATTGCAACATAGCAAATTTTTATTTACTATGTTAGTAATCTTCCACTATTTTTGCGTTCTAATTCGTAGATTTTTGCAATTTTTACTTGCAATCTGAGTATTTTTTAAACCCTTAAACGCACACTGCCCTATACAGGGTGTCTCAAAAGTATTGGGTATTTTTTGAAAATTTTGTTTAGGTATCCTCTTCCCCGGTCGGTTCTCGAATTTTTTTCGGTAATCTCCACAAAAGTATGGTTTTGAGAACGCAAAAAAAATTTCATCCCATTTTAATTCAAAAGAAAATCATTTGAAGGGTATAACAAATAATTTAAAAAACTTGAAGATTCAGACAATTTTTGCGTAAATTTTCAAAAAAAATTAACGCTTAGGATTAGACAAGTTTTTTTTCTTGAGTCTATTAATTGATCTTTCTATAGACCTGTGAGTGAAAGCCGATATTCAAGTGCATCCTAACATTCGCTTGCCAACACTTGCCTCAACCTGAGTCTAAAAAACCACAAAAATAAACAACATGGAGGACCAAGGCATATTTTTTCGTGTGTCCCTCGAACACATATAGAGTCGGCCATCAGTATAACAAAACTCGGACTTGCTAACTTAGTAATCTTTGGGGTTTGAACTTACCTATTGTCTGAAGATAATTAAATGGATTACATAGGTAAAGCTGATTAAGTGACGTTTGTAATAAATGTTTTAAACTTCATTACTGTGTTACTACTTCTAATCTTTACTTTTTAAACAATTAAAACTCAAGTGCAAATGAAACTGTTTTAGGATAGCAATGAATTTTTGATGTATTTGACATTTATTTGCTAGATATAGCTTGATATTTAAGAAAGGGGACTAACTACAAAGGTCAAATTCTAGCTAATGGCCGTTCATCTTTTTTTGTAGAAAGAATTTCCACCCAAAAAAGGTTAAAATTTAGTATTTAGTTTGCTTATTTTCAGAATTGTAAAAATCAATTAATTAGAGCTCAAATTTGTCGCCTTATATAAAAAATGTGCGTGGAAAAGTCCACAGTAAATCGACTAACCCTAATTTTTGATCTTTAGATCAAAAAACATTGATGATGTAAGAGGTCCACAAAATTTCCCTAAAATGGTATTTATTAAATTTTCAAACGAAATTGTGTCGCTTTAATTTCTGTAAAACGTAACTGCTTTTACTTGTTCTACTTTATTACTTTACTTATGAAATAAAATGAATCACGACTTCCAACAGTTCAAATCTAAACTTTGAGAACTTTTCAGACTTTTAGAATTTGCCAAGATTTTTAAAAATGTCACTGCGTCATATGTAAAAATATTATCCTCATTTTTGACCTAAGATATTAGTTTACTAATTAACTTTGCAAAGTCAGCTTGCATTCCAATCCTCGTACTAAGAAGCTAGTTTTGTATAAATAACATCTGTTTGTGACGTTGGCCTATAATTTAAAGAGAGAATATCCTTAAAAAATTCATTGTTCTTGGCCCACCTGGTGCAAACCCAATGTAAAACCGAAGTTAGAAAAAGTAAATGGTTTAGCTCTAATTCCACGTATTGCTTAATGATGCAGGAATAGTGTAGGCGCACCTTTTGGAGTCTCAAGACTAATTCCTGTAATCGTTACTGGCTAGCAAAATGTACGTAATAAGTTTATAGTTGTTTAAATTAAAGATCAAGTTTATAACGACCACCATTATTAATTTAGATTCAAAAAACACATTTCCTGAAACAATGTGATAAAAGAAATTTGGTTTATTGCATGTTGAGCGCAACTTAATAAATAAAATGAACTGTATTCATTGTTCAAAGGCACATGCCCGTGCATTTAAAAAAGGCGAGGACTAGAATTTGTTTGTGAATGCTTTCATTTTTAGCTTGTTTAGCGTCAAATGTGATGTTTATGACCTTATACTACTTTTAAGAACTAAGCAAAAAAACTTAAAAATATATATATAAACGTATGTGAAAATTGCTCGAGAAAGGAAAGAACTTCTGGTCCCTCAGCACGGGAATGCACATTTAAGTATAACAAATTAGCAGGTAAATTTATAATATATTACTTATTTTAATTACCGTATTTTCTCTATAATTTATTCAATACCCCCTTATTGTTCAATACCCTTCAGAGGGGTTTATTAGATAGGGACGTTTAATAGAGAAAATACGGTACCTATTTTAAAAAGATAAAATATTATGAACAAACTAAAATGCAAAAATAGCCTTTTTTGTATTCTATAAAAAAATTAGTTTTGTGAAAAAAGCTGTTTATCGCGCATTTTTTAAAGACGATTAAAGTAAAAAAAGATACAATATGCAAAATTAATCGAAAAATAGCGGTATTTATTCACTTTTGCCAGTGCATTTGTAGCAGTAAAGGTCTTTACTAGTGGCCCGGCTTTTATGCATAATTTGAAAAGTGGGCGAGGATTAAGAATAAAGTATTTTTTATTTCTTCTTATCTACATAAAAAATAGTTGAAAGTTTCTAGTTAATCGCAAAAGACAAGAAACAGCATAAAAGATGAAATACTTTTTTACCATAACTGACCTAATGGTTTTTGATAAGTAATTATATAAAAGGATATAGAAAATAAGATTTTGAAGTCAATTTAGTTAGCTGATTCATTAATTTTATATAATTACTTATCAAAAACCAATCAATTAACAAAATCCGATAAGCATTTCTTACTCAGACTTTTAATATTTCTCTGCCCTTTCGGCGAACTTTTAAAATGCTAAGCCTATCAAAAAAAAACTTAAAAAATCCAATTTCTCGATTGCCATAAAACCAACTAAAATTTGCTTGTAATAAAGGAAGAAATTTAGAAAAAAAGTATCGTCCAATTTAATGTTTTCACATATTCCAAATGTTTTAATAAACAATCGCCAAAATCACAGTTTAGTCAAATTGATTGGAAGTCATTTTTTGACGTGCACTTTTGATACATAAAAAGACTATAAAAGTGTGGTAGGATTCAAAAATTGCTGATGTCTTCTATAAATAATGGCAACAAGGTCCTTGGAGATTTTTAATTGCATTTATGTGAGCTGTGACCACCACTCTAAATTAATCAAAAAGATTACTGGAAATGATTCCCATTAAATGTGACGCTTTTTGCCTTAGTCCTCGCATCTTTAATGACTTTACATGAACTGTTTTGTGAACCCTTTGTTTGCATCCTACCCATGACTAAAATTTTAAAGCTGGTTACTAATACCATGGCTGCCGCTTAATTTAGTGTGCTGCAAAATCTTCAAAGGACCATTGCCGTTGATGACATGGCGATTTCCAGTTTTTGAATTCGCGAGTGACAGCTCTTTTATTTTGAAAATGTTTGTCCAAAGATGTTTTGCCTGGATTTAAAAGGAAAACAAAACTTGGAACCATCCACTAGTCCAGCCCAACGTTGCTTGATCATGCCAAAGAGGGCGACTTCGCCGCCTTCCAATGAACTATAAGCTATTATAGCTTGACTCGATTCACCTCTTGTAATACATAAAATTCAAATTTTTTAATGCAAATAAAAATAAGTTGGATATCATAACAAATTGTCGAAAAAAACCTTTTCCGTATTTTTGTATGTCCTCCGCCAATTCAAAAACGCGAAATTACCATTGTCATCAACGGCGATGGTCCTTCAATTACTAGCTTCTTTAGCAATTATAAACCTGAGTTTCGTCAGAGTCCCAAGTTAGATGAAGACTAGCTCGGCACGCAAACTAGTTGGCGTTATTTCAGAGCTCGGCGTTGCAATTTTGGTTTGTGCGATCGTGATAAAATATCAGTACAACGCTTTCAAAGAAACCGTCTTGCAGCCAACTAACAATGTGTCTCAGGTCAAATATCATAAAAAATTGTCGAAAATGGAAACTCTTATTTAAATCTTCGAGCAGAAATAATAAACTATTGTAATTGATAACAAGCACAGCAGCTGGATTTATCCAAGAAAAAATAGTCGGATGCCGTGTGAATCATACCTATTTAATTTGTGGAAAATAATTGTTATTAATCAAGGTTTTTGACTACAAATTTATAAGAGATTGTATTCTGGTTCTTGATTACACAACAAAATAAACGAGCAGTATTAAGCATTTTAGTCATTACTCAAATAATTTCTCTAGCAAAATCATTTTTACACTTGCGAAAAAAACTAGAAAAATAGGGAATCACTCAAAAATGACTGAAAAAATACAAATGCTATGAATTCTTTACATCTTGGCAATGTAAACCCCCTTAGATTTACACTTACAATTGTGAAGGATCCATTAACTATCTTGATTATGGTTGTCGGCCGCCCGGCCGGATTTCGGATTTTACGGCCGAAAACTGAGTTTTTCGGTTTTCGGCTTGGCCGACCAAATTTTTTTTCGGTTCGACCGGCTATTTTTTGTTGCGACCTATAGTCTTCTCTGTAGATTTTGTTCGTCACGCATTTATGTGAGATCTTGTTCCAATGCTAATGTTCAGCGTGGCTCTAAGCTATGCTTGTAGGTATTTCAAGATAGTAGGAATGAAGAGGAGTCCAGTTAAATCGTTAGTCTTTTTTCGGAGGCGGATTTTTGAGATATTTATGCAGATGTTCGTTCAATAAATTCTTTCGGTGTGGAAATGAGTTTGTGTATAGACGAAATAAAACTGTTGGTGTGTTTCCCGGGTAGGTACTTTTGTCCCCTTTTTACCACTTTTTGAATTCACGCCTTTTTAAATTTTTTTTAACTATTCAGTGCATCTTTTTCCTTTTTTTTCGGTTACGCAGAGCATTATGTTAGCCAGGACTGAAAAATGTTTTGCGAACTGCAAAAAATAAACAAAAATCCAAAAAGGTGAAAAAAGGCTACGACCCTGTTCCTCACGCGCAAACCATCATTTTTCGGGTTTCGGCCCGGCTGGCCGAAAATTTCAGCATCTTTTAAAAAGTGTTTTTATTATTGAAGGGCATGCTCACCTGTTTAAAATGGTCTGCGATAATTCAACATTTTCTTGTAACATTGAGCTTCTGTACAGATTTTTTAACAAACTAGACATAAAATTAAATTCTAGGCCTTGTTTTGTTAGAAACTAAGCCGGAAATTCATTACAGGAGTTCAATGATTCAGAAAAAAATTCAATTGGTAAAGACCAGAGACGTAGCCATAAATTTCTGACAGGGGGTACAAACCATTTTCAGCTATTTTACCTAAAATCTGACGTGGGGGGGACCAATAAGGAAAAAAATTCGACATGAGGGGGACACAAAAGTTGGATTAGAATTATCAGTATCAGCATTTCAAAATTTCTTAAAAAATGCCCTAAAAATCGAAATGCAATAGGAGACTAATTAAGCTTTTTCAATAGTTTTTTCCCTTTTCCATTTCGATTTTTAGGGCGTTTTTTGAAGGAACTTATAAATTCTGAAATTGATGATGCTCATCTAACTTTTAATTTCACACAAGTTTGTCTGACATCGCATTACCGAGTGGTCGACAAAAATGGCTCTAAAGCCACACTTAAAAAACACAAAAGTGGGATTAGTCCTTTCAAGTCGAGACTATCTCCTTGACAGATTTCACCTGCCAGTGGTATCTTATAAAGGGATTCGACTGTAGTTAAACATTAGGGTCGAAACTTTTTAACATTGAACATTAACTTCAACTCTAAAATGGTCCATTTAACTCCAATTTTCAGTCAAAAAATCGAACTTTAAACTACCTTTTGAGGTAGTTTAAAGTTAAAGTTAAATTTTTGAGTAATTCTGTCGTAGTTTTTGAAGAGCATTCCTACGCGATTTGTGGTTCAAAATCAGTACTTGAAGTCGAAAACCATGCGAATCTGAACCCTAAACACCGCAAACCACTCCAAACCATTTCAAACCACCCTGGCATCTTGTGTAGGAGTTATGTGGTACTGTTGTAGGAGTGGTGTAGGGGTATTGTAGAGGTGGTATGAGGATGCTACGAGGATGGCGTCGAAGAAGTGCAGTTTTATCAGAGAGAGCCAAGGGGTCTGATTCACATGTACATTAAAAATTCACATGATAATTTATTCACATGTAAAATTTAGGCGTCCATCTGATTTACCTAAGAATTTACGCCTCAACCTGATTGATATGTCAATTTAGGCCTGCTTAAATTCACACCTGAATCAGACCGACGCCTGCATTCACCTCAGTGCTGTAAATCTCGACACCGGCTTAACTTCAGAATCACTTTCTGTTAAGAAAATATCTATCCGAATTTTTCAACGAAAAAAGCAGAATCTTACGGTTTTTTTAACATTTATTAAAGTGTGACAAATTGTGATAATTGTGACAAATTGCAAGTTAAGGCATGTAGAAATAATTGTGACAAATTGCAAAAAAATAAAACTCACATTTGTATAAACTTTGTTCTTGCTCGGAAAACCTTTGATTCTGACAATGGGGTTCGTGTTCAGCATCGTCGATTTGCTTTCAAAAGTGCTTTTGAAATATTAAAAAAAATGCCGAATTTTAAATGTGTAAAACGGAATTTTGCAGCAAAGATCTGTTTGCAGCAAAAACTCGTTTCGTTTAAAAATTCAGATAGATATTTTTCCAACAGAAAGTTACGGCATGTAGAAAGTCAGAGTAGGACATTTGGAAAATCCCTTCCCCAACAAACAAGTAATGATTTATCTCGACTTTGTATATGAAAACATCTCATGCTTAGTATCATCAGAAATCTGAGCTCCGAGTGGTTCTTTTAGTGTAACATGAGTGTGAATGGAGTATGACAATCATGGCGCACCACTTAAAAAACTGTAGGCAATTAGCTGAATTTTGACCATGGCAATTTGTTGCTACCTTCTGAGCTCTTTTCAGTCCACATCATCTCAGTGCATAGCAAAAACGATTGGCACTATTGTGTTTAGCATGAAATTTCGAGCTGAAAGCAGCAATTACGCCGCATGACCCGCGGAGTATTAATGAACTTTCTTATTAACGGAAGGTTGAGACTGGTTTCTAGAGTCAAAATTTTGCCGCCACTTTCTTACCTCGATTTTTTATTGTTAATTTGTCAGTTCTATGATTCAGGATATTTTTCAAAGCATTATGTACATTTATTGGTTTTCGAACCACAGTATTTAATGTGGGAATATCTGTTTGAGAATTTATCTTATCTCTTTAATAGCGTTTGTGCCGTGTGTGCGGAAGAACATTAAATCATTCTAAAGCTGTTTTAACCTAGCTGTCGCTCTCTTCGCATTCAATTTTATCATTCGCCTTGTTGCTTTTCAAAAACACCAAAGATGTCTTCAGGATGCTCGGTCTATGGTCAGTTTTACCTCTTAATATTTGTTGTTATATTTTTTAGTCTCTTAACTAAACAAGTGCCAAACTTTTTTTAACAGCATAGAATATTTTCCGAGGCCTAACATTACCAATACGGTTTTCCCTTATTTATTCTACGCGTTTTTGACCCAATTTCAGCTATGTGACTCCTAGTCATTTCACATACCAAAACGTAACTCAGTTTTCAAGCTACATTTTTATATTTAGTACACTTTTGGGATCGATACCCGAATTGGATCGAAAATAAATAAAATACCGGATTTTGGAGGGCCCAGAAATACAGTATTTGAAGCTCATGAAACAAAACGTGATAGATTTGAAAAAAGTTACAATAGGTTGCAAGAATTTTCATTTTTGTCTATATTTTGAGACAAATTTCATGGTGTTTCATCAATGAATCGACTTCTATTAACTTTTTTGACAGAAAAGCGGCTAGTATTCCTGTAAATATGGTATTATAGGGTTTTTTAAGCTATGGCTCGGTTCAGTCAACACCCCAACATTCAATTAGCCTTTACCCCAGTAGAGTAATAGAAACAGACGAGACTAAAGGGGTTAGAGTCAATAGAATGGTAGGGTAGAGTTAATTCGGTCTGTAAATTTTTTTAACTGAAAAATCTGCCAGGAAATTTCAAACATTGAATTTATTTTATTCTTTTCCAGTTGGAAATCTTCCGTACAATGTGAGTGAGCAGGATTTGGGCAACTACTTCAGGTTTTTATTTTCGCTTTTATATTGATCTATTTCCTAAGAGCTTTCATTCCAGTTCTGCCGGCCCAGTAACCAACGTGCGCATCATGATTGACCGAGAGACCAACCGCCCTAAGGGTTTCGGCTTCTGTGAGTTTGCTGACCAACAGAGCGCCCAAAACGCCGTCCAGAACTTCAATGGAGTGGACTTCAATGGACGCTCTCTGCGAGTCAACCTGGCCAACAAGTAGATCAGAACACTGTTCGAAAATATATTTGGGTTTCAACTATCTTGCCATTCCTCCAACTTCCTAATTTTGTTTACCCATTGAATCATTCTTCACTGCAACATTTATTTCCGGACAATAAATTATTTAGTTTATATTTATACGTCGTTTCTAAAGAATGTATTATAACTAGCGACCGGATTTATATGCTCGTAAAATGAGAATATGCGCATAAAATATACCCTAAAACAGCAAATTATGCCCCAAAAATCACGAAATATGCTAAAAAATTGACAAAATATGCCCTAAAAATTTAAGCGTAAAATGTTTTATAGGCTGAATTAGGCTGTTTTACAAATAAAAACATACTTTTTCAGGGTCCGCGACAGTTCACGCAAGGGACAAATCACGCCCGGGACAATTCACGCCCCAGGACAATTCACGCCCTCAAAGAATTCACGTTTACTTACTTTATTTATTAACTTTTCTATTTATCAAACCATCTAAATCACATAGAATTGGGATAAGGGTAGGTACATATCCTGAGGATTCACCTGTCTCCAAATTCTAAACTTCAGTTGTTTTATGTGGGATCGAAAGCCTTAGTTTCTTATCCAAAATTTCACAATATACGTGTACATGGTTTGACAACACTAAAACTGTGATTTTAACGACTTGAACTCTAAAACCTAGGTTAAGTACCCAAGGTTCAGGTGGACATCCAGTCTAAAATATGTTTTTTCCTTCTAAAACTTAAGTAAAGACTGCACAAATATATGTCCCAGACCCCGAAAATGTGCGCAAACTCTTTATTAGTCACAACTTCCGTACGCTGGCCTACCCCAAGCCTAAGGGCTAAGCCTAAACTTGTTGTTTGAAAGGGTAGTTACAGCGATTTTTATAAGGTCAGGTTTGGGGGGGGGGGGGTATTCGCTACTAGCGCCCAAATTTTCTAATAAAGGTGATGTCCGCCACAGGGATTAGAACCTTGCAGATCAATTTACTTGCAGATCAATTTACTGCAGATCAATTTACCGTCGCCTAAATTTGGTACCACTAAGTACCACTACCTTCGCACTTCTAACTGAGTACCTCTAACTATGTACAGCAACTTGAGTGACATCACCTTGGTAGTACTATCTCAGCACCACCTGGATAACCTACGGGACATGAAACTTTTCAAAGCTAGGCTTCCTGCAAATTTTGCCATTATCAAACCATGTTTAGGATAAGATTCTGGATAGGGCACAATTATTACATAGCACATGATTACTTTAGGCTAAATCCGAAATTTCGGATTTTTAGACGTAAATACCCGTTTAGGACAGGTACCAGGCGGTTTTCCTATCCACCCTGAGGCTCTTTGATCCTTTAAAAACCTTTTTTTATTCTGGTGCTAGTCCAGAAAAAAGTGTTTACCATCACCGTGATTCGAACCTGTAACCTACTAATGAATCAATTAACCAGACATAATTGACCAGGATATCAATTTACCGCCGTGAATTATCTGGGGCGTGAATTGTCCTGGGGCGTGAATTGTCCGGGGCGTGAATTGTCCCGGGCGTGAATTGTCCGGGCGTGAATTGTCCCGGGCGTGAATCGTCCCGGGCGTGAATTGTCCGTGTACCACTTTTTCAACCTTTTTATCAAAAAAAATCTAAGATTTTGAATAGAAGTTTATGTCAGAGTAGCGTCAAAGTTTCGATCCTTTTTTGATACTAGAAAATCATTAGTCAACAAGATATTAACAGTTTACATAAAAATTGGCTATTAAGTGGCTTTGCGAGTAAAAAAGCAACTGAAAAGAATCGAGATTTTGTCATTTTTGCCATTTAAATCACTGGAACGGGAAAAAAGTCTTATACTACATTCATTAAATGAAGACAGAACTTATCTTTATTTGAAACGATCACTTTAAAGTGTTAAATTAAAGCTGTAACGCCGCACAAACTTTGTACTCTGTCAAATCTTGTAAAAATGTGTTTTTCAGACGAGGACGAATGTTTTTCTGAAAAAGAATTTGACCGAAAATAAATTTTTGCTCATGCGTATCAAGGTGATTTAGCTAAAAAAGCTATATTAAATTAAGAAAATAACAAAAACTTAGCATAGATGTCTGGCATTGATAATTTTTAAGCAAAAATAGTCAAAAATGACTAAACTATGCCTCGAAAAGTAAGAATATGCAGTAAATATGCTCTAAAACGTAAAATATGCCAAAATATGCTGTAAAAAACATCATAAAAACGCTCGAAAATATCTAAAAGGCGTTTTTAAGGTGTATTTAGTACAAAGCATATCAGCAAAAAAATATGCAAAAACATATAAATCCGGTCCCTAATTGTAACGGCCAACTTGTTGAGCCAACTCATTACTGAAGACTAGGTGCATAGTAGGGCATAAGAGGCATAAAACGGCCAGTATATTGAAAAAGGCTAACTAAGATCAACTTAAATAGGGCCCACAATGGGGGGGGTAGAAGAACATTTGAGTGGTTAAAATATGCGCTCGCATACGTTACGACTTCTGTAACAAGAGGAGTAACGGAACCAAGGTAGTTTAAAATAATAAATAAACTGCGAGACAATAGTGAAAGCTTGCAAGACCCAAGTTTCCCAGGACGTCCCTTTGTCCAAGTATTACGTAACTTTGTTTAGTCGGGAGACGGGATGACCTACTTTCAACGTTTACAATGACAACTCTTCCATATATATTTTTTCTTAATTTGGTCTATTCGACTGCTTCTCTTTAAAGCCCCTTCTACAATCTTAATATTTCTAATTTTTGACAAAATATTTTTGGGCACTAAAAAGCAATAATTATTGAATAAAACAGTAAGCTTTGGCTAGAATACATAAATTTTTAGTCGGGAACCGTTTATACTTAATCATAAAATTACAAATCAAAGCGTGTTTTGTGTGAATGTTTCAGAAATTTTTGTCGAAGCTCCAGACTGTCTAGTAGTTTTTTTTTGTTGAAAAAAACTTGCCAGAAATAGCCAAAAATTATGTTGAAATAAAAGTAGACTCAAGAAGAAGTGGCAGGCGAGCAGAAAATAATTGCTTGTGTTGTCTTTTCCAGCCATTTGTTTGACCAATGGGCAGCAAGACTTCAATTGAGAGTCCATTAAAACGGCTAAACTACTACTCTTTTTGGTTGCTTCTGGCAAAAAAACATGCGTGGATTTAAATCTGCAGAGGAACACTACTACCAGACATTGATTGACTTGTCTTGGCACTAATTATTTTCACTATTTAGTCCGTACATTGATAGTTTTATTTGTTTTAGTAAATCTACTATGTTGATGAATAAAATCTGCAAAAATCATCAGGCTTGTTTTGTAAATATCGATGTACTCTTTTCTTAAAAGAGTTAAAAACTCATTTTTGGACACTTTTGTGGACAAACCAGTATTGCGATTAAAACAAAACTTGAGCAGATTTAAAATTTAAAAGAAGAACATCGGTATCGGAATTGGGCAAATTTGCAGATAGTATCACAATTGCAAAAATACGTTATACTTTTTCAAGTGTCGTATTTTTGCGGTTTCTCTATTTTTAGGGCATTTGAAAATAATTTCTCTTTCAGCATGCAAAACTATCCCTTGATAGCTATTTTCTTTTCAGTATATGTCTCTACAAAATCATTGCCGTTAATTATAACGGCAATCTCGAATTTTCGAATTTTCGCGGGATGGATTTTTTACTTTAAAAATATTTAAACATATTTTTTTCGAATTTTTTCATTTACACCTGATCAAAGTTTTAAACCATCAATTTTTGAGCCTACCGTTGCTTGAATTTTGAATTCAAACAAAAATTCGGAAAATGTTTTTCAGTTTTTTGGTTTACCCTGCAAATTAAAAATTGCCTTTGCAAATTTTTGACCAATTATATACAGTCAAGCATTGGATCACGGTGACCATCGAAAAATGTAAAAAGGGAATGACAATGAACCGAAAAATCGAAAAAAGACCGTATCCAGGCACCAAAAAGCAAAAAATGGCGCTTTTTAACGACACTATGATCACCTTGCCTTGGAAAATGACACTTATTTTTTTTAATTTTGGGATCAAATAGAATCAATAAATCTAACCTCGAAATAACTTATCTTTAGGATATGGCTCTAGGGGTATGTTGTGTCAAATTTTGACTATTTCATAAATAAAAAATCACCTAATTTACAGCGAGTCAAATAAATTTTATGCTTTTTACATATTCCAAACTTCGGTGGGACACTCTTTCCAAAAAAGTAAATATGTTTGGCTAGATGAAAGAGTAGCCTTTCCGGTGTCCCCCCGCTACTAGACTTCAATTTTTGCTTACCACCCGTAACTATACTAGTGCTATTATTTCGGAGGACAATAATGTATTTGTTTGCAAGAAAAAACTTGACATAATAGCTGGCTACTTTCAAAACTGTCTGTATGCATGCTTAAAGGGTCATTGTGGTTGCACTCAAGTGGAATTAACACCCATCTTGGTCACATTATGGCCGATTTTTGCCCACTTTTTTGCTACTATACTAAAATATGTGTTGGGTGTACAATAATAGTTAATTTATTTTGATATATGGGTTAGTTTTATCATTTGCACGTCCATTAAATAACAACTTATTGTGTGTCGGGTAATGGTGATTTTATAGAAATTAAAGGGGCACATCAGCACGTTACACTGCAATTAAGGCGGCGACCAGCAATTTATTTCTCTCATGACTGTCTTCTATAAGCGTTTGCCTGATCCGTCGAAAGTTGGTTTATTAGGGAAGAGCATACACCATTCGACAGCGCAGGAAAAAGTGCACCAGTGAATACTTTGAATTGAAAAGGTAAAGTGTCTTTAGAGTGTAAAGCATAGTGTCAAAAAAATTGATGAAATTATTTAAAAAACATTTTGACGGAAAAACTTTTTTTCCGCTTTGAATGCCTTGATTTCTAACACTAAATTCTTGTTCAGCATGGTCAATTTCTTTAGTGGATTGCTTTTAAAACTTAAAATTTACCATCAGATTTAAAATTTACTAAAAAACCAACTTTATTACACTTAATTTTGCAAATTTAAGTACAAACACCGCTTTTGAAAGAAATGACATACTGTATAACCTCTACCAATCCCCCAACTCAACCAATCCCCCGGTGGTCCGTGGTCACACCTTTTTACAGACATTGGGAGTGGTGAAAATCTTTTTCTGAGAACAGTTTCTAAGGTAAATCGGGGTGCCTAAACACGAATCCGATGTCAGAATTGGGGATTGACAAAAAAAATTTTGAGTTTTTTCCCAAATTTTTTTTTTTCCGGACTTTTTTGACTTCAAAGTCTAAAAAATGAGGTCAAAAATGAAAAGAATTTTTTGTTGCAGACTTTATCGGATTCCCCAGCGTGTGAGCTTTTGTCTGAAATAAAGAACGTCAAAAATGATGCATTTTAAATAGGGAATCTCCTACTTTGAAGTTTGGCGTCAGATCTAAAAATGACCTATGGTCTTATGTTTGTTGTTGACAAAATGCCACAAATTTGAAATTTTTTGTCTCGAGAGGGATTTAAAAATATAGAGTCGAGTTTGAATTTTAAAACCGTTTGTAAGCAAATTAAGTACGTTAAGCACGAATTTACTGTCAGCAGTTGGGTAATGTCTGTTGCAGAAATGTCTATATAGGCGCCGATAGGCGCCTGCCGACCCGTGTACATAAATAAGAAAGCTTACACTTATTTGAAAGAGGATACACAGGCGGTCATTCTGACATTAAACATGTAAATAATGGCTTGAGTTTACAACCCCCCCCCCCCCACGGGGAGTGATCGGCTGGAGGAGATAACATCATATTCGTGTTTCTCTACCCCGATTTCATGAGAAAGCCGGCTGTTTTTTTGGTTCTGAGAAAAAAAAATTCGAACCACAGGGGGCCCCGTATCATGGTTTTTTAGTCAAAATTTGAAAATTTTAAATTGGCGCCTTTTGAATTTTAAAGGGATTAAGGGCTGTATAGGGAGGGGAAGGGAATAAAAGGGGCCAATAATCATAGAGGGCCCACTAACAAGAAGATGTTGAGCATAGCTTTGAATACTGGGCCTACCGCATAAGTAAACTCTGGTATGCATGCTTTTTCATGCATCCAGAGTCACTTTCGAGTGATTTGTGTCTGAGGTATGTAGGTGTGCGCATCTCAACTCCAAGCAATCAAGTCGCCTGCACCCCCGAAGAGGGCGCAGGGGGCTTGGAGTTGAGATGCGCACACCCACATACCTTAGACATGATTCCGAGAAATACTCTTGACCATAAAATGCATATAGAGTATCTTTTTGCCACGGCCCAGTTGAAAAACATGGTTAGGCAGACGAAGAATACAAGCATTTTGAATTTTTAACGTTCTGCCATAAAAGTGGCCCCTTTTTATTCCCTTCCCCTCCCAATACAGCCCTTAATCCCTCTAAAATTCAAAAGCGCCAATTTAAATTTTTCAAATTTTGGCTAAAAAACCATGATCCCCCCTGTGGTTCGAAACAATTTTTTTCTCAGAATTAAAAAACAGACGGCTTTCTCATGAAATCGGGGTAGAGAAACACGAATATGATGTTATCTCCTCCATCCGATCACTCCCCGTGGGGGATTGTAAACTGCAACCTAAATAAGTTATTGTAATTAAATAGACATAGATGAAAAAGAAACTGAAAACGTCATTTTAGGATAGTCTGAAAAATGCGCTATTTTCAACACGGTATATTGACCCTCAGGCTATATACTTTTTTAGAATTCAGTCATCGGTACATTGTACTTTTCCTAAAATTTTTGGTTCGAATTCAGTCTTTCAATCTGAATGCAGTCAACTCACCCAATAAACTAAACCACCAAACATTATAAAACAACTTGTGGGTCTAAATTGCGAACTATCATGCCTCTCAAAAACGACTCTAATTCTGTTGAATTTTAACAAGCCTTTTGGGGCCTTGTATTTCTGATTGCTAAAACCATAATAAGGGTTTTTGGGTCAATAATCCAAATCAAAACGATCAATAATCTTGATCATACCGCTTAGTATATAACCTTATGATTTTTCAGTTGATGTAATATTTATGAAAACCTATTTCTACCGTGCAATACTAACCGAAATTTCTGTTTGAGTGAAAATAGAGACTAAATTAGTAAGCCTTGGCTCTATTTGGCCAATGATCACACTAATAGCCCTTTTCCAATGGTTGCTATTCTCTGTCCGTATTTGCAAGTGTTCTACCACCAGTGAGCGTGCATGCGTGGCCTGCTGTCCTGTCCCCAACATTTGGCGACGCTGCTGCTAGGCAAGCTGTTGACCTGGACACGAGTTAAAAGCACCCTTTGTTGCATTTACTGCTCCTGTTGTTGATTCGACTGACACTAGTGGTTAACACTTGTCCTTACGACAATGTTCTTGCTCAATGGCCTTCCATGGAGGGTAGCTGCTTTTTAAAATATTAGAGTCTAATAAGTTTAAGCCTCAAATTTTCAGTAGCTCAAACGCGGTTTCCGGGATGTTGTGCACCAGAATTCTTCGACTGTAGACCTGCTGGAGGTGGTTCCTGCATTCCTTTACATATGTTTCACGATGGTCACGTGGATTGTGTAGATGGAAGTGATGAATGTAAAGTATTTCTATCCCATTAAGGTACATCTATCTCGCTTTTACAGCCTGTTTCCCTGGTCAAATTCGATGCGGCCCTTATTGCGCCAACACAACCCATCTGGGCGAATGCCTTCGAAACCCCTACTGCGACCCTTTGAGTGCCCATACTTCTACTCACATTCCACAGATCATAATACCTGCAATTACACAAGCAGAGGCTAGCTTCTGTCCTCTCCTGAGTAAGTCACTTTATACAATTCAAATTTTGTGTTGCTCTAGGCTTAAAAGTTAGCTGACCTCTCAGCTAAAAAGTATTTTAGAGAGGAAATTGTGTGGCTTGCCGAACACAATCTCTTGTAAGGGTTATGGAGAGTGTATATTCATCAAATGGCTGATGGATGGCAAGAGGATTGCCTGGATGGTAGTGATGAAGGTAATTCATAATAAATTATTTTGCAATTCTTCTAATTCCCGTTTTAGAATCCTCATACGCAGCCTTGTTCAAGGTGCTAGCCTACGTGGGCAACCCAATCCATCCAGCTGTGATTGCCTTGTTGGGAAGCAATCCAGTGCCTACTCAACCCTTTTTTGTGCCTGTGCCACCTATCTCGCCCGTAATACCAATCCAACCAGAGGTGCATGCAGATGTTCAACCCATCACTCAAAGACCTTACTACTGGTTCAGAACTACTACTACTTCTTCTTCAAGCCAAGAGCAGCCATTTTGGAATGCTGAGGGCACAACCAAGGCATTAGAGACTGTGGAGAGCACTGGCACTAAGGCTTGGCAAGGGTAAGAGTTATTACTTGGGGTTCTTGAGCTGATAGAGACCACCTAGTGAGCTCCTAACTTTTTAAGAATGCTGGATTTTAGGCCCATCCTAGATGACTTTGGCTATCCCTTTGGACCATCTACATTTGCATTTACTTCTAGGCATACCACCGGCCCTCCACCTTCTTCAAAGTCTACTATAGGCTCAGAAAATGTGACTGTTACTTTAGCTGGACACAAGCCTGCGCAAGAAGGTTGGCTTATATTCCCCCCTCCACCTATTACCGGCAATCAACCGGCAGAAAACGGTCATATATACAGCCCACAATCTACAATGCCCACTCCGGTAGCGGGATCAGAGTCTGTACCCTTGGACTCCTTCTATCCATTAGATGTGAGCACCACAGAAAAGTCAGAAACTACAGCTGAACCAAATACTAGTAGTAGTAAAGAGGCCCATTTACTTGCAAGTTCTACTGAGAAGATATTTCCATTTGTGCCTTTTGTGTTTACCTTTCCACCCACAGCCAGCACAAACACCCCATTGGCTCGGGAGACTACCATTAGTAGTACTCCACCACTGACCAATACATTAACCACGTCAAACCAGTCAAATATATCTTCAACGGCTATTACAAGGTTTGTTCAATAGGAGGGAGTTGGTTATTAAATGGTCCGACTTCATTTGCAATCTGAAAAATATAGAAAAAATATTTAGTGAGTGGACTGAAGTGCTAATATTTCCATCCCCTACCACTTTACCTTCATCGCCAGATCTGAGTTCACATATGATGCCATCTAGTGCCAATCCAAGCACCAAAAGTAGCAGTCGATTCCCCTTGCAACCGCTAGATGGTCTAGAGGCCATAGTGCCAGTAAAGGTGGGCACCTTGGCCCCAGCCGCGGAGCTAACTCCTTGCTCACAGCCCGGAGTAGACTGTGCACTGCCTACCCAAAACTCCTATGGAGGCTTGCAATGGCCTATGGGACCTGCCAGACCATTTATGCCATGGAGTCGCAAGCCTGATTTTGTTAGGTATACCACGCCTAGAAATCCGTTCCCTGAGGAAAGTCCAGGAAGCGCATTTCCTGGCCATTCCATTTACACCATACAGCCTAGCCCTGTGAACCCTGAAACTGAGCCACCTGATGTCTGGGTGCCTGAACAGTCGAGTAACCACATCACAGCCCCTTCTAAGACCTCATTTACTACCAGACTGACTCAAGAATCGGAAAGCCTATCTAGTATCACCGGTCAGACAATGACTAGTCTAATTGCCACAACGACGGCTGTTCATACTAGTTATACTGATTCAGCTTCCTCTGAAGTAGGAGAGGATCTATCCACAATCAGTTCATCTACGCAGTCGGGGTCAACATAAAAATTATGACTACGCAAGAGTTGAGTTCAACTTCATCTACAACAACTACCACTACCAGTGCACTCACCTCAGATTCAAGTCCCTATTCAAAAATTTTGAGCCATAGCACCTCTATTCCCTCAGAAGACCACTACCCTGTGGTTGTGTGGCCAGCTGGGGTGAATTTAGAAGCCTATAACAACTCAGATAAATTTACTAATTTGTCAACCAAGAACTGCACAGAAAGACTCAAGCAAATGGCCAAAGACCTGGCTCCCCAGCCCATGTGTGAATGCCCTGCTGGCCAGCTGAAGGATGTGAGTAGTAGATGTATCAGGGCAGATATCAGCACTTTTAGAGTCAGATTGGCAAGGTTTTGTGGCACAAGAGCTTATGAATTTGAGACTGAAGAACTGGAAGTGGCAGTTATATTGATGAAGGTGGGTTGGTTAATGTTTTAGTGGAGTAACAGCTAGTTTTTTAGTTGTCGGCCATACTACAAGTACCAATGTGTGTCAGAGATGTAGATGATGTAATCATAGTCAACACTGAGTGTGGACCCAATTGCACTTGGAGCAGCTGAATGACAAATATGTGCAGATGGCGGCAAGTGTGATGCCTGATATGGATGTGAAGATAAGTGGTGAGTTTCGGTCACATAACCAAGAGTCGTATTCAGGTAGGTTAGTAGAGTTTCGGATCGAAAGTAACTTGTGATCTACTCGACGTGTTGCAGCACGTCGAGTGCAGACCGGCCGAGTAGGTTCAAAGATCACGAGTTACTTTATATCTATTCAACTCGTTTTAGACACACGAGTAGAGTTTTGGATCGAAAGTTACTCGCGGTCGTACTCAAGTAGTGCGTAATTTTTGATCTCTATTCTCTTTACTCGAGTTCTACTTGGCCAGCTCGAGTTATACTCAAGATTTTTACGAGTGAACTCAACTATTTTTGGATTTCTTAAGCCCCAACTCGAGTTCTACTCACGCAACTCGGGTTCTACTCGCCCAACTCGAGTTCTACTCTCGAGTTTTGCAAGTAAACTTGACTATTTTAGAACCCGAGTTGGGCGAGTAGAACTCAACTTAATCCAAAAATAATCGATTATACTCGTAAAACTCGGCAGTAGAACTCGAGTTGGGGTAATAGAACTCAACTCTACTCGGATCAAAATTACTCACTGTTCAAGTAGGATCGCGAGTAACTTTTGAACAAAAACTCTACTCAACCCGTTTCAAGTGCGAATGGGATCAAGAGAACTCTTGATCTACTGACTCTACTAGCCGACATGAATACCGCCCCAGGAGGTTATAACTTCTGCGAACGTTTGCAGCACAGTTTTGTAAAAAAGTTTTCGGGTCTATCATTTTTAACACGGCTATTAAGCTGACCATTTGTTTGGGTGACAATATTTCTATTCAGTAGGAAAACAGTCGGCTCTACTGGAGAATGGGTACCGATGTTTTGCCTCGGTCCCACTCTGTTAGTTTTTTCCATGTTTTGTTTCTTTTTATAATACTTTTCTGTTCGTCTTGTTTTATTTTCTATTCTATGTTTTTATATCTATTCTTCGATTATTTTTTTATTTAGCCATGGTACAAACAGAAAAATATATAAAAAAAAGAAACCAAAACATAGAAAAGATAACAGAATTAAGGCATAAAATCGGTATCCATTCTCCAGTGGAGCCGAAAAGTCCGAGCGAGTGAGAACTGTGAGTGAGGGTTGTTGACTTTTTTTCGATATTTTTCAATTCATACCAACTCGTACCATAGTCTATTTGATAGCCTTTAATACCAGCTACAAGATGGTAGCAACAGAATAACCAATGAAAATGGTCATTTTGGAGTGAGCGTTGTTCAATTTACAGTCCGCCATTGTGTACGAGGCCTAAAAACTATATGCAGTCGAACCTGGATATAAGACACCCTCGGGACCGGCCAAAGGTAATCTTATATAGGGGTGCTCTTATATCGAAGGTGACTTTTAGTATAAAAGAACATCGTCCGTACCGCACTAAGGTGCTCATATATTGGAGTGCTTTTATATCCAGGATCGACTCTAGCTATATATTATTTTCAGTTTTTTTCCGGCCAAATTTAGCTCTATAAATTAAGTTTGAAGCAAATATTAAAAAAATAATTAAATGAAGCGCGTCCAAGTATCGCCTAAAAAACTTTTTTTATTTTTACCGGAATTTGGGCATTACTGGGATTTATTCTACAAAAATGATATTTTTGTGTATCCACTCGTAATTGTATCCAGTCATGGTATCCAGTCATAAGTTGTATCCAGTTGTTGGTATACGTTCCAAAATAGCTCGAGACATCAAAATTTTGGGTTGAAGGTGATCGGATCAATTTGTGGAGACGAATTTGAAGGGCGTCCGTTACGAAGTACGTCAACTCCATTTGCTGCAAATTATGCCAAAACTCTTTCGTGTACACGCCAAATCTGTAAAACAATCTAATATATAACTTTCAGAGCTAGACCGCTCTGGCTGCTACCAATTCGACATCAACGATTGTGATGAGAAGGCAGAGTGCATTCCTCAGGCCTTCGTTACAAATGCCATTGTTTGCCTGGCACCAATGACACTAATGGAACTGGGACCCAGTGCGAAGGAGTAGTCATTTCTCAAGCGTAAGCATCTTCTGATGAACTATATTTATTATATAACCATATAGGTGTAAACAAATATTGGGTGTGTGCATACTGGTATGGGTGATGATGTTCTTATTGCTCTGCTTTATGATACCTATTCTCACCTATTTTTGGATCAAATACTGCAAAGGTGGCGAATTTATTCAAAGGGTGGAAAAATGGAAGCAAAGTATTTTAGTGAGTTTTTAAAATATTTTCTAAAGATTTCAAAAAAAACGCAGCTTTATTAATATTAAAAAAACAGTTCGGTTTTCACTTTAGTGGGCTTATTCAGCAACTCAACTCTTTCAGGGTAAAAAGACAGAGTCCACTGAAAATTTGGGAAGCGGAGACATAGAGTCCGCCCCTACCACCCCAGCTCCTGTGCCCTTTAGAAAAGATAGTGGGCATCCGAAGACTGTAGCACAAGACACCCTGACTGTACCCTTGCCTGTGTCCCTGAAACCTAAAGCCAGTGCAGTGGTGCCAGTAGAACCTCCTAAAGACTACTATATAGTGGAGAATGTAGAGGAGGGTGAGGCGGAGAGTCCTAGTGATGATGAATCCATCAGTTCATCTGAATACGCTGCTCCAGTCAGAGTAAGCTATTATGTGATCAAATAAAATATAAAAAAACTGAATAAATGTGGTACAGTGGAGTCCCGCTATAACGCGACCCCGATATAACGAATTCCAGCAAAGCTTTGTCTGTCAAAGAAACTAAATAATGTTTACCCCCAACCACGGTTTGCATGAGCTCACAACATAGTGAGCTCATCCTCATGAGGACCGATTCTCACGTGAGCTCACCTCACGTGAGGAGAGCTCTTTGAAATTCTCACGCAACCTCATATTTCATGAGCTCACGTCGTCCTCATCCTCACGCCAGAAAATTTGTCCTCACGCAAACCGTGTCCCCAACGCGACCCGATATAACGCGACCACCGCTATAACGCGAGCCTGTGCCAGTCCCAACCGATTAAATTATCACCAATATATTGCTACTTTGAACTTAAAAAAAGAAATACCAAATTGGAACAAAAATGCCTTAAATTCGATAACTCGGCGTGTGGAATTTTAAATTTGAGTACTATAGCGAGAATAGATCGCAACAATACATAATACACCACCTTTTTTAATCTGAATCCTAGTACTCACTAGAGTATGATTTTACTGGGAATGAATGAACCTAATGCTGATCTTTACACTACTTCGAGTAGCACATAAGAAATAAATGGGAAAAAATTCCACCGAAAAATGCCCGACCCAAAAATATCTAACCAAAAAATGACCACCGAAAAATGTCCAGCAAAAAGTTACCAACCAAAAAATGTCTTATATCCTGTTGTAAGGGAGGCAGATAGCAGAGAAATAAGAAACAGGCCTGGGGACCCGATAGCTCAAATGGTTAGAGCGCCGACTTGCAAGGAGGATATCGTGGAATCGCACTTTTTCCCAGGCCTGTAGAAAAGCCGTACGCGGCCACTGGCGTACGCTTACTCTGTTATTGTATGGACGATGCGTAACAATGCCTCCTTTGGTGATAAATCCTTTTTGTGGAAATGTGCCTCCTTTCAGTGGAAATGTGGAGAGAGGACGATTCGTATTCGCAGAATTCGTATTGGGCTATTTCGAATCCGCAAAATTCGTATTCGGTTTTTTTTCGTATTCGGCCAGATACTAAATTTAGTACTCAAAATGATTGCTAGAGTCTAACAAATGTTTTGGTAGTAAAAAAATCTTCAAGTTCATAAAGAAAAAATTCAGAAATAAACAAAATCAGTCAAGGAAATTGAGTGAAATTTGTTAAAAATAAACCATGATCCCATATCATGGTCATTTCATAACTTTGATTTGAGTGTTGTCCCACTTTTTGTAGCAATATCGCCTCATGGGGAAAGTTACATGCTCTAAAATAATATGCAATACAAAAATCCCGCGCTAGGGTCCTTAGAATGACACACCGGGAGGGTCCCTTGTAAGTTCATCGGACTGGAATTCCGATCCGCTCAATCGATTTTTCGCAGAAAGTTTAGCCCCTTTTAGTAAACCCCAAAAACCAATCATTTTTGGCTTTTGGCCACTCCGGAGCGGTCTCTGAGAAATTCTGAAAAAGAGAGGCGTCGGTTAAATGCTTCATATACTCATAGCCGAGGTTGCTGGTTCGAATCCGCCAGTACGAGGACACATTTCCACTAAAAGGAGGCACTTTTTCACAAAAGGTGGCACTTTTCGCCTCTTTGACTAAAACGAAAAAAAGAAGTCACATTTTTACAAGAAAGGAGGCACTTTTTCGCCAAAAGGATGTATTTTTCCGTGTTGCTCTTACTGTATTTGGAAATAAATGTTCATTATTTGGTTTAAGCTCTAATAAGTGAAAATTGAATAAAAGCATTTTATTGGTGGAAAAACCCGAAATAAAAACTTTTTCTTTGTCCCATATAACGCGACTTCCGCTAAAATGCGACCCTACGGCGGTCCCCAGGGTCGTGTTATAGCGGGACTCTACTGTATAGGGAGGAGACACGACAGTGCCTGTGGAAGTGCACGAAGAAAGGCCAGGAAGTGCTCAATCCAGAGCTGGTACTCCCACTATATGGAGACTTACCAAATTCTTGGTGCTCAATACTCCAGATTTAGTTCTGCCAAAAGTAAGTCAATACAAATTTCTAATAGAATCAATTGATATTTTTTAGGACGAAAAAGCAGCACTCAATCTCTGGACTCGTTAATCCGTCAAAGAGAACAGGAAGCTCTAGAGCAGCTGCAAGCAAGAAGAGCCTTGCAATCCCAATCATCATCTCTTCGAGAAGAGGATAGCTCAGTAGCTTCCAGTCCAAAGAGAGTGCTGTCCCGCCAACAAACCACCACAGTGATTGGAGGAGATAAAACACCTACCACTTCTGTAAGCACTCCTCGAATCAGTGAGTCTATTGAGGCCAGAGCAGTAGATGAACCATTAGCAGTCAACAATATATTGAGTGCTGCTGCTCAAAGAGTAGAGCAAATGGGTGAAACTGGAGTGGATAGGGTGGAACAGCAGGAGATTTCAGCCGATTCTACCTCTGTATATGTGCCTACACCACCTCCAACCACTCCTGCTAAGGCTACGGCGCCTTCTACTAGCACCTCGGTAGGGTTATTTACTACGACACGCATACCTCGCAAACTAAGCTAGTTGGATTTTAGAACAGCTGAATTTTATATCTGTTTCAACAATTGCAATATGCATAAAAGGCTCTAGGTCAATTCATCGACATTTTCGTCAATCTTATTTTTACCATGTCAATTGAGTAATTCAATATAAACTCGATTTAAAAATACCACCACCTGAGTGCCCCCTCTTGGTACTTCCCCCTGTTTACCATCTCTCAACACTGGAATTCCTGATCGTCCTAAGAGCACATTCTGGTAAGGGGGGGGGCACTTTTGAGCCAAAAACAAGGCAGAAAAAATACTTGCCCTTGGTCAACCCTATGGGTACCTCGGTTCTTATGCATTATCGGGACTACCTGGCTTTACTGTCATTTATGCTAATGAATGCACGAAATTGTCTTGACGCGACATCAAAAATGTAAAACCAGGTAGTCCCGATAATGCATAAGAACCGGTACCTCTATCGATATTAAATTAACTAGATCAAAAGTAAGTAGATCAAAAGTAAGCAAAAAATGTTTGAACTATTCCTCGTACTCTGACCTACCATAAGCCTAAGTTGAAAAACGACAGGGGTAATAAGTTAGAATAGGAGAGTTTGGAGTTTTGTGAGGTGAGGTATTCAAGTCGTGGTTTCTACCGAAAATGACGACGAATTGACCGTCGACGAGCTGACCGTCGACGAATTGATCGCCGCCCGGCATAAAAACATTATAAATTTAAGGTAATGATGATAAGTCGGCCAGAATACAGTACTGCCAACGGCATAGATATAGATCTAGAGCCCATAGCTACCTCATCAAAAAATGGTAGATCTGTTCCATCTAACAGAATGCCGTTGGCCAGGAGTAACATCCAAAAAACCTTGCAACCGCCACAAGACCATAGTTCGGTCTACATTCCAGACCAGGGAAGGCAACATAATCCCACTCAGCAACCAAACCAGAAGACCAATTAAATCAATTCGATCGGAATCGACCGACAGTGACTCCAATGTAGTTGTGGTCAAAGCGAGACCACAGTGGAAAAGACCCAATGCTTCGCCCTACACAGTGGAGTCTGGTCTGCCACCTCTGGAGCCATTAAGCAAGAATTATCATCCTACCGCATTCCCAGGAAAGGAAGATATAAATAGCCGATTACCTCCACTTCCTTCTGGTCACCTAGTGTCCAGATCGTTGACTGGCTCCACTAAGCAGCTTTCCAATATATCAGAGGAGAGGAGCAATGAGCCTAGTGATCTGGACAAACTCCCTGTTTCTTTGTCCTGCCCCACTTCTGGAAGGCTAAAAGGAAAAGTGTGGGTCAACTAGATACTCCTAAGAAACTAGGTTTAAAAGAGCTGAAAAATGGGATGACCCAGAGTTCGATTTCTTCTCAAAATTCCACAGAGTATGCCTCTAGCGAGGGCAACGAACCTGACTTTATTGCTGCGGACATCGACTTGGATTTGCCTGGTAGTCGTAGTTAGTTACACTCTGTTTTTGATTAAAACTCTGTTTTAACTCTAGGCCTTACATGATACCTGCAAGCAGTGTGGAAGAAGCCAGAAGATACTCTGTAAATAGCAAGGGCAGGAGAGGCAGCAAGGAAGAGATCGAGGTTAGGGTTTTTAGTCATACATAGCTTATTCAACGGACAAATTATTTAAAAATAATTGCAGGTTAAAAAGAGAGTACCTACTACTAAAAGATTTTCTCGTCGCGACGACTTCAAACTACCTCCAATAAGTGGAGAGACAACCAGAAGCAGTATGACAAGACTAGTAACCAAGACCGGCACTTTAGCCACAAAAATAGCAAGTCGCAGAGCAGTAGGTGGAATACCTAGTCATCCTATCCACCGTCAGCATACTTCTGATTCCTTGAATGATGCTGAGAGAATGATGAAATCAGCTAGGTCACAAATAGCTCATGCGCAAGACTCTATGGAAGACAAGGTGCACTCAGGCTGTTTGACGGACAGGGAACCGTGGGACAGCAGTCCAGTCAGGGAAGGTGAGATAGAGCGAATCCCTCTGGACTGGAACATGCCTTCAGGAAGTAGACACACTCCAATGACTACTATCACAGGTAGGATTGCAATTTTCCGACTTCTATATGAAATACTGTGGATTTTCGGAACAGAGTAACTCTGCTAAAAAAAACTACCTCAAAATTTTGAAGATTGGAGCTTGACAATAACAAGAATCAGGAGCAAAAAAATATTATACGCTATATATAATACAGTATGTACACTGAACCAAATAAATTTTGGGATACACTTTAACATGTGGAGGGTCGAGCGTGGTCAAGGTAGCGTTTTGTTCAGAATTTCATGCAGATTACGAATGTGCAAAAAATTTGAAAAAATGTTTCGGTGGTATCCGCCTACATCCAAAGGATTTTCAAACATTGGATATTCAGACATAATGGAGACTCACACAAAGACTATTCAAATAATGTTAGATTCACAAAAAATCCGTTCAAGAAAAAGACATTAAAAAAGCGTTCTTTTCAAACAGGCCACGGAGAAAACATCGCCGCGGCCATAACATCGCCGGAACCAGGGTCAACTGCCGACCATTCCAACTGCCGACCCCCAACTGCCGACCATCCCAACTACCAACTCCCGATCATCCCAACTGCCAACCTCCAACTGCCCATCATTCCAACTGCCGACCAATTATGGAATTCTTAATAAAACAATTCCAATGGATCACCAATGGGCTGTATAGGAAGGGAATAGTAAGGGGCAACTTTTGGTCAATTTTTTTGAAGGTTATGTCTATTTGTAGTCTGTCTTACCATGTTTTTCAACTCGAACCGTGGCAAATATAGACTCTACATGCCTTTTATGATCAAAATCGAAACAACATCGCCGAGGCCGAAACATCGCCGATCAGTTTTTAGTGGAAATCGAAATAATTAAGGAAAAAAGGGGCATTAGGTCAATTGGTTCCCAGTCATGAGGTCGTCAGGCCATTTGGTTATTTGGTCAAACGGTGGTAAATTCCCCCGTGGTAAATTCCCGTCCAAATTTTCTAGGTCACAGGTTCAAATCATGGTGCTAGCAGACATTACTTTTTCTTGAATAACAGTGATAAACTAGTTTTTATAAGACCATCAATCCTTAGTGTATGTAAAAGAGAAATCCATTACTTTCTCTAAACGGGAGTAGGTAGGAAAACCCTAATAGTGGGTATGGGAATCCTAACCGCATGGCACCTCCCTTAATGGGAACTCCCAACTGGCATCACAGTGTGTCAAAATTCAAAAGTCGCAAACTCGCTGTGGCATTCTGTTTTGTACGGAATGCGATTTTTTCTTATTCTTCCGGGAAAATATGTCGCTTTTTTTTAAATGTTTGCTTTTTTATGTTATTTATTAGATAAAATTTGCAATAGCTCAATTTAGACCACATTTAAAAAATTTTCGAAATTGACCCCCAGATTTGCTCATTTTGGGCATGTCATGAGCTTTCGGTTGGTGTATAAAGTTTGTCTGAACGCATCCTTAAGGCTGTGCACTTCCCGTGTTAGATATGCAAAACTAGGTACTATTCCATTGTAACCCCCCCCCCACTCAACCAACTTTTTATAAGTACTAAAAACCATTTTGAAGTAATAATTTTGCCATAAAAAGGCCAGAAAAACATTTTTAAAAGGGTTAAAGGGCTGTATTGGGAGGGGAAGGGACAAAACAAGGGCCACTTCTATAGAGCCTATAGGTACCAAAGAGTATTAATTTTCTGAGCGTTGAAGGCCCTTACAAACCCAGGAACTTGTGGTACAGGCAAAAGTATAAGTACTTTCAGAGGATCAAACCGACCAGCCGAGTAAATCCCGAGGGTTGTCGTTTGAATTTTGGATGGTTGAGCCTCTGGCCACGGCGTGTCAAATCGGTCAAAACACCAAATCGACATTTTTCTAGTCAAGACAAAAAATTTGAACACGATTAAATTTGTAGTAACTTTCTCATATTTTCTCAACTTTGTATTCTTATTTGTAACTCATGCTTATATGTGTCCTATATGAGCTATTTTTAAATCAGTGGATTGCCCAGGAATCGCTCTATCGATTGGTGAAAAAATTTACCTAATTTTATCAGAAATTCAAAGATTTTGAACAAATAGAAGTTTGAATTGGCGGTTGGCAGAGTCAGCTCGCCAACTTTAAATAGCTCGTTCTCAGTGATTTCTCCCGGAAAAAATAATCTGTCCTATAGTTTTGTAGTATTTTTCACCAGCTTTCTGCTGGTATCTTTGGTTTTTTCATATGAACACTTTATGCGGAGATCGAACAAGTTTTAGTAAATTTACACTTTTTAGGTATAATTAATGGACAACGATCAGAAAAAATCTGACGCAGCCAAAGCCTGGCGCGCAAAGGAAGCGGAAAAGAAGCAGCAGAATCTGGAGAAGCTGCGTCTGGCAAACGCTGCACGGGCAGCTAATCGGCCTCCACCATCTCCTAAGCCACCAACCTTGAGAGAAAGGGCTGAGTTGGCTGAGAATGGACTTCTAAAAAAAGATGACGTCATTTCCGATATTCAACACCAATTGATGAAATGTCAGGCCAGCAATCAGGAAAAGAGCACGCTGATGCTTGAAAAAGAGGAGCAGCTGCGCCAGCTTCATGAGCGGCTAAATCAAATTAATGGCGAACTACACGAAAAGGTAAAAATTAAATATTTCTGTGAACATAAGCATAATTGGTGGATTTCAGGATAACATGATTGAAGGGTTAAAAAAATTACTGGCGGAGAGTGAACTGACTATTAGTCAATGCCGTATTGATGCCATAGAGAAGCAAAGATCCATCGACACTCTCAATAAATTATCTGCAGAGAAACAAGAAGTAATCAACCAGCTTAGGAAAACATCAACAATCAGTTCCAGACCTGTGTCTATGAAACCGTATTGTGAGCTGACCAATCAGGGTAAAGATGCTCGTGTTACCAAAATGGTTGAAGCTGGATTTCAGGAGTCTGATAAAGTAAGTAATTATTTAAGATATATGAAATTGATTAAATAAATATAGGTGACGATGGAGGATTTGGCAGATGTAAATCACAGATTTTTCCAATACTTCAATATTGAGCAGCCGAAAAAAGAACAAACTCCTATTCGATTCACTGACAGAACCCCCTCAAAAGACTTAATAGATCCATTGCTAGACTTAAAGCTGATGACTAAGTGGAAGATGAGTTGGAAACAGCGAGAGCTAATGAAATCCGACCTCATAAATGTGTTAAAGAAGGATTTTCTCGCCCCTAACCACCAAGTCAGAAAACTCATTAAATCACTTTGTGAAAAAGCGGTGTATGTGAACAAGACAGAGCAGCTCGACAGCACAAAAGAAGGTGTTAAGGTGTTTAGCAATGCCACTTTGAGATTATGTACCAATATAAAAGAGTTCGTTGAAATGCGACTTAATCGCTTGATGAGAAATGGAAAGCTCCTTTTGGATGGACCCTTCAACGGAAAGATATGGCTAGCTCTTACCGGTGATAAAGGAAATGAAGTTACAAAGCTGGGACTCATTATTGGTAATGTGGCCCTTTCCAACGCAGTCAATAATATGATGTTCATTGGACTATTTCCTGGCGACGAAAGTGCAAATAATCTCCAAATCGCCTTTAAAACAATCATGCCTCAAATTGAAAATCTCCGAGAAGTTCAGATTGGTGGCCGAAATTATGAAGTGATGTGCTTTGTTGTAGCTGACATGAAGTTTCTATGTACAATTTATGGCCACATGGGAGCTAGCAGTAGTTTTAATTGCTTGCTTTGCAAAATTTCCAAGGACGATCTCAGCAAAGGGCGCGTCATCCACTCCGAACTCCGCACACTTGAAGATATAGTGCAATGCCATGGCTCCTAGCCACAGGCCAGAAAGTGGAGGTGAGATCCTTTTCGGCCGAATAATCAAAGATGTTGAACATGGTTTTAATACTGGCGCCTACCGCATAAGTAACTCTGGTATGCATGTTTTTTCATGCATTTTTCATGCATACTTTCGAGTGATTTGTGTCTGAGGTATGTGGGTGTGTGCATCTCAACCCCAAGCCCCCCTTCGGGGCGCAGGGGGCATAGTTGTGCATCTCCGAAAAACCACCACCGCCGCCGCCGCCACCGCCGGCGGCGTCGCCAACAACACCGCCGACGCCGGCGCCGCCGCCGGCGGTGCAAAAATCTTGCTAAATTTCACCGCCGCCACCGCCACCGCCGCTGCTTTGCCACCACCGCCGCCGCTGCTTTCCACCACCGCCGCCGCCACCGCCGGCGGCACTTTTATTTCGCCGCCGCCGCCGGCGCTGCCATCGCCGCCACCGCCGCCGCCAGCTAACGCTTCACTGCCGAAAAAAAAATTCTGTTTAATTTATGTTTGTCATAGAATAAAATTTTTCAAGAGAACAGTAAAATTCTAAATTATGTCATTTTATCATATTTTCGTAAGATGACCATTCAAAACAAGCATTGTTTTGGTACTTTGTAATTGGTGGTGCCGCCACCGCCGCCGCCACATCGCCGCCACCGCCGCCGCCGCCGCAGCCTATTTACTCCGCCGCACCGCCACCGCCGCCGCCGACCTCATTTTCAGCCGCCGGCGCAGCCGCCGCCGCCGGCGGCACCTTATATTTTGCCGCCGCCGCCTGGCGGCGGCGGCGCCGGCGGTGGCGGCGGCGGCGATCCAACTATGGCAGGGGCTTGTTAAAAAAAATCTCAGCTTTCGTTTGCCCTTCGGGGGCGCAGGGGGCTTAAGAGTTAAAGATGCGCGCACGCACTTACCTTAGACATGATTCCGAGAAGTACACTTGATCATAAATGCATATAGAGTCTATTTTTGCGACGGACCGAGTTGAAAAACATGGTGAAGCAGCCAAAAAATGTGGCCCCTGTATTATTCCCTTCCCCTCCCAATACAGCGCATAATCCCTTTTAAACTGCTTTTCTGGTCCTTTTATGGCAAAATTATTGCATAAAAATGGTTTTTAGACACTCCCAAAAAAGTCGATTTGGGGGGGGGGGGGTGGGTTATATTACAGTAGCGTCAAATAGGGGGGGGCTTAAACGGGGGAATTGGGCTTGAACGAAAGCCTACGATGTGCTGTGTACGATGAAACCAAATTGCATTATTTGGTTGGTAATTCGTCGAGCTGTGGCCTCCGGAAATTGGTACTTACCAAAATCAACACATTTCTTAAAACAATCTATCTCTTATATAGTATTAGAGCTTTTGATGTTTTTGGTTTTTTTTGAGTGTTTTTGTTTGGGTTTTCGGCCAATTTTTTTAATCGAAGCTTGGAATCTCAGGAGTAGAATGCTTGTTTTGGATTTTGGTTTTGAGATTTTTTTGTTTTAATTTTCGGGTTTTAGTGAGCAAATTGTTGTTTTTTTTCGTTTAAGAGTCAAAATCTCGGAGTTGAGTGGGTCAGAGCAAAATGTCGCTCGATTTAAATTGCAGCGCTGGATCTCAGCTTTCGTTTAAAAAAAATTAGCCGAAAATGACGACTTTGAACCGGGGATTTTGACTCTTTTAGGGAGGTGGTTATTTAGAGGGAATTTGAAATTAGGCCTTATTTTGAATTCGAATATTTTTGTTTTTTTTTTCTCGAGAGGGAAGCTGTTTATATATCATTTACGAGCTGTTTGTTATTTGTGTTTTATTATTTTTTGTCTATAGGTATGTCAGAAGGCAAGTAGCTGTGTTAAGATAGCAAGTGGGTGTGTGAGGGCCTACCAGGAGAGTGATTGAGCGAGTCAAGAGAATGGGCAGGTATGCCAGGAGAGGTTGTAGGGTTAACATGAGAATTGGTGAGGCTACCATGAGAGTGTTCGGGGGTACCGTGAGAGTGTTAAGGGGTACCAGGGGACTGGGTAGGAGTACGAAGAGTGTATGTGGGGTACCAGGGGAGTGGGTAGGGGTACTATGAGAGTGAGTGAGGGTACTTGGAGAGTAAGTGGCCTACCAGGAGAGTGGGCCTACCAGGGAATGCATATTTAATTTCGGCTTTTAAAAGCCGAAAAATTTAATAAATTTTTTGGCTTATCGAAAAAGCCGACAATTTTTGATCATTTTTCTCGGCTTTTTGAAACAGCCGATATTTTCGATGATATTTCTCGGCTTTTTGAAAAAGCCGATGTGGGTCTCGATGTTTTATTTTAGTGAAGATGAACAGGAAAAGAATGTCTCCTTCTGCTGGACAGGAAAGTACAGTAGGAGAACCAGCAGAGTGGGTGGCGTAGCTGCACAGGTACCAGTAGGTAAGTTTGCTCAGAGACGTAGGCCAGGAGAGTGGGTATGTCTGCCAAGCGAGTGAGTAGGGGTAGCAGGGAAGTGGGTATGAGTAGCTGAGTAGAGATTCGTAAAAGGCATCTTCGTGGACAATGGTTGGCGATTGAAGTGCTTTTGTTTGGTTTTTTGGTCAAAAGCTGAAGCTGAGGATCTCAGGAGTCGAATAAACATTTGGATTTTGTATTTGATATTTTTTAGTTTCAATTTTCGAGTTTTAGTGAGCAAATAGTCGTTGTCGAAACTATTAATTTTCAGATTTGCAAAAAGTGTGAGATTTTTTAAAGGGATGTTTGTGGGCGATGGTTTGGCCTGTTCTATAAAAGATATTTTTGAAGATAATTAATTTTGTGAAGTTCTGAATGGGCAGGTGTGCACTATGTGTTTTTTTAAACTTCTAAAATTTAAAACTTATTTGAAAATTCGAGTTTTAGTAAATCTCCTATTATTAGAGATGTTTTCTCTGTTCGTCTGTCCACTTTTAATGTTTTGAGTTTGTTCGATATGTTTTTGTTTGGTTTTCTGAAAACTTTTATCAAAATTAAGCTGGGAATCGCAGGAGTCGAATGGTCATTTCAGATTTCAATTTTGAGATTTTTTGGTTTCAATTTTAGGGTTTTAGTAAGGAAATTGTCGTTTTTTGTTCCGGAGTCAAAATCGTGGAGTTAAGTGGGCCAGACAGAGCTCTTGCCAATATTTTGTGTACTCCTAAACCTCAGCTTTCATTTAAAAAAATCGGGCGAAAATGGCGAGTTTGACTAGAAGGATTTGATATTTTATGGAGATGGTCATTTAGAGGAAATTTGAATCGGACCTCTTTTGAATTACAAATTTTTCGTCTTGAAAGAAAAGTTGTTTCTTTGTTTTAAAGCTGTTTTTGTTTGTGTTTTATTTTCTTGTTAAAGTTTTTTTCAAGAAAGCACGAAGGTTGGACAACAGAGAAGGAGTAGGGGTAGCTGAAGAGTGGATAGGGGTATCTGGAGAGTGATAACTGATAGCAGCACCTGAAAAGAGAGTAGGGATATCACGGGAATGATTTTTGAATTTTTTTGTTTTTTAAAGAATGTGAGATTCGTAAAGGGATGTTTGTGGGCGATAGTTTGGCCTGTTCTATGAAAATATTTCTGAAGTTTCATGATTGTTGTATAGCTCTGAATGGGCAGGTGTGCAGCATGTGTTTTTAATCTTCTAAAATTTAAAACTTTTTTTGAGAATTCGAATTTTCAGTAAATCTCCTGTATATTATTATAGATGTTTTTTGTTTGTTTTTTCGGTCAAATTTTTTGTTCAAATCAATGCTTCGAATCTTTGGAGTAGAATAGTTATTTATATTTTTTATTGTTGAATTTTTTTTGTTTCATTTTCGGGTTTTGGAGAGCGAATTGTGGTTTTTTGATCAGGAGTCAAAATCTAGGAGCTAAGTGTGTTAAAGCAAAATGTCGTGTGATGCAAATTAGTACCTTAGTACCTTAATAGTACTATAGTACACTTAGTGTACCGTACTGTACGGTACAGTACAATTAGTGTACTGTTGTACTATTATACGGTCAAATAGTACTATTGTACACTAATGTACTATAGTACTATTGTACACTTAGTGTACCGTACTGTACGGTACAGTACGCCAAACTGTATGTGTACGGGTAGGGTTTGTTTAATTTCAAGTGTAGGTGTACCGTACACACTCATTTGATCACAACTCATTTGATCGCACTCATTTGATCCCACTCATTTGATCACAACTCATTTGATCACAACTCATTTGATCCCACCTCATTTGATCCCAACTCATTTGATCACAACTCATTTGATCCCACCTCATTTGATCCCACCTCATTTGATCCCAACTCATTTGATCACAACTCATTTGATCCCACCTCATTTGATCCCACCTCATTTGATCCCACTCATTTGATCACAACTCATTTGATCACAACTCATTTGATCCCACCTCATTTGATCCCACCTCATTTGATCACAACTCATTTGATCCCACCTCATTTGATCCCACCTCATTTGATCACAACTCATTTGATCCCACCTCATTTGATCCCACCTCATTTGATCACAACTCATTTGATCCCACCTCATTTGATCCCACCTCATTTGATCCCACCTCATTTGATCACAACTCATTTGATCCCACCTCATTTGATCCCACCTCATTTGATCCCACCTCATTTGATCACAACTCATTTGATCACAACTCATTTGATCCCACCTCATTTGATCCCACCTCATTTGATCCCACCTCATTTGATCACAACTCATTTGATCCCACCTCATTTGATCCCACCTCATTTGATCCCACTCATTTGATCACAACTCATTTGATCACAACTCATTTGATCCCACCTCATTTGATCCCACCTCATTTGATCACAACTCATTTGATCCCACCTCATTTGATCCCAATTTCAAAATTTGTATTTAAAAGTTTTTGGAAAGCATGGTGGTCTTTTCTTAAGTTTTATTTGGTAGAAAATCTTTGTTATTGGTTTGGCTTTAGCAATATCGATGGCTATGAACGTGGGTGATGCTGTGCTGATCGGTGGGCCTAACGAAGGTGAAAACTACCCGTATCAACCATCTGTTCAGGTTACGAACCTTTGTTAATTATTTTCTCCTTTATCGGGTATTTCAGGGGATCTTGTCTCTAGCAAATCGAGGAAAGCAGTGCCTGATCGCAAGTGGATATGAATTTGTGAAAAGTAGGGTAGTGAGTAACGGAACAATTCAAAACTGGCGTTGCATCAAGATGAGTAAGTGCGGGGTACGGCAAAAACTTTCTTTGGTTCAGTCGACGGTCTTCGCCTACTCAATTCTCAAATATGTATAGAGAGTACTCAATAAGCGCAAAGGCCAAGATCAACCTGAGCCAACTCATTTCTCGAGTCAAGGCCGAAGAAGAGAAGACGAGACAACTGGTCGTCAGGTATGTCATCCTATAAATCAGTCCTAAAGATTGAATTTTTTTGACCATCTAGAGTCTAGCAAGAGTGAATCCTATTGAAGTGCTGCACCAGCCGCGTCGTCTAGATGACAGCCGCGAAGCGAATATAAAAATTTTGTTCCGTGGTTATCAGCCGTCAGATCGAACGGAGTTCTTGAAAGCCGAACAGCATCATCTGGCGAATTTTCTAGTTGTTGATGTGGGAGAAGAAGAAAATGAGGAGTTCTAAAACTGATATGATGTTTTACGTTTGTCACTTTTGTTTGTTCGTTACAATTGTTAAAGAAATCTCCTAATTTATCAATAATAAATGCTTCTCTTCTGGTTGTGTTTGGATAAGTATGAAACTACGGTCAAGTAAATAAGAAATTTTCAGCCTGTACGATTTAGCCTTTAAGAAAGCTAGAAAACAACAACAGAGACCTCAGAAAGAGAAGAATACCACGTTTATCGAACCTTTCCGATCTGGAAATTTACGGATGTTCCAGGTTGACTTATACTTGGATGATCGATCAGTCAACAGGTCGGCTCGTCATCTCAATATTCAGTTACTTTGGAGCCATTCGAAGTATTCTAGAGTGGTTTGAAGTGGCTCGGGATATTTGAAAAGTTCAGTGTGGTATGGGCTCCCTAGAACAGATGTACCCCGAAAAGATTATGAAATACAGTCGAACCTCCCAATAACGATCACCCTAGGGACCGGCCTCAGGTGATCGTTATTGGGAGGTGATCGTTAATGGGAGTGGTCGCTATTCGAGATTTCAGTTAATATAGACCAACCAAAAGTTTTTTCGATGATCGTTAACGGGAAGGTGATCGTTAATGGGAGGTTCGACTGTAAGCACAAAAATTTAATGCTGCTAGGCGGATTCAAACCCTAGTACTTGGGAAAGACTGGACGATAAATTTGCCGGGAATGAATTTAGCGGGTTAAATTAGCCTAGTACCGAAATTGGGATCAAATGAGGTGGGATCAAATGAGTTGGGATCAAATGAGTTGGGATCAAATGAGGTGGATCAAATGAGGTGGGATCAAATGAGTTGTGATCAAATGAGTTGGGATTAAATGAGTGGGATCAAATGAGTGCGATCAAATGAGTTGTGATCAAATGAGTACGAACCAGGTGTACGGGTGTGTACGGTTTATTTTAAGTGTACATGTAGGTATATGGTACGTTTAATTTCAGGTGTATGTGTACGGGTGGGTGTACGTTTGATTTAGGTGTTAATGTAGGTGTATGGTTAGATAGTACATGTAGGTGTTACTGTAGGGGTTACTTTCGGAAACACTGGACACGACCTAATAAAATCTGATAATGTACATTCGTTGGAAAGCTTATTCGACGCAGAAGGAGTTGCTATTTCTAACGAGCACAAGGACTCTACAATCTGTCGTGAATTTCGGCATTCAAAAATTTTTTTTTAGAAAATCCATATTTCCCGAACATTAGTTTTTGGCAAAAAATCGCCATAAAAATCGTGCACCCTCCTAATTTTTAGTGCATCAGAAAGCAAAATTAATTCTGCATTTTCCTTACAAAAAATTTCCAAAAAACGGGGGAAGTAAGACTAAAATAGCTTTTGAAGTTTTCTAGTCGTCCTAACTTTTTCAATTTTGACGTGAATTTTTTGTTCAAGTTAAACCCGATATTCTAACACCGGACACGTGCTGAGCGTACCCAATTTGCATGTGAAACTGCTCTTACACGTAAAAATTGGCTCTCACATTTCCAATTCCTTTCAATACAATAAATATTCGGCTCTCTCCTGTTATATCCAAAACTGTTACATCTAAAAATGGTTCTAGTTTATCTGGTTCTCGCCAAAAGTTCTAGCACGGTTCTAGCTTTTCATTTTAAATTTTGTTATTTTCCATATAGTATTAGAGGGAAAGCCTGAAGTATTGTATCATAAATAAATTGAACTTAAAAGGCTAAAACCTTGCTGGAACTTTTGGCGAGAACCTGATAAAACTAGAACCATTTTTAGATGTAACAGTTTTGGATATAACAGGAGAGAGCCAAATATTCAACTAAGTCATACTTATCTAATTCAAATATTTATTGTCTTGAGAGGAATTGAAAATATGAAAGCAAATTTTTATGTGTAAGAGTAGTTTCACATGCAAAACGGGTACGCTCAGCACGAGTCTGGTGTCAGAATTTCGGGTTTGACTTGTGAAAAAAAATTTTACATCAAAAACTGAAAAAAGTTAGGACGACTAGAAAACTTTAAAGGCTATTTTGGTCTTACTTATCCTCGTTTTTCGGAAATAATTCGTCAGAAAGATGCAGAATTAATTTCTCTGTCTGATGCACTAAGTAAGAAGTAAGTCAGAATAATAATTTGGTTCCTATTCTCCTGTTTCTTCAAAGCATCAGTACTAGGGTTATCGGCATACTTGGACGAGCGGCGCCGCTAACCGCGCCGTTTGCCGCTGCTTTTTTCAGCCGCCGCTGCCGCCGCCGCTCTATTTTTAGTCTCCGCCGCTGCTTCCGACGCTCTTTTTTAGTCATTGCTGCTGCCTTCGCCGCTTGTTTGAACTTTCGAAATTTGTTTTCATTTTTTATAATAAATTTCCAAGTTTATTGTTATAAAAATGGCACTTGTTGACTTGGGGGGAGGGGTGATGCGGTCCCTTTTTTGGTCAACTATGAATAGTGTTTAGACGTCTTCTAAGTAATTTTTATACGCTGAAAACGAAAAAAAGTTGTTTCCCAACATTTTCCGTACTGAAAAGTTAGGATTTCGAGAAAATTTGGTTACCATAAGTTGACCGATTGCCTTGGTGCCCCAAGCTAAATACACCAAAAAGGGTACCTGGATATCCCTAAAAATACCGAAAAGTTGGGATTCGAACATAGTTTTGTTAGCTGGGCCTACCGCATAAAGAAACTCTGGTATGCATATTGTTTTTATGCATCCAGAGTCACTTTCGAGCGATTGCGTCAAAGGTATGTGGGTGTGCGCATCTCAACCACCAAGCCCCCTGCGCCCCCGAAGGGAGCGCAGGGGGCTTGGTTGGTTAGAGATGCGCGCACTCACTTACCTTAGACATAATTCCGAGCAAGACTCTTGATCAAAAATACATATAGAGACCTTTTTGCCTAGCTCCAGTGACCAAAACGCGGTAGGATATCTTAATACCCGATATTTTAGCTTGGGGGACCAAGGCAATCAGTCAACTTGTGGTAATCAAAATTTTTTCGAAAACCTATTTTTTGGTGTGGAAATTGTTTGGAAACTACTTTTTATCGGTTTTAGCATATAAAAATTACTCAGAAGACGTGTAAACACTATTCATAGTTGACCAAAAAGGCCCCCTCCTCAAGTAAACAAGTTCCATAAAAATTTTCGATGACTTGAAGTTAATAAAAATTTAGTAATAAAAAGAGTTAAATTTTTTTAATAAAATATAGTAAATGTAAGTAATAGTGAATGAGATTTTTTACACGCCGCTGCCGCCGCCTCTCATTTTTGCCCTTCCGCTGACGCCGCTTTTTCCGCCGCTGCCGCTGTTTTTCTAGCAGCCCGCCGCTTGCCGCCGCTCTTTTTTTGGGTCTCCAAGTATGGTTATCGAGCCCTCGAAATTTTCGAGTCCTCGGCTCGACAACCCTCATCAGAGAAAACTTCCCTTATTAGAAAGCTAGCATTCTCCTCTATCTTTAAATGGTCCGTACGTATATTATGGCCGATAAAATTAATATTATTGATTGCAATGAAGGCAAAAAGTATCCCGAAAAAGGTTCCTACCTTCAAGAGGTGAATGTTTCGCCAAGGGGAAATATTTTTTCAATTTTTTTCGCAAAAATTAAATCTGAACAAAACGCTAAACTGTCTACTCTCGTCTTCCACACGTAAATCCAAGCTAAATTCGCAACTTGTTACCATTTATTATCGACCTCCACAAAAACACTTTGGATATGAGCAAAATTACATAAGCATTCTGACTATTTAATCATTTAGCCTTCCGACATCATTTCATTTAGAAAATTTTCCGGCTTTTTCAAATAGAAATGCAGTAAGGAGACCACCAGCTCATAAATGCCCATCGTGATTGCCGTGTTCGGAACAGATCGCATCAGCTAAACAAATATGAAAAAAAATCAAATCCAGATCATAAATTGATCTAATGCCTGAATTGAGACTCCCCGATAGCATGTTCTGAACCTTCCTTCGAGCCACACTTGTCGCAATGTCTTCCAGAATCCTATTGCATCAGAGCCTTCTTCCCGAAGACGCGTCCTCACGACTTCTTAACAGTATATCAAATTGGATGTTTTTTGCAAAAGTGCCATACATTGGTATTTTAAGCCAAGTCAGAAAAATGACGGGGCTAGGGTACGCTGAAAAGTGACTTTGTCCTGCTCCGAAAAAAATCTTTACGAAAAAAACACATGAGTGGCCGTATAAAATGTTTGAGGAAATGGCTGATACCCCATTACCACCACCCATCCACCCCAACCAGCTCACCCGTAATTAAACTTCAAGATAAGAAAATAATACGAACCATGTGGATAAGCAGCAAAACATGCGCAGAACTTTGATATTCCTCCGATAAACATGTACTTGTAGAATTCCGTATCTTCATTAGCTGCAGCAGCCGCTTTATCTAGCCTTGCTCTCAAATGCTCATAGATGACAAATTGAATTACTGTTTCTGTGATGCCGAAATAGGAAGCGGTCAGACCCTTAAACCAAAGGAATGAACAATCATAAAAAAATACACAAAAAAAATTAGCTATGAACCTTATAAAACCCCTTGACACCCTCTTTTCTGTATATCCGTTTGATGCATGGAAGCAGGCCCAGATGTCCCTCGTGCAGTTGAAGGCGAGTTTTTACACACGAAACTAAAGTAAGCTTACTGAAACCATACAAAGACGAGATTTTAGAAGACAAAATGAGTAACCAGGACTGATAATAGTAGAAGTACAGAAGCCTGAAATAAAGAAAATCTGTCAATTATCAAATAGCCTTATAAGGTATTCGGATCATTATTACTGCCTTTCAGAGCATTACTACAAAGGGATCAAGTGAAAATCTAGCTACAAAGATTATACCCTTCGGAGCTAGACACAAAACATCGTTTGCTATAACGGGTGTTGAATAAGTTTTTGGACAAATTTGAAGGACTCTATCAGCTATTGAAGTTGTGTTTTAAAGGGCCGTTGCCGCCTCCGACAACGGTTGTCCTCCGCCAATTCAATTTTTTTTATCGTTGGGTTTACGTACGTATTTTCAACTTGTTTTCAACAAAACCATACCTAAATTGAATTTAGGCCTTGTCTTGTTAGAAACTAAGCTGAAAAACACGTACAGAAGTTGAATGATTAGGCAAAAGAAATTTAATTGGCGAGGGACAATTCAAAACAGGTGGCAATGGCCTTTTAACAAAGTTTGAAAAAAATAGTTTTGTTGTGCTTTTTCTCCTGTTTCGAATGCTATACCACTTACCCTCTTGTATTAGTAAAAAGCTGGCGAACCACAACAAAGGACAGAAAAATAATTTTGGGAAAAGAATCTTGAGAGGCTGACAATCATTTTTATAACCTTGACTGCCCAAAAGTTCAAGTCAGGCTTTATTTTTTTTAATCTGAGTATTGAGATATGGCCTTGGAAAAAAACCAATTTCTTGAATGAGAAATGACTAAAATCCAAGTTTATCCAACTTTTCAGATTTGGTCATCTGGTCATTTCATCAAGAAATCGGTTTTCCAAAAAGCCATATCTCTTTTACAGAATTTTGTAAGAACACATCTTTAATGGCTGACAAAGCCTTTGAAGTTTGCCCAAACACTTACTGAACTCCCGTTAATTTATCAAAGGTAGCGTTATTGAAACACCTTGTAGCAACTAATAAGTTAGCGGTTACCTCCAAATGCAGCTGAGATTACATGTACAAGAGCGCTGTTGGGCACAAGAATACCTGAATTATTGCCCAAATACTTGCTCTGAGAATACGTCAGGAAATAGACAGCTCTAAAAAACAAAAATGACTGTACAAATAAACAAGCCAAATATAATCGACTTTGCTGTGTTGCAGCAGCAAGACTTATAATCAAACCCTTGTAAAGCGAGCGAATCCCTTCCGTCCTACATATACCAAGATGAATTTTCCGGAACCAAATCTGGTTTTGCACCTCGAACTTTGAAGACGTGTTTTGATAACTTCTAGCGGCAGGTCACAGCTATTCCTGCCATTCCACCCAAAAAACTAATAAAGTAAAAACTTTCAAAATTGTGCAGATAAGTTTTTTACCGATAGCCCCACCAGTAAGATGCACTACTGCTTCAGATCTCAGCGACATTGTGTCGTATTTCTGCAAATGGCATACAGTAAGAACTATTGCAATACAGTCAAACTTCTCTATAAGCCACACTCCATATAAGCTACGCCTCCTTATAAGCCACACCTGAGTCCGGTCCCAAATGGGGTATGTTCCGTATAATATACCCCCTATATAAGCTACATCTCGCTATAAGCTACATCTAGGATCAGTCCCGAGGTGTAGCTTATAGAGAAGTTGGACTGTATAGAGCGGCAGGGTTCGACAAATGTGCCCTTTGGGTAACAATGTGCCCTTTTTTTTGATTTTCACAGTTGACAAAAAATGTGCCCTACAAAGGCACAATCTGCCCTTTGTAGGGCACATTTTTTTTCAAAAATACGATGTGCCCTGAAATGTGCCCTTTAGGGCACATTTGTCGAACCCTGTAGAGCGGCTCAAATACATTTATATATTCCGGTAGGGCCAATGTCCTAAATAATTATTTGAAAATGTGCAAATTTAATTTTTCGTTAAATTACTATTTTTTTACATAAGGGCATATACCGTAAATCTTCTAATTAAAGCCCATGGGCTTATATTAGAAGACGTGACCCTCGAAGTCACTTGTGGCATTGTGTTTTAAGCTATGAAAAATCAATCATTTTCAGGCATACAGCCACTCAAAATGTAGCTAAGGAACAGAGCTATATTTTGAGTGGTCGTAAGCCCGAGAATGTTGGGGTTTCATGGCTAAAAACACAATGCCACAAATGAAAAATTTCCGGAAATCTTCTAATATAAGCCCATGGGCTTTAATTAGAAGATTTACGGTAAACCTAGTTCTGCCCCAAAATGACCAAAGAGTATCGATTCTCTGAGCGAAAGAGACAAAGCAGGAGCCGAAAACACGAGTGACTTTTTTTGGGCAGAAAGGTGAGTCACGTTTCTACCAAATGACGGTCTGGATATTGGTCCTGGTTGCAGTGACGAAGATGCAGAAAATTTGATAATTCCAATTCGTGCTACATGGCTTACCAACTCAGAGAGATTCTTGCAGCGTCGACAGTTTCCAGATGCGATCGGCGCTATAGACGGGAAACACATTGATCTGATAAAGCCGGATAGGTCAGGCGTTGAGTTCTACAACTATAAGGTAATTTGTTTGTATAACATTTGGCTAGAAGCTTAGTGATTATGTTATTAAAAGTTTTATCCAATCGTAATGCTTGCCATGGCTGACAGTGATTCTGACAGTGACATATGGCTGTACCAGCATCAAAGATGGTGATGGACTACGTCCAATAGAGTCAAGGGTAGCACAGGAGATGGAGCCAGCGACACAGAGCCCAGTTGGCATCTTTGGAAGATAACGTCATTTATGAGAACTCAGAAATCGTACACAGATCTGACTTAAGTTATATACTTTCCGAAAAGACATTATTTGATCCGTTTTATTAAAAGTACGTGAACAAGCAACCTTGGAGACCAGCTAGCTACCGAGACACCGCTAAAGATCGTAGGGTTGTCGAAATGCCATTCGTCTTATCAATATTCTGATGTCAATGATACAAAGAAAGTCAAGTCAGATTTGGTCAGCTACTGTCTGCAATGGGCAAGAAAAAAAATAAACGCTTTGGAGCTTGAAGTGGAAGATCTTATGGAAACAGTGTTTCAGTATGCTGACATTGAGAGTCTCAACCAATTCAAACGAACGATTGAAAACTTTGAAAGGTTTAAATTTACTATTGTTATTTCACAGAGCAGCTCCAAACTTTAATTGGTGACTGGATGGATTATGTTGCGCTTATGATGAATAAAAGAGCTACGAATCAGCCTGGAGAAAAAGTTAATGCCGAACATTAATTACAGATGCGTTGTTGTTTTGATCAGTGAGTTAAATGAAGCTGTTATGTTGCCTCAATTGTCTGTTTTCGCCTCCATCGAGTTTGTATAGGAATAATTATCCCTACAAAACCCGAAATTTGCACTCCGGAGTTAGCGTTTCGTGACCCCTGTTCCGGCAGAACACTTCGACCGAAACAACTTCATGTTTTACCGAAACACTGACCGAAACATTTTTGTTCCGGCAGAACATGAATGTTTCGGTTGGTGTTCCAGCGAAACACGTGTTCTGTTCCGGTGTTTCGGCGAAGTCTGAATGAAACTAATACTAAATAGACTAGGGTCTGCAGGCGCCTATCGGCGCCTATGTTGTTCGGGAACATTAGTTGTTCATGTACATTAGTAGTTCGGGTAGATTTATCTTTCGAGTGCGTTAATGGTTAGGGTAGATCATCCACCCTACCTGTTGACTAAGCTACTCTACCTCGCCTACCTTGCCCATCCTCGCCTATCCTCGCCTACCCTCGCCTATCCTCGCCTACCCTCGCCCATCCTCGCCTACCCTTGCCCATCCTCGCCTATCCTCGCCTACCTTGCCCATCCTCGCCTATCTCGCCTACTCTCGCCTATCCTCGCTACCTTCGCCCATCCTCGCCTACCCTTGCCCATCCTCGCCTCTCCTACCCTCGCCTACCCTCGCCCATCCTCGCCTACCCTCGCCCATCCTCGCCTACCTTGCCCATCCTCGCCTATCCAATTCGATTATACGTGATTGTGCCTTAAAGGAAGCCAAGATGTTGAACTTGAGGGTTCCGCAGAGATATTCGACATTAATCGGCAAAACTGGCCAAAAATTGGTTTAAACCGGAACATCCACCTTAAATCCACACCTGAGAAACCAATGAGTTTTGAGCTTGTCCGGGCAGTTCAAACCCGTTCACTTTTCAAAATCCACTGTTAAATAGCTCATTTTGTAGCTGAGATTCTTTTGTTTTCACCATTATAAAACATCAACACTGACTTTTTCTATAAAAGTGGCTCAAAATTGTGTCTGAAGTTAAAAATAGGAAAAACTTCACCTAAAAAGCAACTGACTTGAGAGCTTGTCCGTACCAGTTCGAGACCTTACACTCTTCTAACATCACTGGTTAATAACTCATTTTGTAGCTGAGATTCTTCAGTTTTCACCATCATGAAACATAAACACCGACTTTCTCTATAAAAGTGGCTCAGAATTGGGTCTGAAGTTAAAAAATAGGAAAAAGTACACCTAAAAACCCACTGAGTTGAGAGCTTGTCCGGGCCAGTTCGACCCCAAAACCTTTCAAAATCCACTGTTCAATAGCTCATTTTGTAGCTGAGATTCTCTAGTTTCACCATTATAAAACATCAACACCGACTTTCTTTATAAAAGTGGCTCAAAATTTGGTAAATAAATTTGGTAAATCATAAAAAGTGTGACCCACCCGACCCAAATACTATATAGAGATTCATTGCTCTATTGATCTATATAAACAATTTTTGCGAGTTCGACCACTTCGACCCCAAAATTTTATCGACTAAATCACCACTCTCAAAATGACGAAATATGGATTCCGAAAAATCCATTTTTCCAACTTCCGGCCCTATTTTTTTTGTCCAGTAGGGTGATATGAAAAAACGAACACGCATGCTTACACCTACAATTAAAGCGCTATCGAATGACACCAAGATCATTACAAAGTGTCCACAAAAAGTGGGATAAATCGCGTTACGAACAAAAGTTCCGAACAAAACTTAATGTGGATCCTAAAAATCCACTTCTCCAACTTCCGGCCCTATTTTTTTGTCCAGTAGGGTGATATGGAAAAACGAACACGCATGCTTACACCTACAATTAAAGCGCTATCGAATGACACCAAGATCATTACAAAGTGTCCACAAAAAGTCGGATAAATCGCGTTACGAACAAAAGTTCCAAACAGCGTTACACACTGACACATGCCTAATACTATATAGAGATGAGCTACTGCCAGGGCTGTAAATCGATTTTTGACATCCGGCTCTATTTTGGTCATAACTTTCCTATATTGGACTGTTCAAAAAATCTGATTACCCAGTTATGTTCACTGATGCATCAGCTATCTTACACACATACGAACATCCGGGGTCGTTATAGAAAAAACATGCTTAATTTTAAAAACATCCGGATGTCATAAGCGGATGTTTTTTTTGACATAAAGTCTTATATAGGAAAGTTATGGCCAAAAATAGAGCCGGATGTCAGAAATCGATTTACAGCCCTGCCTACTGCTGGATAATTAGGACCGAAGGACAAGAAGCTAAAGTACAGTTTTTTGAAGAAATGACCTTCTATATAGCTTACCGGAGAAAAACTGCAAGACGTTCTTTCCCACTTATAGGTCGGAGATGCGTGGGAGCGTGGTATCCAAATCGCACATCGAGCTAAAATTAATATTTTCAACAAATACCTCAAATGAACATATTATAACAAACTTTAGTGTAGTATTTTTGGATGGTCCCAAAACTCAATTTTTTTGACTAGAACACAAAATAATGCCTTTTTCGAGCTTCTGAGGCAATTTTAGGTCGAAATAGGGTGTTTGGAAACACTTTAAAAAAAGCTTCATTGGGGGGGGGGTATACTCCGTAGCGCCAAAAATTCGAATACAGCCGAACCTCTCATTAACATACTCCCCCATTAACATAAGGCTGGCTAAGCTTTGGTTGGTTTGATCGAAATCAAGGCAAAATGACCTCCCCCATTAACATACACCTCTCATTAACATACGGCAAGTCCCGTCACAAGGGCGTATGTTAATGAGAGGTTTGACTGTATTAAAAAAAAAAGTCAAAAACACAACACCAATGTGTAATTGATAGCATATATGATTTTGACTAGGGTGGGTTCTGGGAATATTCCCGGTTTATTCCCGATCCGAATCTTAGATTCGGACCGACAATGAAAAATTGGTCCGAATCTTTTCAAAAATAAAAATTTTGCTGGAGTACAGAATCCCTACGTGACCCAAAATTGTCTTTTTTCAACGTTTCAGCACCTGATAATTTTTGCTTAAAACATGTTTTTATGTGGCGGTTGACAGCTTTTTAAATAAAAAAAATTTGACCGAAATTTGATTTTGGCACCACGGTAAAATAACCTTAAAGGGTATGCAGACACCTTGAAAAATATAACCACCCTATGTAATGATGCTGTATTTTAATATAAATATGAATAAGATATAAAAGATTTGGACCGAATCGGACCGGAAAAAAATTTGTACCGGGAATATTCCCGAAAAAGATTCGGACAGGTCTTATTTCGACCCTAGTTTGGACACGCTGTGAGGCGGAAATCGTGTAGTTCAAATGTCACAGTCTCTTGTCTAACATTAGTGAATCTTGCGGCGCAATTATTGTAGTGTTTATGCAAATCATGTGGCGCAAAATTTGTTGCTTGTAAAACATCTGTCGCAAATCATATTGCTCAAGTGTTGCCACGCCGTTAAAACAGACTCAAATATATTTCCCAAGCTGCCAAAAAATCAAAATTTACACTCTGACTCCATGCGTCACTTTTGGGATTCCTGACTCAGAATTTCACCCTGAACACGTTGGTTTTTTTTCGGTTTAAAAAATTTTCGACAAAAAAAGTTTGGTTGAAGCTCTCTGAAAACTTGAACTTTTTCATTGTTGACTTGCCATGAAAGTACGAAAAGTGGTTATAACTTTTTATGTATTTTTTGCGAAGCATACCGTATTTCATTCATCCCCCACTCTCTAATAATCCCCCACCGTATTGACCTTATATCTCAGCTTAGAGCAGACATTTTGCAAATCTGTTTTTTGCGTTTTTTTAATTAGCACGAGCACTCCTGATTCTATTTTTCAGATTTTGGTTGAGTACCCGAAAATCTCGAAATCGGCCTCAAATTTTTGAAAAATAATACCCCATGGGGGTTTAATAGAGAAAATACGGTAAATGTTTTTGATCATATCGATTTTAAATGTAAATCGACCATGCTAGACACAAATCTAGTGTCAGAATATTGAAATTAATTGTTTGAACTGCAGTAAATGCAAATAATTAGTCTAAAAGATGACCTATCTTACAGAGGTCGTAACTCACCAGCAATAAACATTTGTATAATTTTTTTGTGCAGATATAGGGTCTTTATAAAATTTTCTACAGAATGTGATCCTGTTTTCACTTAGTCTGTTAAGCGAGAAAACAGTTATCGTCTGAAGATAAGTTCTTCTTAGAGTTTCCCCCAGAGTTTACACGCCTGGCCAAATAACCACACAAAAGAAAAAGCCTAGCTACAAGATGCATCAAACAGGTCATGAAAATATCAAAAAATAAAAATTTATGACCACTTTTCGAACTTTCATGGCAAGACAAAAATGAGAAACTTGTAGTTCTCAGAAGGCTTCAGTTAAATTTTTTTGGGCTCTACCCATACTCTTCTACCGCCAGTTCTCTACCGGATAGTAGAAGATTTGACCGGTAGAAAAAGGCGGTATAAGAATTGTCAGGTAGGAGAATTGGTGGTAGAAGAATAAGGGTAGAGCCTTTTTTTGCCGAAAGACTTGCTGAAATTCGAAGTCAGGAGTCCCAAAAGTGACGCATAGGAGTCGGAGTGGTAAAAATAAAGGCGCGAATTTAACAAAAATGGGTTCAAAAGTACCAAATGTCTACGCAGTAGCGTCATAAACCGCGTCATAAAATTTTTTTAACACTTTACTTGCAAAAAATACTTCATTTGATTTCCAGGCTTGATGGTTGCTCAGCCTGATGGCATCCGCAGGGTGAAGAGCAGTGGTGACCTGATGATTACTTCCAACGTTAGTTCCAGAGGGAGGCAGGTCAGAGTTACCTTCGACGAGCATTCCATTGAGTTTAAGGAGAGGAAAAAGTCGCGGTCTTTGAACGACTTTTACGGCAAAAATCGGTCTAATGGAGAAGGGGACCAGGATGACGAGGAAGAGCCCAGAACTTCTCGATCTTGGGCCAAAAAAGAACAGATGGAGTGGTTCGAAAAGCTGAAAAACTCATTGGAAAGCAAGTCATGGTTGGACTATGACTAAATGGCTTCAAAATAATAGGTTTATCAGGATGTGTATGTAAAAACCGACCTCTTTCTCTTGTTTGTTATAGCCAAAGCAATTTGTTAATACTTTTGATGAATACGGTTCAGTCAGTCTTTCTAACTATTTTGTACTCAAAAATTTTATTGCATAGAAATAAATTAAGTTTATGAGCTGATGAGAATAACCAGCTCTTATTAATTTTTGCCTAAAATAATGTTTTAAACAAATTTAGTACCATTTTAAGATAACTTGTTAGCAAACAGACAATTTCTAATATTTTTGGAAAATTTCGGCCGACAAATTCTAAAAATATTAGAAAATGATGCGCGACATTTTCTAATACAGTCGACTCTCGCTAACCTGCGACCCTGCTAACCGCCACTCTCGATATCGCACCACCCCTAAGTGAGTCCCCAAAAAAGCCTCTCAAAAGTACGCCATCCCTCAAGTCTTGCTAGAATTGAGCTACAGAGTATAATATAAATAGCAAATCACACGTCTGCATGCCCTGAAATACATGGAAGTCGCTCGCGGTTACGCAGAAAGAGTTTGCCGATCCTGCCATTCTCAAACACAATGAAGACCTGGACGAAGCTTTCCACCAACTCCGCGCTGAGAAACGAAGAAGAAGCTCACCGGTCATTTTGTAAGACCCTAAGTGCACAATGATCCGTTTTTTGTCCGCATCCGCACTTAAAACGCAATATAGAAAAAACAATGAAATTTGTTTCCGTATATGCATTTAATGTAGTCCACAATGTAGTCCGCATTGCGAACTACAAAATGCGTAACTACAAAATACATAAATCAGGGCTCCCGGTGAAAATTTTCGAAAATAAGTACATTTTCTAAAAAAGTAAGATTTTGACACCGAAAATAAGCACATTTTCTAAAACACGCGAAAATCGACTTTAAACACTTTTTTCTCAATAAAGATACCACATTCAAAAAATAAAACAATGGAAACAGTTTTTTTCCCATAAACAGTCAACCCTCGATTTAACGGCACCCAAAAATAGACCAATTTGGTCGGCATTGACTAAGATTTAGTCAAAGTGAACTCTCGATTTAACGGCACCCCGGGCCCGGTCCCTAGGAGTTCCGTTAAATCGAGGTTCACTGTATCTCCTAACTCGAATTTTCCTGTTCAATTCGTTTTGTTTTTTGCTATTTTTGAGCGAAAAACAGAGCAAAATACATTGCTCAAAAAAAGCAAAAAACAGAAAAATTCAAATGTTTTTTCGCAGTCCTCGTTTTTTCATAAGCCGATCAGAGACCCCGGCCCGATTGATATCGAAATTCACATGCACTTGGAGAGGAGTTTTGAGCATTTCCATCTTCAGAGAATTTCTTGCATCTGTCCACAGCGACTTGCACAAAGAGAAGACTTGCTCCACAAACGCATTAGCCAGCTGAATGAAGAGTACGATGCTGACAAGTTTGTACAGTCAACCCTCGATTAAACGGCACCCCTAGGGACCGGGCCCAGGGTGCCGTTAAATCGAGGGTTCACTTTGACTAAATCTTAGTCAATGCCGACCAAATTATTCTATTTTTGGGTGCCGTTAAATTGAGGGGCCGTTTAATCGAGGGTTGACTGTATAGTCATTACTCGTTATTCTAAAGACAAAATCTGAAATTTTTATATAATTGTTGTGACTTTTGTTGAAGATCTTCTGCTACTTGTTCTTCGCTGGATCCACATCAAAACTTCATCAGCAATTCGGCGCAGCATTCGATTAACTTGTGCCACTTAGTTGAAGAGCTCATTTATTTGTGCGATTTTAGGCGCGACTTGTTTCGCCAGCTCCTCAGCTTCGGTGCAGTCGTAGTTTCAGCAGACGACAAGAGCACAGTCAGCAAATCTCCTAGCTTCACAATTCTTTCAATGACCTTTCCCGGGTTAGCCATCTTTCCCATGGAAGCCAAATTGATTTAGTCTTTGCACGGAATGCAGTGAGCATGGAATGCGTCCTTTTCGAGAAAATGAAAAATGCGCCGCAGGCGAAATTTTGAAAATTCGAAGTGTTTTCTTACATTTAAGGCGTCGATTCAGAAAATAAGTACAAATAAGTACAAAATTACAAAATAAGTACAAATCTTATTAATAAGTACGATCGGGAGCCCTGACGTAAATGCATATACGGAAACAAATTTCATTGTTTTTCTATACTGCATTTTAAGTGCGGATGCGGACGAAAAACGGATCATTGTGCACGTAGGGTGAATGACAGTATGATACTGTTGATGCACTAGACCCCGGAGAATGTTAAGCGAACTAATTAAGGTGGGGTTTTTAGAAATTCATTCACACCATTATACTTAATTGAAAATTATTCATCAGAAAGCATAAATTACATCAGGCCACAGCAACTTTAGAACCAGTTTTTCACGTAGAATCTGAATTAAAAATCAGATCTTAAAAAAAATCCCAGAAAAGCAGATTATTTTAGAAGTTATCGTAAAAATCTGAATTTCAAAAAATGTAAAGTAGTTTTTAAATGCTCTTTTTGTCTCAAAATTTGTGATGTACTGAAATAAATAAATATGCATAAGAAAGCTTGTTCACTCAGCTACAAAACAAGCTATATATTTTGATTTTGTCATGAATCAGCTCAAAGATATAAACAAAATACGAAACATTACTAAAATTTTTGCCCAAAAAGTTCAAATTCGCGCCTTTTGAATTTTTTCGCACAAATAGGACAAGAAATATTTTTAAAACGACTCCAAATGCTCAATAGAACATGGAGAATAAATGGTCATAACAGGGTGCGCAGAGATAACAAATATGGTATCTAAAACATAATCCTCAAAATCTTTATATCCCCGAGAGGGACTTTTAACATTGTTTTTTCGAGTCTGTCTGAAAAGGCATGTATGATAAAATTACACATCATTTTGTAGCGCACAATGTGTTCTTTTAGATGCCAAAAACTGTAATCTCAGAAAATCGATATAATGAAAGTTATGGGCGTTTTTGTAAAATAACTGCAATTTTTATAACTCACATTTTAGGGATCTTTGCTTAATTTCATAAACTGGTACTTATGCAACTACAGGAAGATGGAGAAGCTCATGCGGAACATTTTAGTTTTCAGAACAGATAAAAATTATGTCTGGGCCAAAAGTTACAGTCTTAGCTATATCTTCAATCGTTTGTATATAGTAGTTCAATAGCTTGTATTTTAATTTTTGCATAAAATAGCTGACAGACAAAAAACCGGTACCATCCTAAAATACGTTTCCGTCGCCCTTACTATAGGGTGCCTAAGAAAAAAAACCACTATACTTTGAGGGCACCGTAGAACCACATTTTAATATTAATTTTTCGTGCACAATATGTCATCTTGTAGCTCTAAAAATGCTCTATTGAATGGTGTATTAAAGGGAGGGGAACTTTATATAAGCATCGTCTAGGGTCACATGTTCCAATCCCCATGAGTACACACCCTATTTCATATCTCTTTTTATTTACAAGCGGTGTTGAAATGATCCTCACACTCAGTGTTGTAAATTACATCGGTGCGGCCCCGGCACCAGGCAGCTCACGGTACTGGGGTGGGGGGTGACCGATGTAATTTACAACACTGCTCACACTCTTGACTATCCAATTTTTTTTTTGAAATTAAAGTGTTGAGATCAGTGTTTGGACCTCGTACTTCGTACTCGTACACGTACTCGTACTCGTACTACGAGTACGAGTACGAAGTACGAGCGAAAAATTTTAGAGGTACGAAGTACGAGTACGATGTACGAGCTTAAAATTTTGTGGTACGAGGTACGAGTACGAAGTACGAGAAGAAATTTTAGAGGTACGAGGTACGAGTACGAGGTACGAACTAAAATACAAATATTTATAAATCACAAAGCAAATACTGGCGCTTTACCACTAAAAAGCCGAATCTTAATGTCTTTTAATGAAAAAGACATTGCAAAATATTTTTTTTCAAATTTTTCCCTGAATATCTAATCCGTTTTTATACAAAGTACGAGTACGAAGTACGAGCGAAAAATTTTAGAGGTACGAAGTACGAGTACGATGTACGAGCTTAAAATTTTCGTTGTACGATGTACGAGTACGAAGTACGACGGTTAAAATTTAGCGGTACGAAGTACGAGTACGAGTACGACCCTTTTCTGAAAGTCCAAACACTGGTTGAGATACGGTGTTATAATTGCTTTTTTATAAGACTGTATCTCAACACTTTAATCTTCAAAAAAAATTCTCATTCTTATCTAAGCCAAAACAATTTGACCCGAAAACCAGCCGAAAAACCCTGGATTTTTTCATAAAAATTCAGGTGTTTGCACCTTGGCTTTATTATTTTTCTTTAAATTTTGCGTAGCATACCAACAGAATTATTTTTGAAAAATTTAAAAAAAGTTATAGCCATTTCCGAGTGAGGATTGTTGTATTTTCAGTCAGCCATTGTGTACGAGGCCTTAGATACATCTGCGGAAAAAAGAAAAAAATTCCTGTGAAAAATCGGTCGTGGAATTGTCCCCATGCCCTACAAAGCATTTTATTTCTTTGATTCTTTCGAGATCAGTTACTGCCTAATTATAAATTTTTAGTTAGTTTTGATAGCGATAGAACAGACTCATTCATTCATTTCTGTGGCGTGAAATTACAAAACTTCTGGCCATAACATTTGTATACCACCTACTGTTTGTGGCAGGGATTATTCATAGAATAGTGCTTTGCCCATTCCCCCAAGGCAACACACCAATGACTCATTCGCCCACAATATTTTGTTGTTTTCTAGAGCTTTGTTTTGTTAGCTATTGACATTTCCGCTAGCACCACTACCACCACTATTTTCAATGCACATTCTGTCATTTCCCACAAACATTCATTCTTGTAAGCACACACACAGTTTTAATAAGCAAAGCGAACTTTCCTAGTTTGTTTTTTGAAAAATCAGCAGGTATTGCTAACACTTGCCTGTTTGTTTACTCAAGCCAGAGAGAGCTTCTCAGCTGTTTAGGTTTTTTTTGAAGGGTTTAGAGACATTCGGTGTTTTTTTTACAAAAGACAAACCTTTTGCGTTCAAAAATTTTGTATTTGTCTCAACTTATTGCTTCGAGGTTACTCCAGCTAAATCATCTACTTGACGAAAATCATGTTAGAGTCTAACCTCGATAAACTTCAATTCTGTTTTTCGTCAATTTTGTTTTGACAGCCTGGTCCTATGTATCGCAAGGATGCCGATTTTGCGGATCGTTTTTCAAAATCCAAAATTTTTTCTCTAAAAAAGCAAAAACCTAATGAACGGACACCCCCAAAAAGTTCGTTCTCCAGCTGAGTCGACCCTATTTCAGACAAAAACAGGTGTCCGTTTATCGAGGTTCGGCTTTTTTAGAAGAAAAAGTTTTTGGATTTCAAAAAACGATCGGCACAATCAGCATCCTTGCGATATTTAGGACCAGACTGTCAAAACAGAATTGACAAAAACATTAAAAAATACAGACCCAGATGGGGAACGAACTTTTTGGAGGTGTACGTTTATCGAGGTTCGACTGTACTCTTTTTCGGTTCAAATATTGGAGGATACCTAGATACCCATCTCCTATATAGTATGAGAGATGTTTTGTGGCTGGACACTTGACAATTTTTTTTAAGTTTTTGTTTTTTTGTCAATTTTTTTAAACTGAAGCTGAAAATGGTGTTATTGGATTTTGGTTTTAGAGTTTTTTTGGTTTAAATTTTTTAGGGGTTACTGAGAGAATTGTGGTTTTTTTGCTTGAAAGTCAAAATCTTGAGCTAAGCGGGTTAGAATGCCAAGGCGAGCGGTGAATTTCCGGGCGTAGTGTTTTTTTAAATTCAAATGTTTTTGTCTCGAGAGGATATTTGTATTATACTTTTTTTTCGAACTGCTTTTTGTTTATTGTCTTTGATTTCTTTTGTTTGTAGGTCAGCTAAAAAAAGCAAGTATGTCGTAGTTAGTAGTAATTGGTAGGTCGGCCAGGAGAGTGGTTAGGTGAGCCAGGAGAGTTGATAGGTACGCAAAAGATGGGGAAGAGGTACCAGAAGAGTAAGTAAGGATACCACGAGAGTAGGTAAGGGTACAGGAGAGTGGATAGGGATTCTAAAGAGTATGCGACGTTGCAAGGAATGTGGGTTGGACGCCAGGAGAGTGGGTGAGGGTACCATGTAAGTGTACCAGGAGATAATATAACTTTACATGTACTTTGGACAGAGTGTTTATTCTGTTATAGGCCGAAAATGAAATAAATGCAAAAAATGCAATATTGAAATTTAAATGTTTATTTTCTTGAGAGGAAATCAACATTGACAGTTAATTTAAAATTTCAAGAGCAGTTTTCGAAGGAAATCGGGTACGCTAAGCACGAATCTGGTGTTCTTTGTTGTTATATAGTGAATCAGGTTAAATGGAAAAAAAATTAAATAAATGTGCATTTTAATGCCTTCTAAAATTTTGTCCTGCTTTTATATCTAAGCGAATCTGTATCTCCGCACAGAAAATGAATATCGAAAAAATATCAGCTCTTTTGCCTACAATATGGGTATGCTCTACCAGAATATACACTTGTCACGGTCCGTACTGGGAGTGTTATAAACTAATTGAATGTCTACAAAAATTTTCCCCTTGATTTATTTGGTATGCAGTAAACCAGCCATTGAGCCAGCTGCAAATCTAAGTGACAATCACGAAATGGTCTCCCACTGTCCCGTTTTTTGCACCCAGTCAGCCAACCAACCTTTTAAAATATATTTGATTTGCGCGCAATTGAAGCAAGCACCACAAGGGGCATCCAAAGGTCGGAAGCTGAATGGGTTGTGGCCTTGCCTGCCTGTTAATCATCATCCATTGAGCTGTACACTGTGAGAGTAAAGGCAGGGACTGACTTCTCTTTGCTCTTTTGCATACATTGCTGGTGGTTGGCCAGTCTTTTTTGTTAGTAATATATTTCCATATTGTTGACTGCACATTATATTTACCCCAAGACTTATTATTGCTTGTTGATCCAACAATACACACTACTTTCTGATGTGTTTATTTTTATTACTTTTTGCTTGTATCTAGATCTTAGAAAAAGTGTATGTACGTAGTGGTAATCTAATCCACGAGCAGTTTAGTAGATCGACTGTTGGACAGCAAAAAGTCTGACAAGGAAATGCCGTAATTTATGTTTTAAGTTAATAAATGTAAATTCAATTGATTACCCAAGATTGAATTTGTTGAGGTCTCGTACCGATGGCTACTTAATGTGGGATGATAAACAATACAAAGTTGAAAAAACAACAAGTTTCAGTTTGCTATTCAAAGTTTTGCTATTGAGAGTCGAGGGTTGCGCTAACCTGACGCTTTTTTCCAAAAGTATATCTCGGATCATTGACACCCGCAACTCTTAATAGCATAACTGTTGCCATTTGCAAACAACGACAGGCAAAACCGAAATCCTTAAATTTTTAAAATCACTCGACGGTATGAACAAAGTTTGTGTAACATTCCCACGTTTGGTGTCGACGTACTGGACGCTGGCCGGCCTAACACTATAAGGCATAAAAACTTAATGCAACTTTTTTTAAATAATCGCGAACTCACTGAATATACACCGAGGCAATCAGTAACCTGCAAGGCTACACAGAACTTTGTGAGGTTAGAAAATGTTTCAAGTATAACTCCCTTGCTTACACTTAAAAGCATTAACTTATCCATTGCTTTTCCGGTTTAAAAGAGTGTTTTACTGCACAAATGGATTAGCTAGCCTCTTCAGTGTGTCTCCCTGCTCCAAACTTGTTGTCATTAAGGTTTTTTGATGATCAAAGAAAAGGAAAATAAAAAAGGAGAATAAGAATTATTTGATTGGAATATCTAACAAAGGGGTGCCCTTGAAATGCCTGTTCCCCCACCCACAAAAATGACTAATTCCTAATGCTGCTGTTAGTTGTGTTGTATGTATGCCTCTCTCCCCCCCTCCTTACCCTGCCCCACCGTAGCAGCCAGCCCCTTGTGGGGAGCAGGAAGAAAAGTCATTTTATTCATTAATTCTTTTATTTTACATTGGGTGTGTGTGAATGACAAAAATCACAGGATTGTGCACATTCCATCGCAAATTCTCTGCTGCTCCTCCTCCTACTCCAGTGCATTATGCAGGGTTGAGGTTAGTTGGCCGAGCCAACTGCTACTTTATCCCTTGCTTCATGGCATTTGTTTATGGCAATAAGGGGCCATCATTGATTGTTGTTATTGCTGCTTATTGTCTTTGGAGCATTATATGTAGATAATGCTGACTTGTTTGGAGTTGGTGTGGTGTTTTTTTTGAAAAGAATAATCAATTTTGTAAAATATTGATGTTTTTATCACAGCCTCTAGCCATAAAACTCCGGGGTATATGATAGTATAATCAGAAAACGCACAAATGCATAGGTATTCTATGTGTTTTTTTTAAAGTAGTGACTTTGATATTTAAGACCCTGATTTACTTACGGTTTTGCTTTAAAGTTTATGAAAGTTATTCTAAAAAAATAGCGATTCAATAGCGAAAAATAGCGATAAATAGCGATAGCAAAATAGCGAAAAATATTCTAAAAAATAGCGCCTATTGTTTTAATATTGAAAAATTTGCGATAATCCAATTTAGAGTGTCTCATTTGACCACCTTTTTTTTTATCTGAAGCCGAAAATTTTAAAGAGTAACCCTACCTAAAATATAAAAGTAGATCGGATTCTTTAATATTAGCTTTGTTACTTTCGATTAAAAAGCTTCAGGAAAATTTCGAACGGCATGTGCTTTTGTAATGTTTTAGACATTTGCTGAAGCGCAATTTCTGTTATGTGTCGTTACTGTTCATGAACCCCCACAAACCAAGTAAAGAAATTACAAAAATTATTCAATTATACAATTCTGAGAATTACCACAGAGATAGACACAAATTGGCTGAACAAAAATAGACCAAATATCAAGTAAATTATAAATGTAATCATTTTACTTTTTCTCCGCAAAAAACATCACTAAACAGTTTGGTGTTGAATACCAAGCCAGCTTATTTGATAAGCAGCGAGCAGAATTGAGCAGCAGGTGATGTGCCTCGAATTGCTCTTTACAAGTGCTCCAAACAAATTACTTTGCTGAATTTCCCTCCCCTACTCCAAGTGAGAGCATTTGTTAGCAAATAAGGGTTTGACTTATTTGCAATTGAGAAAACTTAAAAAGATAATTGGATGCGCAAAAAAATCAAGCTCTTGGTTCCGAAAACCTGGCGAAAAACCATATTCACCATCTGAGCCTCATATGTTCAAAGGGATTATTGTTACATAATTTTTCAAACTTCCAAATATTATTTGCATATAGCACAAAGCACACTCCCAGCACGATTGTTTGCCAGCCAAACACAAATTGCACAAGCGCGCCTTTTTGTACTGTAGTAGATCTGTGTGTGAAGGGATGTAGATGAGAACAAGCTAGCCTGTGTGTTCTTCGTCGTCCTTGAATGAGAAACAGAGAAGAGGGTAGTGACAGGCAGACAGACACAAGGCGTCCCTCACCAAACTTCCCCTTTTTCAATTAAAAGTGGTAGTAGTGGTGTGTTGGTAAGACTGTTCTTTAAAGGTGTGATTTACACTGGATCAACCCTAAATAGTCTGAGAGATATTGGATGATGCTCAACACTCTGAATGGTTTATATGGAACAGCAGCATTCCAGCCTCCCCCCCTTTATTGTTGTTACACAGACTAAATAATATTTTGTTTTGTTGAAAACACATTCTTATTCCTTTCCCGGCTGTGACCCAACTGTTGGTGTTCATTTTGTGATGGGAGTGGTGGTGGTGTTAGGAGGGGAGATGGTCAGCACAGGAAGCAGCAGCCTTATTTGTTATTGATTGGTGATGAGTCAAAGGGTAGTGATTGATTGGTAGGGAGATGTTCTTGTGTTCACATAAATAAACCATTTGCTACTAATACTTATTGGCTTTGGAACACTGGAAGCCGAATTAACTTCTGCAACTTTTTTGCAATTAATCTTGGAGAGTTTGTGAAAAATCGTCAGCTAGCAGGGACGATGCTAGGAACAGTGATTATACTTTTTTCATTTGAGAAAAATGTGACTGGGGTTTGGTTTGTGCAATATCAGCCAGTTACTGTTTTATTTTTTTGATTTGTTAATGAGCTAGTTTTTGCTTGCTTAGCTATTCCTTATGCAATAGTGTTTATTTAAAAGACTCTGTCTCTTCCTTATCATGGCGATTTCAAAGGTTTAAATGCGCGCGGGACCACATAGATTTTTTCAATAATGTTTTCGAATTATTTTTTGTTTGCATTTTATATTTTAAACGTTATGTTTTTCTTTTCTTTTCGATACAAATCAGATTCTAACAGTTGTGGAGCAGTGAATGTGGAATAAGTTGTCCGATCTGGTATTGTCAAGCAGCGTTGGGCTTGACTAGTGAATGGTTCTAAATTTTGAACAAATGTACAAATTTATTTTTTAGACAATAAGTGCAAACAAGAAAGCAATTCGAAATTATTACAGTTGATCCTCGCTATAGTGGCACCCCAAAAGTTCGTTTCCGCCTAGGGTCCGACACTTTCTTAACCCAATTTTCGAAATATTTTATAGATTCTGTTATGACAGTCTGATCGCAAATATCGTACGGATTCCGATTCTGCCGATCGTTTTTTTGAAAAGGAAACAACATTTGGGTTAAAAAAAATGAAACCTCAATATAGTGGCACCCTTTTTTGAAAACAGGTGCCACTATATCGAGGTTTTATTTTTTCAACCCAGAATTTGTTTTCTTTTCGAAAACGATCGGCGAAATCGGAATCCTTACGATATTTGCGACCAGACAGTCCTAACAGAATCAATAAAATATTTCGAAAATTGGGTTAAAAAAGTGTCGGACCCTAGGCGGGAACGAACTTTTAAGGGTGCCACTATAGCGAGGTTCAACTGTATTGATAAAATGTGCGTGGTCCCGCACGCATTCAAAGCTTTCAAACTGCCATGAAAATGAAGAGACAGGGTCCTTTAAATAAACACTCGTGGAAGACCCATTTGCAGTGGCAGGCTAATACCGTATTTTTTCTAATAGAACGTCAGTCTCCAATAGAGCGATACCCCCTACTTTGAGGGTCTGTATCTCAGAAAAAAGTAAAAATTTCCAAAAGCTGTTTATTGCATTTTCTTAACTCCCACGAGCTCTACCGATTGCGCTTTTTTAATTTTGGATTTTCACCCAGAAATCTCAAGATCTGCCCAAAATTTTCCCGATTTTCGGGGGGGTCTAAAAATAGACCGCCATGTCGTTCTATTAGAAGAAATACGGTAAGTTAAAATTGTGTAAGCACCAGGTCGGAACAGAAGCCACCAAGTTTTTTATTAAGACCACCAGCAAAACTCTAAATTTTCTATTGATCACATCCCTACGAGTAGTTAGAATCAGCTCATTGTACATTTAGTGAACATTTTGAGGTGATTATACCTTTTATGACAGATAATTCAAACCTCGATACAATGACAACCTTCGGTCGGTCCCTTGGAGTGTCGTTATTTCGAGTTTGACTGTACTTAATTTTATGTAGCCGAAGAGAGCATGGAAGTCGCTCTAAATAATGTTAAAAAATTGTTAGAGCAAATCTTTGTAATTGAAGGGTGTTAATCTTGGAGACGCCACAATCAATATCTTTACTTTTTTCGAATTTTTTCTCAGCATTTTTTTACATCTTAGAAAAAATTCTAAGCTTTCTTTTGGTACATAACATGCAATATTGTGTATAAAAACATTGAAAATATCAAAGTCGACCAGCATAAGGAAATGTAATTTAAATAAATAGCTTCTACTTTCCCTATTTTCGGGGATCGAAAATAGACCGACATGTCGTTCTGTTAGAATAAATACGGTAAGTTAAACTTTTTTATAATCCAAGTAAGGACCGATATTTAGGCCAGACGGTCAAAGCAGAACTGGTAAAAAATTTAAAAAATCGGGCTAAAAAAGTGTCGGGACTTAGGTGGGAACGAACTTTGGCCGGTCCCCTGAGTGTCCTTAAATCGAGAGCGGACTGTATCCTGTGGTTAGAAAGCTGAGAAGCTGGATATGGTTTCTTGTTTTAAACTTATTAGCTTTGCCCACTGTTTTGTGTATTTACCATAACTTTGTATATTTATGTTATTTTATTTCAGACTTAAAAATATTCTATTCGGGCCGAACAAATCACTTATATAAGCCTATTGCCTAATTATTTTATTTTCTGTTGTCCACACACCAAATACCTTGTAAACTCCCCTAAATAAAGCATGGTGTTATTGAATGGGACAAGTGGAGTGGCCAATAACAAGCTGCCTAATGGTTCCGTCATCAAAAAGCCAGCTCCAGCCATCAATGGAACCTCTCCTAACACAGATTTGGAATACCTAAAAGTGAAGGTGCCAAGTATTTCAGACCCTAGTATGCAAGCAGAATGGGCCAAGAAGAGATTAGTCTGGGTGCCTAATGAGAAGGAAGGCTTTGTGGCAGCTTCTATCAAGGAGGAGGTACCTGGTAGTGAGACCTATGTGGTTGAACTAGTGGAAACTGGTCAAAGGATGAAGGTCAGCAAGGACGACTGCCAGAAAATGAATCCACCCAGGTTTGACAAGGTATTCTATATTCATTTGATTGAAAAATTAATTGTTATCAGACAATTTTATTCGAATTTATGACATTTTAATCCAAATGAGAGAGGCATAAATTGATTTGGTTTGTAAAACCTTTTTCTTGCGAGAAGGCTGAAATGAATTCACAAATGAATCCGTGAAAAGGCTAAATAATTCAGCATTTTCGCAAGCCAAATCAATAGGAGACTATGAAAAATGTCTAAATACCGAAAAGTTGTGGGGAAAAATATAACAATGAAAATGTTGGAGATCGGATATCGATTGACCCGCGAGTTTTCAACAATTTTTTATAATGTAACTATCTAAGCTCGAAATTCCAATCCCCTCCCCCACCGAATAATTTCCTTATAGTTAATATTTCGACAAAAATATATAAAGTTAGATGAACTAGATGAATTGGTCTACTGACTATCTACATCCATAAGGATGGTGCCATAATGCCTGTAGAAATAATTTGTGAACTTGGGTCAAGAATTCAGTACAACTATTTTTACAAATTTCCCAACTAACAATTTAGTAGCATATGTGTACTTCAATATCTGACTCATGTGCGATTTAGGTGGAGGACATGGCAGATCTGACCTGTTTGAACGAGGCATCAGTACTTCACAACCTCAAAGAACGCTATTTTTCTGACCTCATTTATGTGGGTAGTAATGATTGGAAAAAGAGTGATGATTGTGTTTATGTTTAGACATACTCTGGCCTGTTCTGTGTGGTTGTCAACCCCTACAAACGGCTGCCCATCTACTCAGACACCATCATTGAGGCTTTCAAAGGCAAGAAGAGACATGAGAGACCACCCCACATTTTCGCGATTGCTGACACTGCCTACAGATCCATGCTTCAGGGTGGGTATTTGCATATGAATAACTCAGGCTCCAACCCGTAATAGGGGTTTTTTTTTCGCTATGATCCCCGTGTTGTTTTTTGGGGACTTTTTAGGCTTAGGTTTATACAAGGGTAGGCCAGCGTATGTTAGGAAGGACTCAAACATAGCTAAGAGTTATGTTTAAGTCAATGCTAACATACGTTGGCCTACCCTTGTATTAACCTAAGCCTAAAAAGTCCTAACATACGCCGACCTACTATTGCTTAAGTTTAAGCCTGAAAAATCACAGGAAAAAGCGACAGGGGGACCAAGGCGAAAAAACCTGCCATACAACTCCTTAATCAAAAGTGATACGAGTAACTGAACGCCTATTTCAGAACACGAAGACCAGTCAATTCTCTGTACTGGAGAATCTGGGGCAGGCAAGACCGAGAACACCAAAAAGGTCATCCAGTATCTTGCACATGTGGCTGGAGCGACTAGGCACACATCAAACAAAATCGTTGCTTCTCCTGGCAAGGTAATCTGTTAGATTTAAAATTTTCCATTTCTTTCGGGATATGTGGGTGTTTGGCCTATGTTCAGTTGCGATTTTTTCAATTTATTTATTTTGGGGATTGTTTGTGTTGAACTACAGTTTAGCCTACTTTTTCAAAACCAAAATTACAGGCACAGGTGGATCAAGCCAACCTTATAGTAAGTGATAAAATGACCCTTGCTTGATTGTGTCTTGCTAGTCCTGTCTTATTTTTTTGCCTTTTTGCAAAAAATCTTTATGTTTTCGGCTTGTTTTGTCAAAAAGAATTCGTTTGCAGCAAAAATGATTTAACCTTATTTTTATAATACCTGCCCATCTATCCAGCTTTTATATGTCTCTGTCGATTTTTTGTCCAGTGTAGTCCATTAGTGTGCTTGCATCCAGTATTAGCTTGCTATACTCTGTTTATTCACGCTTTTCAATCCAACTATTATTATAGGGCGAGTTAGAGCACCAACTGCTGCAAGCTAATCCTATTCTTGAAGCCTTTGGAAACAGCAAAACCGTCAAGAATGACAACTCTTCAAGATTTGTGAGTTGTTCACAGTGTAACCAAATTATCTAAATAATTGGACACTCCAGGGCAAATTTATTCGAATCAATTTCGACATGTCCGGTTACATCTCTGGAGCCAACATCGAGTTCTACCTGCTGGAAAAATCAAGAACGTGTAGACAAGCTCAATACGAGCGCAGCTTCCATGTCTTCTACCAATTCCTCAAAGGGGCATCCGCTGACGAAAAAAGTAAGCTTATATTTTGCAAAGACACACCAATCGCTAATACCAGCTATTTAGCTGAGTTTCTGCTGGATGACCTGAGCAAGTATGTGTTTCTAAACAATGGTAGCATTGACTTGCCCAATGTGGATGATGCAGCTGAATTCCAAAGTACACTACGTAAGGCCTTATCTATGCTGATCACCATTAGATTCTCACGATCACCTTTTCTAGGTTCCATGAAAATTATGGGTTTCACCGACGATGAAGTCAAATGTGAGTTTGCTAGCTACGATATACAAACATAGCCAACTCATCTATGGGGTATACCCAGGTTCTTAGCCAGGAGAATGGAATACCTATTCTTTCCTCTCCCCAAACTCAAATATTACAGGGCGCTTCAAAAGCACTTATCGTATTTAAGGTATTTTTACATAATTTCACCATTTCCTTTCAGTCCTGATACAGTCCATTACCGCTATAAGATAACCCCTAAAATTTCACCCACCTCTAAATGCCATTTTCACACCAAATTATCAATTTTTCCCCCGAACTCCGCTTCAGGCTCAGGTTTAATTTTTATGTATTTAAAAAAATTGAATTCAAAATTAAGTGAAATTAAATGAACTTCAAAAAGCCCGGATTCAAAAATGCCCCAACGAGCCAAAATGATCCCATGTCCACAAAAACTACTGCCCAGTGTTGCCTTCATCTAGTGGTAGGTGGTACTTGAGATGGTATCACTATCCCGTGGCTCAGCTGTATTGCTAAACTCTTGCGCAATATTTTCCTGATTGCGGCATACGAAATATGATTATTTTATCAATTAAATGTCAAAAATACTAGAAAAACATCTGGCAATTTTTTGGTTTAGTGTCGATTATATCATAAAAAATAAATTTCCCTCGATTAGATGGCCATTTTACCGATATTCAAATGTAATCAAACACCTAAACTCTATGGAGTTTTTAGCTGTGTTGCGGGTGGTGAGTGCAGTTCTACTGTTCGGCAACATTGAATTTGTTTCGGAAAAGAAGTCTGAGCAAGCAATGATGTCTGATGACAAAGGTTCGTGCATTTTTAATTAGATTTTGTGGGAAATACTTTTTTTGCAGTTGCCCAGAAAGTGTGCCACATGCTTGGCCTCAACGTTGGCGAATTTAACAAAGCCTTCCTGAGACCCAGGATCAAAGTAGGGCGAGAGTTTGTGCAGAAGGCCCAGAACAAGGAGCAGGCTGAATTTGCAGTGGAAGCCATCAGCAAAGCTTGTTATGAGCGAATGTTTAAGTGGTTGGTCAACCGAATCAACAAGTCTTTGACAGGACCAGGAGGACTGGAACCTCCTTCATCGGCATTCTGGATATTGCGGGGTATGTCCACCATTTAATCTGATTTTTTAAAACTACAAATACATTCGTAAATATCAGTGATAACCATTAATCTACCTAGAATTCATAATTATACAATTGAGCCTCGATTTCAAAGACACCGAACAAAGGGGTTCACTGTATCAAAGTTCAACTATCGCTTTCAATAAAAACCGCCCTTACTGAAATCAAAAAGCAATTCTATAAAAAATCGAATTTCGAAAAATTCAAAATTTTACCGTTAATTGTTGCCAATTTTTTCTAATTTGAAATTTTTGGCACACATAAATCAGTCACATTTTCTGACTTCCGATTCATTTGCAGATTTGAGATCTTTCTGATGAACTCATTCGAGCAGCTATGCATCAACTACACCAACGAGAAGTTACAGCAGCTCTTCAACAACACCATGTTCATTCTGGAGCAAGAGGAGTACCAGAAGGAAGGCATTGAGTGGACTTTTATTGACTTTGGCCTGGACCTGCAGCCTACTATTGACTTGATAGAGAAGGTTAGCTTGTGACTTAAAATATTTTAACTCTAAATTTTTCTCAAATTTAGCCAATGGGCATTCTGGCCCTGCTGGACGAGCAGTGCCTCTTCCCCAAAGCCACCGACAAGTCTTTGGTTGAAAAGTTGCTCGTCAACCATGAGAAACACCCCAAGTTTGTGGTGCCAGAGATGCGAGCCAAAAGCGACTTTGCAGTGGTGCACTATGCCGGAAGGGTGGACTACTCTGCTGACCAGTGGTTAATGAAGAACATGGACCCGTTGAACGAGAATGTGGTTGCCCTTATGCAAAACTCTACTGAAACTTTTGTGGCTAATATCTGGAAAGATGGTCAGTATTTATAATCTAAGAAAATGGAACTTTTCGCTAAGTTTGTCTTTTTTCAGCTGAATTCGCCGGAATGGGTGCCACTGAGCTTAATGACACCGCATTTGGAGGTGTTCGAACCAAGAAAGGCATGTTTAGAACTGTAAGCCAGCTGCACAAGGAGCAGTTAAGCAGGTGGGTAGTATAAAACCAAGAGCTGAAGTCTCCCATATCCATATGCAGGCAACTTATTAAGATTGCTCTCCTGCTCCGTCTGACTATTTTAGACTTTTGACACTTTTGCCAAATATAATTTGTCAGTCGAGGCAAAGAATATTAAGAATTCCGATTTTGGCGATTGTTCTTGAAAAATGTTTTCTTTCAGAACTCTGTCTGTAAATGTTATATTACTTTTTTAAAAATTTAGGTTCTCTTGTAGCTCTAGCCTAGGATTTTAGTGAAGGAAACTGTTAAAATATACGAAAATGACCAGTAAATTTGGAATCTATGAAATTTTTACGATTAGAGAAATTAATGACATTTGGAATATTGGTCATATATCAAATTTTAGAAAGGGCTCTATACTCGAGCATCGACTGTAATTTTCAATAACCAATTTAATTGTAGACTGATGGCAACCCTCCGCAACACCGTACCCCACTTTGTGCGTTGCATTATCCCCAATCACGAGAAAAAACCCCGTAAAATAGCTTCTCTGTTGGTGCTAGAGCAATTGCGATGCAATGGAGTTCTAGAAGGTATTCGCATTTGCCGACAAGGATTCCCCAACCGCATACCCTTCCATGACTTCCGCCACAGATATGAAATCCTGACACCCAACATCATTCCTAAAGGGTTTATGGACGGAAAAGAGGCTGTTAGGTCAGTGGTTTTTGCTAAATTTTAGAATAATTACTGAAATAATGATTCGATTCCAGGAAGATGATAGATGCCTTAGAGCTGGAAGTCAACCTCTACCGCATCGGCCAATCAAAAATATTCTTCCGTGCCGGTGTGCTAGCACATTTGGAAGAAGAGCGAGACCTGAAATTAACCGACCTCATAGTCAGTTTTCAAGCGCAGTGCCGAGCCTACTTAGCCCGCAGACTATACCACAAACGAGTCCAGCAGTCGAATGCCATCAGAGTGTTGCAGAGAAATGGTGTGGCTTGGCTCAAGCTCCGCAACTGGCAATGGTAATTTTTCAAGGAATGCGAGTTTGACCATTGACAAAGTTCCATAGACTGCAAGGAACACCCCCTAGAACATGAAATTTTTGATTTTAGAGTCAATAGAATTTTTCAGTCATTTTCAGCCAAAATGTGAAATTTAGATCGCCATGCTGTGAAATGTACAAAAATTGTGGTTTCACATACGAGTCGGACATATAATTAAGTAGTGGATTGGATCAGTGTCATATTCACCTCCCTAACCCTATTGTCTTCAAATTATGTCAACGTAGCTTATCTAAAGTATTAAGGTGGAGACTGTTTACCAAAGTGAAGCCCTTATTGCAAGTCACTAACCAGGAAGCAGCCATCTCGCAGCGAGACGAAGAGTTACGCCAAGTCAAGGAGAAGCTCTTAGGGCAATCTTCTGAGCTCAATGAAATCCAACTAAAGCTAAACCAGCTAGTGGAGGAGCGAAATTCTCTGCAATCCCAACTGCAAACAGAGTCAGAGGAGAGGGCAGAGTCTGATGAGTTGAGGGACCGCTTCAAGGCCAAGTCTCAGGAGTTGCAAGAGATTGTTAGTGACTTGCAGAGCAGGATTGAAGATGGAGAGGAAGGTATTGCCAAAATACATGACGAGAAGAAAAAACTACAGGTGGGTATCAATTATGAAGTAGTTGAGTATAACGCACATTGTTTAGGAGACGGTAAGTGACTTGGAAGAGCAGCTGGAGCAAGAAGAGCAAGCTCGACAGAAACTCCATCTAGACAAAGTCAACCTAGACCAGAAGTTCAAATTTTGGAAGCGAGATTAGCGGAAGTGCAGGATGCCCAACAGAAGCTATTAAAAGAGAAGGAAAAGATGGAAGACCGAGCTAATCTGCTCTCTCAACAGTTGCTGGACGAGGAGGAGAAGGGCAAACAGACTGCTAGACACAGACAAAAGGTAAGTTGGAAAATTAAGCTGGAAATTAGGTAAAGTACAGTCGATCCTCGATTTAGGGACCCCGACATTTGAGAATTACTAAATCAAGGTTCGACTGTATTGCGAGAAATTTGGCTGAGTAAAAAACCCGTTAAAGAATGCCTTTTCAATATAAAATTATAAATTAACTATAGGCTGACCAATTGATGCTCGAAATGGAAGAAAGGTTGGAGAAAGAGCAACGACTGCGCCAAGAAATGGAAAAGGGTAAGCGAAAGGCTGAAAATGAATTAGACGAACAGAAGGATATGATGGAGGAGAAGAGGGCCAAGATTGAAGAGCTGAATGGGACTTTAGCTAAATGCCAGGAAGAGCTGGCTGTTGTCTACACCAAGTGGCCCAACTTAAAATAAACAAAAAAAAGTCCATTAATAAAATTTTAGATCCGACTCAGATGTAGCTATCATAAATGACCTTCAGAAGCAGAAAAGAGACCTGGAGGCTCAATTAGATGACATTTCTGAGGAGTTGGAAAAGGAAAAAGAGGTGCGTTTGAGAGCAGAAAGATCCCGTAGGGAACTTAGTACTGAGCTGGAGAATCTGAAAACTGAGTGGGTAGAAGCTTCTGACAAAAATGCCGTTTCCCTCGAAATCCAGAAGAAAAAACGAACAGCTCAGAAGTCTTCAGGTTAGCTAGTTATCTTGCTTAAATTATTCTGACCCTAAAAAAAGTAAATTCAGATGTCCTAGACAGCCTTGGCCAGTCGCATGAAGCCAAATTAGAAGACATGAAGCAAAAAATACCAGGCACAAATAGCCACTCTAAATGAGCAGTTGGAGAAGCAGACTCGTCTGCGTCAGCAAGTGGAAAAGAGTAGGGCAGCTCTGGAGCAGGAGAAACAAGACTTGCAGGCTGAATTCTTAAACGTGCAGAATGGAAGAAATGAGGCAGAGAAGAGACGCAAGCAAGCAGAAAGCTCTGTAGCTGACTTAAATGCGAGACTGTCAGACTCCGAGGCTGCCAGAAATACCTATGCGGCACAGTTGAACAAGGTGGGCTTTGACTTCATAAACGGCAGACATATAAAAATTTCTAAATTGTACTGACTTTTTACTAGTATAATCGGGATTATATCAGGAGTCAAGACACTCAACCCTTAAATGTAGAGGTGTGCATTCGGCCTCGGGAGGGATTTCGGGATCGGGGCTAAAAAATCATTCGGGATCGGGATTGCGAAAAAAAATTCGGGATCCAGTCGGGATCCCGATAAATTCAAGATCCCGATCCTGAATTTCGGGATTGGCCGATCTTTCGAGTCCATGAGTAATCAGGCAAAATACAGGGCGTCCTAAGAAATTCCACTGATTTCAAGCGTTCACAACTGTTTTTTTTGATGCTATTTCAAAATTTTGTGAATGCATATAGACTAAGCTTTCGATGAAAAATTTTTCGCATAAAAATACAAAAAATACGAGTATTTCCGCTGAGGCTTAGACCTTACCTTTCAAGAGGCTACCTACAAACCAAGGCCTAAACTACTAGAGGGGTATGAAGCAAAACTAGTGTTTTTTTATATTATGGGAGAATATTTACAAAAAAATTTGCTAGAAAATTATCATCGCAAGCTTTGTTTACAAAATATCGAATTCATTTCACGCAAAAAGTTATAAACGTCTGAAATCGGTAGAATTTTGAGACTTCCTTTTCGCATATATTGCTGTCCTATAGAGCGGAAAATAATTAAACCTGATGGAATTATCGGCAGGACCTCGGAATCGGGATGCCGTTCGGGAGGGATCCCGATCCCGTGCACACCTCTACTTAAATGCGCACACTATGGTGCAGCCCATTTTTTCAAAAAGGAATTACATATTTGATTACAAGTCAAACACTAATATTCCGATAACACCAAAACACCAAAAGAAAATAAAATATTTTTTCCAAAACGTCTTTTCGGCCTTTTGGACCCAACAACAATCTGAGAATTTTAAATAATATTTTAGTTTTTTTCTGTAACTAACAAATTTCATCCCTTTTCTTGAACTTTGTAAAATATGGATTTCGAGAAATGAATCATTTGTCTAAGATCCATTTTTTTGGTCAAAAAAAATTTCCCATTATTTTTAGGGCTGTAAGTACTTTACCCCGTCAAATTATTCTTTTACCCCGTCAAATCGTACAAATCTCTTTCTATGATATATTTCTTCAATTTTTTCTTTACTTTTTTGAAGTTTTTTTACCAGCGTGTAGTTCTGAATCTCAGCTTTTTAACGAGCCATCAACTGACTCACTGAGATTTTAAAAAGTTGCAGAAAAACGTCTTTGTATAGACCAACTTTTTTGAACAATTTGTCCCATACAAATACTTTTTTCTCCGACTTTTTGAAATATCAGTAAGTTAGTTGATAGCTCGTTAGAAAGCTGAGATCCAGGGCTCCAGGTTGGTGTAAAAACTTGAAAAATCAATTGAAAAGTTTTCAGGATAAAAACCAAGTTATAAAATTCGACCGGCTAAAACAATTTGAACCTTATTTTTAGCTGCACGCTGACTTTGAGTCTATCAGCAAGCAAAAGAGAACGATGACCAGATGACCTCAGGCCTGGAGCGCCGTATTGCCCAACTAGAACAACAATTGGCGGAGACTCAGGAGTTGTTGAGAGAGGAGACCAGACAAAAGCTGAACTTGCAGACCACTGTGCGAACACATGAATCTACATTAGCCAACCTGCTGGAACAGCAAGAAGAGCAGGAGTTGTTGAAGCAGCAGTTGGAGAAGGACATGAACCAGCTGAAACAGCAACTAGTAGAGGCACGCAAGAAGGCCAATGAGGATGTGGTGGTCCAGTTTGAAGAGCTCAAAAAGAAGCATCTGAAGGATGTGGAGGCATTGCAGGCACAGAAGACAGAGCTCGAGCAAGAGAAAGCCCGCGTTCTCAATGCCAAGCGGAAGCTTGAGCAAGAGGTTAGTGTCCACTAGTGATTTTTCTGTCAAAATTTTGCTTACAACGGACCCTCCCGGTGTATTTTTCAAGCCTATTACGGGATTTTTTTTTGCATATTCTTGTATAGCATCCGTTACTTCATAGCAAAATTTCCCAGCTTGAGTCAAGTAAAATGCTGAATTTTGGTTATTTCTAAAGAATTTTTATACAAACATATCAATTTTTTACTAACAAAATGTTTGCTAGATTCTAATGGTTATTTTGAGTACTAAATGCACACAACTTAAAATAAAAATTTTGGGATAAAATTAATTGAACAGCAATTTTCAACAAAATCCATGATGATTCACGGGTATTTCCTAACTTTGATTAAGTGTTTACCGCTTTTTGTAGACATACCGCCTCAATGACCCAGTTTTGCTGGGAGCCATGGATACTCTACAAGAATATGCAATGAAAAAAATTCCTTGCGATAGGCTCAAAAATGATACTCGGGAGGGTCCCTTGTTAGCCGGCTAATTTACTCAACGGAAATTTTGGTGTAGAGATGTTGCCTCGAAAATGAAACTTTTTTTCATTTTCGAGGGAACTTGTCCAAATTTGAAGCTTGGTCCTCCAACTTCAACTTTTTTCGATTTTTTGAATATGCACGCATTTAGGCTTAGCCTCTCAGGGTAGGCCAGCGCAGCCAGCGCATGGACTCAAATGTGTGGTTTGAGCATTTTTTTGAGCTAAAATTTCTTTTGCAAAAAATCAAGAGGGGCCACCAAGACATGAAAAAATTTTCATTTTCGAGGAAACGTCTATGCACCGAAATTTTGGTATGTCTAACGTAGAATCGTCGACTCAAATATTCGATTTCCGAAATATTTGGCTTTTTCGAATACAACCCGAATATTTGACAACCCCAGTCTATAGTTTGGACTAGGGTTGTACAATGGGAATATTCCCGGAATATTTCCGGGAATATTCCCGGGAACATTGGGAATATTCCCGGGTTTCCCGTATTTTCCCCTATATTGGGAATATTCCCGGGAATATTCCCAATGTTCCGGGAATATTCCCGGGAATATTCCGGGTTTTCTATATTTCCGGGAATTTCTACAACTCTAGTTTGGACCATAAACAGCACTCTTGTTTTTGTTTGAAATCTGATATTTTGCTTGACAAAATGACAGAGGTTAACATATTGTCTGTGTGTGAATATCACATTTTTCTCAAAAAAATATATAGGTTTTTGACTCTTAAGGCTCCCCCACAAACTCCTGCGAGGCAGGGGCCAATTCTTCAAACACTTTTTTTTGTTAGTATCTCGTGTTCCAGCCATCATTTTTCACCGCTTTCAACAGATCCATAAGAAAATCGACCCTGCTCTACAACATAGACATGGCAAATTTTTATAATGACTGTCAAAAACGACTTTTAGGCTGTCCCGCAGGTAAATGTCCCGCGGGGTAAATCTCCAAATTTTTACCGCGAGACAGGACCACTGGACAGCCAAAATCATTCCTGAATGTCTAAACAGTATATATATTAGTTCTATCGTGTAGAGCAGGGTCGATTTACCATTAAATCTGTTGCCAGGATTGAAAAATAGACATGTCCCGTGTCCCGCGGAGTATGAGGGCAGCCTAAAGAAGCATGCTCACGCGTTCTAAATGGTCTCCGCCAATTCAAATTTTTTCCTCACCATTGAAATTGTGTACGGATTTTTCAACTCGGTTTCTAACAAAACAAGGCCTATAATTTAATTTTAGTTTTAGGTTTGTTAGAAACCCAATCAAATAATTCGTACAACACTCAATTTATTGGTTTAGAACAGTGATCTGAATTTGGAGCTTGATCAGGCCAAAGGTGCTTCTAAAGAGATGGAGAAGAAACAGCGCAAATTTGACCAGCAAATGGCTGAGGAGAGGGCCAACCTACAGAAGATCACTCTAGAACGTGACAGTCATGCTCAGGAATCTAGGGATAGAGAGACCAAGATACTCTCTTTGATCAATGAATTGGATCGGTTGAGGGCTGACTTGACTGAGGCTGAGGCACAGAAGAGGAATTTGGCTGTGGATTTGGATGAATTAGTTTGATTTTGTAAATACTTAGTAACAATGTTGGAAAACAACATATTTCTAGATATCCATAAAGATGATGCGGGTAAAAGTGTGCACGAGTTGGAGAAAGAGAAACGTCGACTTGAAGAGGAATCCATAAACCTAAGAGCTCAAGTGGAAGAACTGGAAGATGCCCTGCAATTGGCAGAAGATGCTCGTCTCCGCTCAGACGTTAACCTCCAGGCTATTCGCAATGAAAATGAGCGCAGTCTTTCTCTCAAAGACCAGGAGGCTGAGGAGAAGCGGCGCTCACTCAAAAACAATTCCGAGAAATGGAAATCGAGCTGGAGAAAGAGCGAAGGGACAAGGTTTGTATTTTATTTATAAGGACTGAACCTATTTCGGGTACAGTCGGTAAATCAAGTTTAAAAATATTTCCACAAAAAATTATCTCTTTTTTCAAATTTTAGTCTTTTTTTGACCCGGTTATTCGGTCGGTCTGTTAACCGATCTGGTCGGTTAACGTGATCAACCTAGTTTTCAGCATCTAAAACATGCTTAGACACTGCTAAAACGTGTTTTCGGCCCTGTGAAATATATTACTTCTTCCGAGAATACGCTATGAAGTCAGTTTTTATGGCTGAGTTCAAATTTTGGAAGATAGAATGAATTCGAAAAAACAATTATAAGTGGGTCGGAATTAAATTCATTCATTCTTTTCAATTACTTACTGTTCGAATTTAGCTCACCGCACTACCCAGCGTAAAAAGTTGGAGACAGAAAAAGCGGAGTTAGAACAGCAACTGGAGGGCAAAACCGACTCAAAGACGACTACATGCGACAGTTGAAGAAAGCTCAGCTAATGATGAAGGACAGCCAGCAGGATGCAGAAGAGGCTCGCCAAACAAAGAGAATTTGCTTCTATGCACAGAGAGTTGGACAGGAAGTGAGTTAGATACTGTTTATCTCTTCATACAGTTAAGTTGCCCTAGCCAATTTCAGATTGCGAGCAGCTGAAGCAGAAGCCGTAAGTTGTTGTTTTACGCGCACGCCGAATATTAGGTTGTCCCAAAAGTTTGCAGAAATTTTCCTTGGTTCCACATCTTGTGTTTTCTATCATTTTTTAATTGCATCATTGACCTTGTTTTGGGTTATTAAGAATTTAATCAATCAATAATGATAATATTAATATATAATCATTTCAAATTACCCCTTGTAGCAATCAAAATAGCATTTCATTCTAATGGTTCTCACTTTCTTCCTCTTCTTTCTGTGTAAATAATATACGGTGGTAATGTATTTTTTAGCCAAATTTATTTGTCAAATTAATATTTCCTCTAGTCATATTTGTATTTTTAGCAACGCCTACAGGAGCAGAATGAATATTTGCAACAACAAAAGAAACAATTGGAGAAAGAGCGTGATGAGCTGGAGGAAACACGATCCAAAGGAGGTCAGATGAGTTCGGATGAAAAAGCGGCGTCTAGAGACTCAAATAGCTCACCTGGAGGAGGAGTTGGAGGAGGAGAGCAACAATGCTGAACTAGCCAATGAGAAGTTACGCAAAACCCAACAACAACTCGATCAACTCACCTCTGAGCTCTCCATTGAACGGACTCTAGCTCAGAAGCTGGAGGGCGAGAAGCAAGTGCTGGAACGAGGCAATAGAGAATTGAGGGCCAAGGTCACTGAACTGGAATCTTCAGCCCAGTCGAGGGCCAGAGCCCAGATAGCTGCTTTGGAGGCAAAACTCCAGAACTTGGATGATCAGCTAAACACAGAAGCTACAGAGCGGAGCGCAGCTGTAAGGCAGTACAAGCGAGCAGAGAAAAGGTGCACAGAGTTCAATGTACAGTTGGAGGATGAGCGACGAAATTCTGAGCAACACAAAGAAGCTGTAAGCACAATTTCTTAATAAAAATATTCCTATACTGGGTGGCGCAAGAAAGAAAACTATTTTTGTCAAAAATATTTTTAAAATGTTTTTCAATAATATAGCATTATAATTTAAGGCTGAACGAGAAAAGACCCGGTGTCGCCAATTACGCCGTCAATTAGATGACTTGGAAGAAGACATTACGCGAGAAAGAGCAAAATCTAGAGGTTTACAACGGGAACTTGGTCAGATTACAAACTTTCTAAATTTTAATGCTAATCCAAGTGTGTTTAGATGACTTGCACGAAGCCAATGAAACCCTCACTAGGGACAACAGTGCTCTGAGGGGTGCTAATAATGCTCGCCGCACAACCATTATGCCTGGTCGAAGGTTTGGAGGAAGCTCCTCTACCATTGGTCGTCCAATTGGAAGCACCGATAACCTGAACAGAACAGAGGATAATGAAAGTGTCGGCACTGATGGTGAGAATATACCACCTTTGTGATCTTTCCTGCAGGCTGAATACTTTCATTTGCCAAAACTCTTTTTTTTTCAAAAACGTATTTTCTCAGGCAATACCCCGTAGAAAAGGATTATTTTTCACCCCCAAAAAATGTTGCAATTGTCAATTAAATGGCTTTAATTTTGAAATCGTATCCAAAAATGTGTGGGGAGGGGGAGGCGTTGTTGGAGGTAGGTTATTAGAAAAAATACGGCAGTCAAATTTTTGTCATAAATTGGTGTGAAACAATGCAGTCAAACATCGTTTATCGGGCAGCCTGAAAAGTGTGTACCCGCCTTTGGTCTGATACTTTTTACCTAAATTGTTAAAGTCAATTTTTGAAGTTTTTCAAGACTTCAAAGATTGAGGTAAAAAAATGTCGGGCCAAAGGCGAGAACGAACTTTTGGGGGTGCCGGATAAACGAGGTTTGACTATACCGTCTCAAGTTTAGTGTCTACCCCGGCCTTGGTCTCCTACCGTGATTTTTACGCCTCGTTTTTTTTTCAAGGGACCATGATTTTTGAGGGGTCGAATCGCCCATTATGTTTTTTTAAGTTTTTTTGTTATTCTTTCGTATTTTTTTTTTGAAATTATTTATTTATGTTTTGGGACATAGATGTGTCAATCTAGACATTGTTGGTTTGTATTTTCATCAAATTTAAAAGTTAAGAAGGGTGCAACCGAGGTGCAATATCAAAAGTCTACATTTTGTAAGAAAATTTTATATTACGGTCTGAATTTAGACTTCCATTGCATTTTTTTAATTTTTCTTTGCACTAGCTTGTAACCCTGAATCTCTCTAACAATCTTTCTAACAAGCTCTCAAGCTTTAATAAGAGGGAGTAATCGTTTCGCCAATAACAGTTTTGCCAATGAGATCACTTTGCCAATAAGATTTTTTGGCTAATGAAAATCACTTGGCCAACGATATGTTTTCACAAATAACTCCTTTTCTCAAGTAACTTTATTTTTTTGTCAGGCAAATTACCAGAGATGAGCTACGAAATAACTGTTAATTTGCCTTACAAGGAAATAAGAGTGCTTGAGAAAAGAAGCTACTGGCGAAAACATATTATTGCGAAGTGATTTCATTGGCAAAAGTTTCATTGGTAAAACGATTACGCCTTCTAATAAGTCATTTCCGAAATGTAAAAACTATTCGGTTTGAAAAAATTACAGCTAATTTCTTCAAAACCTCTAAATCTTCCAATTTTCTTCAAACTGAATAGATTTCACATTTCGGAAATGACTTATTAGAGCTTGAGAGCCTGTTAGAAAACTAAGATTCAGGGCTGCAAGCTACAGTCAAATCTCGATATAGCGACACCTCGATATAACGACACCCAAAAATTGACCAATTTGGTCAGCTTTGACTAAAATTTAATCAAATGAACCCTCGATATGATGACAACCTTAGGCCAGTCCTTGGGGTGTCGTTATATCAAGGTTTGACTGTAGTGCAAACAAAATAAAAAAGTGCAATGATAGTCTAAATCCAGACCGTAATATAAAAATTTCTTACAAAATTTAGACTTTTCATACTGCACCTCAGTTGCAGCGTTTCTTACTTTTAAATTTCATGAAAATACAAACCAACAATGTCTAGATCGACATATAAATGTCCCAAAATATAAATAAATAAAGTAAAAAAATTACAAAGATTAACAAAAAAACATAAAAATAGTAAAAAAAGAAAATGGTCAATTTGTCCCCTTAAAGGTTATGTTCCCTTTCATACCTCAAGTACCACTCCCTCATCGCCAAATTATTGATTTACCTTACCGATTTTGACCTCATTTTTAAATCAGTACAATTATTTTTCAAAAAATGGAATAATAACGGTTGGACCCAGCAGAGAGTCGAACTTGAGTTGGATAGTTGTATAAAATTGAACTGTATACACAAAACATGATTAGGACTAAATGGCTTTCTTTAGCTTCAAGCTTTCGCTTTCCTGCCTAAACACTTAATTTTAAGGCTCTAACTTGACGGATGAGAACGCTAGTGCTTGCAGCAGTCTGTAATTTAAAGCCATCCCTTATGTTGCTTGTTGTCCAATCACATTCCTCAGCTCCAAGCTGCTACTTTCCATTCCTACTCTTCTTCTTGCTCTGTAACAGACTTATTTGTTGTTTAGATGGATTGAGATCCTCTTCCCAACACCATTTGTCCTCTAGCCGTGCTAAATCACCCAGCAGCTATGGGTATGCAGATGGCTACCCATCCAGATAAATGTGCACTAACAGCAAATACAAAATAACATTTATTTGAGCTTTTTGTGGTGCGTAGACACGTTTGGTCTTTTTGGACATTTGCCGTCAACCGGTCAAAAGTTTTGGATTTTTACCCAAAATATTAAGTTTCTGTGTTTCAGAATCATGGTCACATGAATTATTTTAAGCCAATTTTTTGCGAAAAATAGAATATTTAGAAAAGTCCTTTCAACGCAAAATTTTACCAAACATAATGTCCAAAAATTCATCGTGCGTTCTCTACGCTAATTATTATACACATTTTCTAACCTAAAAAATATCTAAAAATATGATATGATCAACTTTATGTGTATTGACCCAGACCTTAAATTGTTGTTATCACCAAATTTTCTTGCCTGCTCCATGCCTTGGATATATAAATTGTGTCTTTTTGTATTGGGTGGTTTGATTGACAACAATAATAATTATGGTCTTTTTGCTTGTTGTCCCCCCTCGTCCACAACATTCCCTGCCTTTGAATCAACTATGAGGATATGATTGTATAATTGAAAGCGCCTATTTTTCTTGTGTATGTTTGGCTACTTTGTTGACAGTGCAAAATGATTGACACACATGGCTCTCTTCTCTTAAAAAAACTGAGCGGATATAGCAGCACTACCAACCACACTTGTTCTTTTGCTTAATTTAAAATTCTTATTTTTTACAGAAAGTTGGAGTATAATTGTACTTTTTCAACTATTGAACATATAAATTACTTTAATTAAGAAAATCGCATATGACCAGAAAATTTCACAGAATAATAAAAAAAAGAAAAATGGACAGGTTTCAATTAACGTACGCCAGTGCAAATCAAGGCGACGACTAGCAGTGCTTTTTATAATTTTGTGATTCTGCTACAAGATAATCATAAAATGTCGATCAGGCATGGCGAGACCTCTCAATTAAATAGTTCATCTTAACGGGGTTTTTCATAAAGACAAACTTTATTTGTGGCTCAAATTTAAAAAGTTTGAATTTCATTAACAAATTACTGAATTTTGCCTCCAATTTTTTATTGCTATTTTCTTATTTACGAGTAACAGAGATATTTACGCTGTAAGAAAAAGTGAGTTTAAATCAACAAAAGAAAATTTAGACATTAATCTCCTCAGTTTTTAAATTAATACAAATTTTCAGAAATCGAAGACAATCTAAGATAATTTTTTCTAAGGTTAGCCTCCCAAATTTAAGTACATTTCAGAAGCCAAGTACACTTGGGAGCCCTGATTGAAACATTTAATTGTTTAGGGCACTCTTAATGGTGTTTCTCTCAAATTAAAAAGCCCAGATGATGGGTTTCCTAATGAAGTATTACATGCCCCGGATGATAGCAAGCGGTGGATCAACAGTGGCAATTATGAAAAAAAAAGCATTTCCGAAGCTGACTTTTTTTTTCATAAAAGTCCATTTTTGTGAAAATTATCGACTAACTGGCCAAAAAAATTTCATGCCGTCAGAAGCCTTATTCAATTTTTGTGAATGGGGTGTGGTAGTATGGAGAAAATGACCTGTGAAGTTCGCTAGTCGTAAAGTTGATTTTGAGCAAATGCTCGAGCATTTTCATATTTTTTTGAGCATATGCTAGCATATTTCTTATATCAGATGATCAGCAACTCTGGCTGTATAGGTGACTGTACAATTAACTGTACATGTAAACTAGGCCTCTACGTCAAAGTTCGACCGTATGCAAAACAGAAAACCGCTATTCTACTATTTAAGGCTTTAATGTAAAATGTAAATGCAAATTTCGACTTGTTCCCCCTGTTGACTTTCTCCGCATTTTGCCTTGGTCCCCTGCTGATTTAATGTGATCATGGCGTTTCAGATGACATTAACGATCCCACTAAAAAACAACAGAGAAACCGAGCGATTTTCACAAAAAAACAACAAGGGGGACCAAAGCAAAATTTGCACTGGATGTATCAATCAGCTCATATTAACCGACTTATATCAAATGACCGTTAACTGTGGCTGTACAGTTGACTTACAGTTAATTGTAACTCAAACTGAACCCTATGTTGATCTTTGACTATATAAAAAACAAAAATCCGCTGTTTTTTTTTCATTAAGAGCAGTTTTTTTCGTGCTAGGACAATTTCAAGTTTTTTTAATTTAAAAAAATATGCCACTTTGACCAAAGTTTTGCTAAATACGAAAAATCGGCGCTACCGTAATACACACTATGCTCGTTTCACAACCCTAGTCCTAACTCTTTCCAGCTTTAGACGTAAATTTTTTTACAAGACAAACCTTGAATTCTGCCACCAGGTTCGTGATCAACTTACCCAATTTGCATGTGAAATTTCTCTTAAAGGGACATGCTCACGCTATTACAGGTGGTGCCCGCCAATTTAACCCTAGAAAGGTCATGTCAAATTTGTGGGCCTTGGTTTGTCTCTTAAAATGGACGTTTAGAAAAACGGTGAGATAGTCTAGAAAGATAATAATCTCGGCTTCTAAATGGCATATTTTAAAGCTGATGAGACAATATCCGGCAGAATTATAACGTAATTTGAAGTGATGCACGTTTTGGAGATGTGCACACACACATACCTTAGACATGAATCACTCGAAAGTGACTCTGGATGCATAAAACATGTATGCATACCAGAGTTTCTTCAGCGGTAGGCCCCAGTCAACAAAACTATGTTCAACATCTTCTTTTGTTCAAAATTAGCCCATTTTTGGTCCATTTACACCCCAATACAGCCCTAAATCCCTTTAAAAATGGTCAAAAGGGTACTTTTGAGGTGGTCCCAAAACTCAATTTTTTAGTGACCAGAACTCAAAAATAATGCCTTTTTTCAACTCCTAAGGCGATATTGAGTCGATATATGGTGTTTAAAAACACTTTAAAAAACCTTAATTTAGGAGGGGGGGCATATGCAAGTAGCAGCGAAATTTTTATGGCATTGTGTTTTCTCAAAATTTTTTGACAATTTTTCAAAATTAGAAAAGGGTCTAACGGAATTTTGCAGCAAATTTATGTTTTTCTTTTAACTTTTTAAAAGTTAATAACACCATCATGTAGCCCTACAAGCCCCACTATCCTAGTTTCTAGTGACGTGTCATTTATTGCACCATCTCTACAAAAAGTACAGGGTGGCCCAAAAAAACCTGAATTTTTTCAAAATTAACACTCCGACGGTCATGTGTCTAAAATAGAACTACGGACGCAGAATTTCACGCGCTACAAGATGGTGCTATTGGTTTTTAGTAGACATCGAGAACATCGTTAAGAAAACGCGTCTGAAAATCGGTCACAAAATAGGTATCTCAAACGTGGTCTCAATGCTATTTTTGTTATGTATTAACACTAGAAGGGCTGAGCGTAGACATGGTAGCGGTTTGTAGAGAATTTCATGAGAATTCCGAATCTGCAAAAAAAAATTTCAAAAACGTTTCCTTTCCGAGAGTTATGGCCTTTTGAAGTAAGGCTATTTTTACAAAGTTTTCATGAAATTTTATTTCTATTTTTAAGTCACATCTTTTTTATCAACAACTCAAATTTTTAAATTAAATGCTTATTAGGTGCAGAATTTTATAAGCTTTCCAATAAATATATATGTGTCTGTCAACTATGCGGAAAGTTCATAGAAAGAAGCAAAATTAGTAACAGGTAGGTTATTGTTAATCCTGATTTTTTGTACATTTATGGCTGTACTTTTTGTTCTAAATTTATTTTTTCATACTTTTGCTCTCAATAGAAAGAGTAATGTCTGCGGAATCTTTTGCTACCAAAAAAGCATGTCCGTACAGTGAAGAAAAAATTAAAAAATTGGGTTAACCAGCATTAAAATATTTTATTAATGGGATGGACGGTTGCAGTCTTAGGTCATAAGGTCAGCTTCAAGGTAAGCAACATATGGGAAGCAACCACTTAGTGAGTTAGCCCTGTGCAGCAATCTGCGTTAATCTCCTGCTACGAGAGCTAGACCTAAGACTACGGAAATGAGAGGACTCGGTACCGGCCTCACAACCGTTATTTAAACATCCTTGCTTGCATCAAAAATCTTTATTTCAGACGGTGCGCGGAAGCCCTTGACAAAAAATTTCAGATTTTTGGGACACCCTGTAGAGCGAAAAAGTAAAAGTATGAAGCAAATAAAAAAAAAATTTGGTTCATACTTTAATTTTTTTGTTCTACTTTTTTCAGAGATGGTGCAATTAATGACACGTCACTAGAAACTAGAATCGTAGGGCTACATGCTGGTGTTATTACCTTTGAAAAAAGTAAAGAAATTTTAAGAAAAAAAAATGAAAACAAATATTTGCTGTGAATTCCGAGAATTTGCGGCGAAATTACGTTACACCAATTATAAAACTCGTTTTGTAGCTGATAATCTTGGCTACAAAATGAAAGGTCAACTTTTAAAAAAGTTCTTAAATTTTTTAGGAAAAAACACAATGCCACAAAAATTTCTTTCGAAAAAAAACGTATTTATGACACAACCAGTCTTGCTGAATCAGCCGGCGTTATCAACCGGTTGATTCGCCGGTGGGCCGCCGATTTATCACTTTTATCAACCGGTTGATCAACTGGAAATCAATCAGCCGGTTCATGGTGGATGTGGCGGTTGATAAAATCCAGTCGTCGACAAGACTGGACACAACCTAATATATGAACGTATCGATTTTTACAATAATGATAGGGTCCATAACTTAAAATTTTTTGCCATCGGTTACATTTCATTTTTTATACAACTCTTTGCATTTTTTCAGCCTACCGCCTAAAAAAACATTCGGTTTAAACCTAAAAAGTCACTTTAACGAATTTACCGAAAGTTTCCGATGCATTTTTTCAAAGCTTCATCTTTTATCAATTTCAGGCTGATATCTTTTTGTTCTAATACCATTTTTGTAGCCCTGCATTTCCTCTTCCCAATGGCATATTAAACGTAGCTTGATTATTTTTAATAAGTCACCATTACTTTTTATGCATAATATTTAACTGAGTTACCACTCAAAATGTAGCTTATTGTCTTGTCTATCTTTTGAGTGAAAATTGTCCTTGAATCTGTTATAAAAAGATAAGTAAAACAGAATGCCAAGAAAACGAATTTGAATTTTTCATGTTTTCTCCATTTTTTCCAGTATGGAGATATTTTTCAAAAAGCTATATCTTGGCGTTCTTAGATTAAAAAATTATTCTGAAAAATGAATTTTGTAGCTCTTAGTTTGTTCTACAACATAGCTTCAATATATTATTGCATTGATTAACAATAAATGCATTTTTGATCAAAATGCTTGTAAACTTGTCAAAACTCACTGATTTTTTTTCAATAGAATTTTTCACAACCAAAATAAAGCAGTTTTCAAACGTCATGACAACATCTTACCCCATGTTCTAGCGCGGCTCAAGATATACATGGATTTGTGTTAAACATGCTCTTCTAGAAAAAACGACTTAAATCCGAGAAATTGGAAAAACTTGGATTTTAGTCATTTTTCCAGAAGACCATATCTCAACACTCACATTTATAAAAATTATTCTTTAAATAAATAAAAATCCGTCAGAAAGTTTTGGAAAGAAGAAATGCAGGGCTACGAAAATGGTATTAGAACAAAAAGATATCATCCTAAAATTAATAAAAGATAAGGCTTTGAAAAAATCCGTCGAGAACTTTTATTAAATTCGTTAAAATGACTTTTTCGCTTCAAATCGACTTGTTCATTTGAACTTTTGTGAAAAATAAAATATTTTTAAAGATTTGTGAAAAGCATATCTAAAACCTAAAACGCAGAGCTAAAAACCAAAAAAATCTCAGCTCAGAACAATTAAAAGAATCGGCAAAACCAGACCTTCAAAGTTTTGGTCGATTTATCGTCACATAGGCACAAAGGGGTTAATTTGAAAAGACTCGATTCGCAAGAACTAATAAGTCGAAATATCTCTAATCGATCTATTCGCGAATTTGGCAAATCAATAACTCGTAAATCGATCGATTTGATTCGCGCGTCTTTTGTTTTTCGCGTGAATCGAGTTATTCGATTCGCGGGTAGTCGATTTGCCAAATTTTGCGAATCAATAGATTCGCGCAATTTTGATTCAATATTTCTGGCGAATTCATTCACTGAATCAAATGAACAAGAGTAGTTATTAAATAGATTACGGTAGATATGCAAAGGCTTTTAACATCATTTTTTCAAGTGCTAGAAGTTTTAATTATCGAATTCTATTGAAGGATTTCAGAAATGTAGAGAATTGGGGTTTGAATGAAGTAAACAAGACATAAAAGTAATTCATTCAAACTCCTAAGTATTTACTTTTTTTAACCATTCAATGGAGTTTGATAGCTTATTAGAAAGCTGAGATCCTGGGCTGCACTATACTAAAAATTTAAAAACTAACACTACAATTTAGACAAAATGTCAATTCAATGTCAATTTTGATTTTCCGTGGCTCTTTTCAGCTTTTTCGAAAACCAAATCGGTATAAGACTTTCATAATTCTTTAAAAAAATTTATACCGTATAATCAGGGTTCGCAGATGAAAAAATGGGAAATCAGGATTTTGGACAAAAAATCTCTAAAAATCAGGATTTTGAACAAAAAAATCTCTCAAAATCAGGATTTTGAACAAAAAAGTCTCCAAAAATCAGGTAATCCCTGATTTTGGCGATCGAAAATCAGGATTTGAATTGAAAAATCAGGAAATTCCTGGTAAATCAGGACATCTGCGAACCCTGCGTATAATCTTATCTCATGCCTCACAGTGAAAGTTTTTATGCGGTCTACGGAACGTGCGACAATCAAATGTAATTAAGGTATGATAGAAAAACATTTCACTGCGTTTATCTTTGGCAGATATAAAGTCCTAAATTTCAAGTGCATTGTGAACTTATAGCACGTCGAAAAAATGTCTATTTTTTATATTAATTGTTGAGAACAAGAGACAATGCTCTTATATGACAGTCAACTAGCGTAGCAGGTTGCGCAAAAAACTCCAAAGACAATAACAAGGAAACAAAATCAAACTTCGCCCAATTTGTATGCCCACCTTGCCGAGAGAGAAAATAAGACAAAAAGTTCGTCATTGCACCAACACCTAAGGAATCGGGCGACAATACATTTGCAAAGAGAACTGCTCTCGGCGTTTTGTTTAATGGTGGTGATAGATCAATAATAACAATAGTAAACTGATTCCCACCGACTATTTTTGGTGTAATTCATTTACCTTCTAAATTATGACTTGTCGCCAGCTTCTGTTTTGCATCCTGCTATTCTTTTTAGGAATCCATAGTAAGTTTTTTTGAGTTTGAAGGCTGAAATCTCCTTAGCCAGGTGGTATTAAATTAGTGTTTTTGTAATATTTGGGTAAAATTTTATAGGCCAACACGATCCGATTTTTTTATTTAATTTAGTCGGTCTGTTAGTTCAGACACCAAGATGTCATAAAAAAACTTACGCGTGCAGCTCATTATCTCTACAGTCAACTCTCGATAATCCGTCACTCGCTAATCCGTCACTCTCGATAATCCGTCACCTTCGTGACACTTTGTTTGGTTTTGCCTTAAATAAATAAGGCTAATCCGTCACTCTTGATTATCCGTCACCCCACGGCCGGTCCCAAGGGGTGACGGATTATCGAGAGTTGAGTGTATATAATATTTGGGACGGGGGGGCAGGATCACGCTTTTTTGACTTCGGAGGCCAAAATATGGGTTATAGAAGAGAAAATAATTTTTGTCGCTAACACCATCGTGTTCCCCAGAAGGTCAGCAATCGTTTAAAGAAAAGAACGGCTGAAAAAAGTTAGTTTTAATAGGGGATATACGACCTAGTAGCGAATACCCCCCCTCCAACAAATTTTTTTCAAAATCAGGTTTTAACCATTTCTAAGTAATTTTTATGTGCTGAAAACGATGAAAACGGTGTTTTCGGGCATTTTCTGACCTAAAAAGTTGATTTTTGAAAAAAAAAATTTTGACCAAATTCGACTTTTTGCCTTGGGGGACCAAGGTATTCTACCTCGTTTTGTCACTGGAGCTAGGCAAAAAGAGTCTCCATATGCATTTTATGATCAAGAGTCCTGCTCGGAATCATGTCTAAGGTAAGTGAGTGCGCGCATCTCTAACCAACCAAGCCCCTGCGCCTCTGAAGGGGACCAAGCCCCCTGCGCCCCTTCAGGGGCGCAGGGGGCTTGGTTGCTTGGGGTTGAGATGCGCACACCCACATACCTTAGACACAAATCACTCGAAAGTGACTCTGGATGCATGAAAAAACATGCATGCCAGAGTTTATTTATGCGGTAGGCCCCAGCTAACAAAAGTATGTTCAAATCCCATCTTTTTAGGACTCTAGGTACCATTTTAGGTGGTTTACCTTGGTCCCCCAAGGCAAAAAGTCGAATTTTGGTCAAAAAAAATTTTTCCAAAAATCAACTTTTTAGGTCAGAAAATGCTCGAAAACACTTTTTTTGTATCGTTTTCAGCACATAAGAATTACTTAGAAATGGTTAAAACCTGATTTTGAAAAAAAAATTTTTGGGGGGGGGGGGGGGGGGGTTAGTACTCACTCTCATGGCACCAGTAATCTATACTCCTTCACCTGCTACCTCTACACACTTTACAGGTTCCACTACTCACTCCCCTTGTACCACTACCACTCACCTGGTACCCCTACTCACTCTAATCACATACCAAGCAATTTTTCATAAAACATTAAAAGGGGGATTACGGCATATTTCGGCACCGGATTCAGCGCTAGCCGCTGACCCGTAGAATACCCAATACTACCATTTCGGTACAGTTAAGTAGGCTTGTCAACGAGGAAGTTGTTGTAATTTGTTGTAGTTGTAAGAATTCGTAGTTAGGGCAGTGGTCGAAGTATATACAGTTGCGGACAATTGATAGTTAGTGAACGTTTTATTTTTGAATATCGATTATTTTCACAAGGAATTTATTGTTTCTAGAAAAAGTAAATACACCGTTTCGTAGCATTTTTACTCCTCTACAAGATAGTGTTTTTACATTTTTCAACGAAAATTTAAAAAATCGCATTTTGCTCAAGGTTTAAGAGCGTCACAAATTATTAGCCCGACAATTGATAGTTAGTGTGATCTTATCTTTGAATTATTGGTCCTATAGCATAACCATTCGCATCAAAAACAGATTTACAATGTAAGCCCTGAATCTCAGCTACAATTTGGTAGGTCAAATTATTCTTTTTGATAATTACTAAAAAAGTTATGACCATCAACAAAAAAAGTGTCGATTTCAAGTCAAAATCAAAGTAAATCTAAAGAAAATGGTTGTTTGGTCACATAAATACTGACTTTTCTTAAAAGTTTCAATATCAAAATGTACCAGTTGATGCACTTTTTGAAAGCTAAATAGTTTTTTATACAAAATAACATGTCAGCCATTTTCAAAGAATCGCATAGGGCTGAGAAACGGACGGTTGAAGTTGAAAGAAGTGAAAATGTCCCAAAATAAGGCAAATATAGAGGTTTTTTACTTTTTCTAACTTCAACCGTCCGTTTCTCAGGTATACGGAAGACCATAAAAGGCCCAAGGAGTGAATGCTACAGAGTTGATCTACTTTGCAGCTGTAACAGCACGCCAGAGGCGTGCTCGGTCTCCCTAGTTATTTAAGTTTTAGACTAATAATATTTCCTTGCTCCTAGACATTTTTTGTGCCACATGCACCTATACCGATAACTCCAATTACAAGCTGGACTGGGTTGTGGAGAGTCAAACAGGACAAATACATTTTGTTTTGGAATACTATAATTTCCCCTCTGGAGTGAGTGCATGGACTGGAGTTGCTTTTGGTGATTCTATGGTTAGTAATTTTTTTTATTTTTGAGAGAAAGTTGTGTTGGAGCAAAGAACCAGGTTTGTTAAACATTTGTGCAAATATTTCAATGATGAAGCGAAAACAAGTTTGACAATTGATTTTATGTGTGTGCTTATTATTACTCTTACAAGCAATTGACTTCTTCTTAATTAAGTATAGGAAGTATACAAAGTCGATAATCTAGCACTCTATTTAGATTAATTCAAAACCAAATTCATTTTGTGTACCCTAAAATTCTACATACTCACTTACACTAAAAAAACCTTATTTTTAGTACTCTGGGTTAGATGCCGTGGTGGTAAAAGTTTTGAACGGACAAATATACGTCAGTGATGAATATGTGCAAGGCTATCAACCCTCTTGGCCGACCAATCACAGGTGGATATGTTGAGGATTTATTACCTGAATATTATGACTTTTAGGATGTAATTGTACATGAAAAAATACTTTCTAATGGAGTTCTCAAAGTGAGGTTTTCGCGATTTATTAAAGCTAATGAGGTCGGAGTGGACAAGTCATTAGAGGGATGTACGACCTGGCAGGTATATTGATGTAGTTTGAGAAAAATACGAACTTATTTTTATTAAAATTTTAGTTTATCACGGACCAGGCATGGCTTACCAGAACTATGTGGGCAAGCACACACGCCACCCAGAATCACGTACAGTGTGTTTGGATAGGTGTAAAGCTTAGGTTTTTTTAGTTCTCTAATTTAACGTTAGATACTGGGTGTGTTCAAAGGTTTCGGTAACAATTGATAGATAAAAGTTCAGTTAAAACGGTAGAGAGATCTTGAGAACTGGACTTTTTGCGAGGTGTCAAACAGAACTAATTTTTTGATAAATTTATGTGAACCATTTTCTGGCTTGCTTCTACTTAACTGGAGAATATTTAACGGGGAGAGCCACTAAAATTTATCGGCGGTGCATTCTTCGGTCCAAAATGGTTCATAGGTTTGATCTCGCTTAGGGGCACTCTAGTTATTTTGGCTTGTTTGACCTATGTGTAGGGGTAATTTGGATGGATAGTTTCGAATCTGGCATCAAAAAGTCGAATTAGCCAGATAAATTGCTCAAACAAGCCAAAATAACTACCACTACGTGAGGAAGTAGTAAAAGAAAGCGTGGATGTGGAGTATCCCACAAATATCCGTGGGATTATCTACGTTTGCGTCGTAAAAGGAATCTCGCGGAAAAGTGTGGGTCTTTCCAAGTTGTTTCCATGGGAAACCCACCCTTTTACCCCACGGTAGTAAAAGAAATGAACAAAGCTTTTCTCTAGGGCAAAAGACTTTTTTGGAAGGTAAATTAACTTTAATACAGTTAATAAAGTTTAAATCAGCATCTACGTGTTGATATTCTTGACAAAGCATTTCTAAACACCTTTGTATAATTACACACGTTCTATATACCATTGTGTAGGCAAAATGCTGCATCGACAAAACCAAAGACTGCTAATAGAAGACTATTAATTTTGAAAAAGCACAGTTTTCAGATAACTCCCAACTTGTAACTTAAACTAACTAATCCTGCCGATCGTCGCACTGGGACACGAACACACCTAAAATTGCTCGAAATGTGTATATTGTAAAATTGGATGATGAAAAATAAAATATGTCTTTACTGGTCCCAGAAATCAAATCTTGAGCTCATACTATAAACAATCACGAGTGACAATCACAATAAAGCGTTAGATATTTACTGTTTATGGGATTTGAATTCTTTCGATGGAGCAGAACTTGAATCTATATCCATGTTCTTAATAATGAAGTAGAGATCCGCAAAGAAGACCAGCGTTCCCAGCACCAACCCGATGAGCATCCTTGTTGCAATGTCCAGCTGCAGATGAGGGTAGGCCAAATCCAGACCTAAATAAGCCTTTGATGATAAAACAAAATTTCACCCGTTTTCGCTAAAAATGACTACTGTTTTTTTTACAAAACACGATTTTAATCTCGTATTTTTGACCTAATTCATCAGTTAAAACCAGGGTTCGTAATCGTCCTTTTAAAAAGATTTATCCTTTTTCGGGACCCAAAATCTTTTTTATTTTTGAAGTTTTTAGTCAAAATCTATATTTTTTTGCTCCAAAATAGCAATAAGCACTGGATAAAATGAAATAAAATCTTTTTTTTTACCCAAATGTCCTTTTTCAAAAATTTTCATTACGAACCCTGGTTAAAACTCAGAAAGAGATATATGCTCCACAAGATGGGTCAAAAGGACAACATCAATATACAGTCGACGCTCTCTATAACGACGTCTTTATAACGACTCGCTCTTTATAACGATCGAGAAAAAAGAACTATTTGGTCCTGCGCTAAGTCATTCCAGTCAAAACGACGCTCTTTATAACGACGCTCTCAATAACGACTCGGTTTAGCCGGTCCCTTGAGAGTCGTTATAGAGAGCTTCGACTGTATCCATTGAAAATCAAGCTGTAGCAGTGAGAAAACCACGGTAAAAAAAATAAATACCGAAAAAGCCGAAAGCAAAAGCACCACCAACGGTTATCAAGGTATTCACCACTGCTATCATCTGCCGATTAACATCTCGCATTTCCTTAAGTTTAATGATTAAGAAAAAGATACTACATTTACTCTTAATGGAAACTATTTACTTTTCCAAAGCTTTCCATATGATCCACCTTGCCATACCTTCGGTGAGCATCAATAGACTTGGTCATCTCGTTGTATTCTCTGTCTTCCTACAAGCCAAACGGTTGTTGATGACCATTGTCAGCAGCAGATAAAAACTTTATTTCTTACCTGTTCATTGCGCAGCTGTTGGAGTCGTGCTTGATACTTGGCTTTTCGCTGTTTGTCTTTTTTTTCGTCTTCTGGCGATTTGGAGGAAAGACTTTGGATTTCCTCGGGTGATAAAGGGATCAGTGAGTCGACAAACCTGTGGAATTCCAAGGTAGACGGAAGGCAGTTGTATACTGCTTCAACTTCATCGCACGAAATTTGATCAGCCTGAAAAACATCATGTACGAATAAATTCAACAGTATCATCAAATCAGATACATAATTCTGCAAAAGATTCTGTCGAGCTTTTTTTGCTTGATAAACGAAATTTAGTCTTACTGGATAAACAGCACACCCTTTTATATTAAAATAGTTGAGATTTCAAGCCCATGGCGACAAAAGTTGGAATAGAAAGAATTCGAAATTGCAACACAACTCAAGACTCGAAAGTGTAAATGAATAACGCACTCTTATCATTTTATTCATTTGCATCACAAATTTTTAAAAGATGGGCCGAATTCAAATCGGTGCGTTGACCACATTATGAGACCAAACCTCATTTATCGAGTGAAGGATAAACCTGCCAGGTTTCGTTATAACCGCAAAAGAAACCAACTTGCAATATGTCAAACATAGTCTTGAGTTGTTGCGCACCCTTCTTGATGGTCACCTTCTTCGCTGATAGCTCCTGCCAAGACTCACCGCCATCTTCGACAACTTTCTTCAGAGTTGCTCTTTCGCTAGCCGATAGTTTCCACATAATGTGATATCTAAAAATAAAGGCAATATAACATGCGAATAAAAAGTTTATGGTTACGATAAGTTTTCTATAACATAAGTAAGCAAAAAAAACTTTGCAAGCCGCAAATATCGCCATTTTCCAAAGCAAAGATATTCAATAATTTTTTTAAACCTTTTATTTAGAAAAACAGAAATCCACCAATATGATGAAAAACAAAAAATACAACGAAAACCACCATTAAGTTGAACAAACGTTTATCATCTACATGCCCACATTTAATATATTTTCTAAAATAACTTAGTCACTTGAAACATATCTGACAAACATAGTGACCGCCCGTCCGGCCGGGCCCGTCCCGTCCACGTCCGGACGGCGCTGAAAAACCGGGCGGTCGGACGGCCAAAAAACGTCTGAGACGGCAGACGGCCGGAAACGGAATGCTCGGACGGGCGGCCGACACCGTGCTTCACTAGACCGAAAAAGTTTTAGACAAATGATGTTTTTGTTTTTCATGTTGACAACCTATATTTTTTTCATCTAACATATATAATAACCAATCATTCAATTGTACTAATTTTCTTGCTCAAGTTTTCATTTAAACGTTTACGATCTCGAAGTTTGTTCCTCAATTCATCAAGATATTTTAAATATTTTAAAGACACTAATTTTTTCTAAAACAACAGAAAATTTAGCCAGATGGGCCGATAAAAATTAGCAAACGATATTTTGATAACTTCTGCTTCGTCTAGTGCTGCTGAAAGGATCTTTTCCATAATGACAATACACGCGTAAGAAAGAAGAGTAGGTATTAACGAGTCTCGAAGACTTTTGACATACAACTCAAAATTTATTTTTTAGTTGCTGTAATATTTCAATAAAGATCAATTTTTTAGCTAAAAAACATTACAAGTAGAAAAATTTGTCAAAGAACTTTTTTCACTATTTTAGCCGGCCGGCGGACGGCTGGCGCCAAAAAATATCGGACGGACGGTTAGACGACCGGTCAAGAACGTGTAAAACGGGGACGGGACGCCGTCCAAATTTTAATACGCGCGGTCACTTTGCTGACAAATAATTATTGTTATGGGCTGGTGAGCAGTTGTAGGAAACGTAGTGCGAAAAACAGATAAATTTATCTGAACCGACAAATTTATCTATCAGATATTATTTTATCTGACAGTTAAAATTTTATCTGTCAAATAAAATATTTCGGTCATTTATCTATTTTGAGCGCTACGGCAGAAAAGGATAAATAACAAACACAACCCAGTCTTTTACATAACTCCGCACAGTAAATCAGTAAAAGCAAAGAAGAAAGAGCAGTCATAAGTATCACAATCCTGTGAGCGTTACATTCATTGAACACCCCCTAAAAAGACGAGTGAAATGTTAAGTTGGTAGGAGATGAAGCAATTTTAACCGAACAGAACAGTTATTAGTAAATTTACCCAATGTCAAATAAACTTCAGATTCTAACAACAAAGAGTTTCAATTTTCAAAGGAATACAACAAAGGTGATTAAATTCAGTAATCAAAGTTTGGGAGAAATTGTGAAAATTTCTAAACTTGCAAAATCTTGTTTTGTTTTTAGTCGCAACTTTTTTTTCAAGCAAAGAATCGCTTTGATAATTCTGGTTATCCGAAAAGATTTTCTGTAAATAGAAAAGGTTTTACCGTAAGAGCACGGTATCCGACACCTTCTTTCGGAAAAAGGTTGTCGGCTAATCTATCCTCGACTCGGCGCAAACACACTTTTTTATAGCGCAAATATCATTTGGCGCAAATTTACTTCTTTTCGGCTCAAATACACTTTTTAGTAGAAATTGAAATTTAGAAGAAATTGGCGAAAATTTAGTGAATTTGTGCCAAGAATTAGTAAAGGCTGTAGGAAGTTTCGTAACAAGACAATTTCGTAAGAGCGAACTTTCGTAAGAACGAACTTTCATAAGAAACATTTTTCTAAAAAACAGTTTCGTAACAGCGAAAATTTGTAAGAAACTTTTTTGTAACAGCGAATTTTCGTAAATTTTTTTCCCTTTTAATCAATTTTTCTAATTCAGGATGTCATCTGATTCATTTGTTTTGGATCAACTATGCTATACCTTAATCATACCATATTAGAAAGCCCGTAATTTGCGCTTTCTTTTAAGATAAAAATTACTAAATTGATGATAGAAATTGACGAGATCTGCCATCTTAAAGTTTCATATGCAAAAATCTTGATTTGGTTGGTTCGTAGGGGCAGCTGACCCGCAAATATTAGTTTTATAGTGAACTTTTTATTCGCTATCGTGTTCAGCGTGAAATTCTGCACCAGGATGTGCTCTTACACAATCAGACATTCCAGGAAAAGAATAGGAAGTTATCTAAAACATGATTGTTCGAATCCCATTTTGTCTAAAACCGGAAAGCTCGAAACTCACTTTAGCGAAAAGGGAAATAATCAGAGAAAAAAATCCAAAAACGGAAAGTTCAAAACTCCAAAGGTTCGAAAACGGAAAGGTTCGAAAACGGAAACTCAAACTCGCACAATTCCAATCTGATAAGCTTGAAACCCAATACACCCGTTAATTTGCCCCAAATAATATTTGCGCCAAGAAAAAGTAAATTTGCGCCATCGAAAATGATTATCCATAAAAAGTATCGAAACTTGTTTTCTGCTTACCACACCAAGGACGGTTTGGAACAAATATATCTTCTAATGCATAATTTCAAGCTGAACAACTCTGCACAGACGGATTTTCTGTTTCCAATATCCAAAATTTTCGAAAAAAACACCTTTTTAGAATTTTACTCCCAAAAAACGGATAATCACTTTAAAAAGGCTAGTATACCCGTTTTATGGCGTTATTTTTTTAAGTTAATTATTCATTTAGACCGCGATAATAAAAAAAAGTGAATAAAACATCGAAAACGAGGTTTTGCATGCCCAAATTGCATTTATTGTTTTAAGTGTGAATATCAATTCGCCATTCTCGAGAAACGTATGCTCCAGGTTTGCGAATGACTACCAGTCGAAGATCTCTATCATGAGTGAACTCCAAGTCAACTGGGTTATAATCTGTGAAAAATATTAATTTTGTTATGTCTAAATCACCAATAAAGACTAACCATCGTAGTACAGGTGAATGTTTCTTGGGTAGTATCTCACCCCTCTAATCACAATTTTCTCCACGTACACATCAGGGTCAAAAGTGCCATTTATGTCTAGGTTTTTAGAGACAATTGTGTACAATACCTCACTCTGCTGTTTGTAAGTGAATGACCAGTAGAGGTATTCTCCAGCCTCATACTTAAACGTCTCCCCGTCGTCCATGTACAGGGTTCCATTGGCAAACTCTTTGTTTAACTCGGAAGCAATGTACAAAGTGACTGGGTCATCACGCATCAGCTAAATACAACTCAATCACAATCCCAAATTTATCGGTACGTGACATTTTGATGCCACGCCGTTTTGATGCCGCGGACATTTTGATGCCGGCCGTTTTGATGCCGCCATTCTGATGCCGCCCATTTTGATGCCGGACAATTTGATGCCGCATCAAATTGATACTATTCATAAGAGTACAACTCTTTTTTCTTGCTTTGTCCCTTTTCTCGATTTCTTCCGATATGTTGAGATCTTTAAGCCTGTTTCCAGCGCGAATGCGATATTTCATAAATTAAAGTTAAATAAAATTATTCTTTTGCAATTAGAATCTTGTCCTGAGAATATTTTATAATACCAAATCAGCGATTGACGAATACCATTTTGTTGACGAATACTTTTTTTGGTGCCATGGCATTTCGTCCAAAATTCAGTTCGTCCAAAGTCAATTCGTCCGAAATGCAGTTCGTCCAAAATTCAATTCCTCCAAAGACAATTCGTCCAAAATTCAGTTCGTCTAAAAGTCAATTCGTCCAAAAGTCAGGTCGTCCAAACTGCAATTCGTCCAACTTTGGGCAAAATTAAGTACGTCTAAATCTCCATTGGTCCACTCCCACCTGCGTACCAATATGTAGGCACTGCCAAATACTTCCAGGTGTCCTTACTACTCACCCTTATCACCTGAGGGTTTCTCCCTAAGTACAATCACCTAAATACCACGTTTTTTGGACTACCACCTGAGTACTACGCGGTCTACTTCCCGAAATCCAAAATTTCAGGTTCGGGAGAGAATACCCGTTCATAGCAGGATCCAGGTGTCCTTACTACTCACCCTGAAGCTTACTGTTCCATTGAAACCTATTTGTCTAGGCAAAAGTAGCTTGCCACCACCGCGATTCGAATCTGTAATCTATTAGGGGATTAATTTACGAAATACCAATCTCATGCCACAGTAGCGAAAATCTAATAAAACTGGTTTTTCAAGAGGTTTACTAAAGGAGGGACAAACTGTTTGCAAAAAAACGATTGAGCGAATCAAAATCGCAATGTGATCTTCTAAATCGATCAGAATCTTACAACCGAACATAGCAAACTACTCCAAACCACTATAAACAGTGTAACTCCGTTGGAGTGATTTAGGTTAGTTTCGGATATTCGGAGGTGTGATTCTGAGCGATTAACCCGATTACATTGCGATTATGACTTGCTCAATCGTTTTTTCTCAAAAAGTTTGTCCCCCCCCCTTTAGTAAACCCCCAAAAAACCAGATTTTATTGGCTTTCGGCCACTCTGGCACGGCCTTCTGAGCGGTGGGAGTTATTCTGAGACCGTAAAATGGTTCTCTCGCAAAAATTTTGACTTGAAATTCAAACTCGAACTGAATTTTGGACGAATTAACTTTTGGACGAATTGCTTTTTGGACGAATTGACTTTTGGACGAATTAACTTTTGGATGAACTGAATTTCGGACGATTTGTCTTTGGACGAATTGACTTTGGACGAACTGAATTTTGGACGAAATGCCATGGCACCACTTTTTTAGTACCGGCCCTGGGTTGGCTGCTTCGCTTCCAAGACCAGCACGTTTCACATTGCAAATAATAGAAAATAAAATAAAAAGTAGTTCCTCCGAAGTTAATAAGAGCTGGAACTACCCAAGTGATGGTATCCAGGTGCCTCCAAAACATGTTCTCATCTATCTCTTGACACGTCTATATACTACGTCTAATATTACACTACCTGCATACTAACACCTGAATACAACTACCTGGGTACCACTACCTGGGTAGCTAGACACCGCACCACTATCTGGACATTACTACCTGAATAACACTAAATAACACTACCTTGGCACTTCTAACTGAGTACCGATGCCGAGGTGCTGCCTTAGTAGTACCACCTGAGGGCCTACACCTAGTTACAATAACCTTTGTACCATTAACTTTGTAATACTATCTCTGCACATCTGTATACCTAAGGGTCATAAAACATTTCCGAATTTAGGTCTTTGCAAATTCTGGAGTTACCAAATTTAGTCCAGAACACGATTTTAGATAGGGTCAATGATTTTTAATTACTTTAGGCCAAATCTAACATACCGTATATCTCTATTAGAAGGCCGGGCCTTCTATTTTTCAACCCTAAAAAGTCGGAAAAAAAATATTTCGATTTTGAGATTTTTGAATGCTCAACTAAAATTTTAAAAGTGGAATCAGGTGAGCTCGTGCTAACTAAGAAAACGCGAAAAACAGATTTGCGAATTTCTTTTTCTAGGCTGATATATAGGTCCTCAAGGGGGCCCTCTATTAGAGAGGGGCCTTCTATTAGAGAGGGGCTTCTAATCGAGAATATACGGTACCTGTTTAGGGAAAGTATCAGGTTTACAATTTAACTAGAGCCGCCTAGAAACTCTTACTTGTGGCCGAAGACAGGAAAAAAAGTTTTTTTCTCATGAATAGCACCAATTTGGTGCGGCATCAAAATGGGCGGCATCAAAATGTCCGCGGCATCAAAACGGCGCGGCATCAAAATGGGCGTGTCCGCAAATTTATAACTCATGTAAAAATAATTCAAGAAAAAAAGTAAACACAAATTATTGGGTAAAGAGCATTTTTCGCATATTTGTTCCTTTAAAGGACCACGGTTTTTGAACGCAGCGGCATTTACACAATTTGGGTTGGCGGGGACACTTTTTTATTCCGAAAATATTTGTTTCAATTATTTTGTATTTGCATTTGAAATTAACATTAAAAAAACCCCCGAAGGGGGCGCAGGGGTTTGGTTGGTAGGTTAGAGATGCGAGAGATACAAGGTTAGAGATGCGCGCACTCACTTACCTTAGACATAATTACGAGCAAGACTCTTGATCAAAAATGCATATAGAGGCTATTTTTGCCAAGTCCCATGCTGAAAAACATGGTAAAACAGCTAAAAAGTCGAAATTTCTGGACCAGAACTCAAAAATAATGTTTTTTTGAACTCCTGAGGTTATTTTAGGTCAATATAGGGTGTTTAGAAACACTTTTTTAAAAAAGTTGATTTGGGGGGGGGGTATATCCACGTAGGGTTGAAAGTTGTCTAAATCGTCGGGATACGACCGACTCGCCAATGCTATAACTCGCGAACGCCAAAAAAAACTCGCCAACGTCAAAACTCGACAGTGGCAAAACTCGCCAACGGCGAAATATCGCCAACGACAAAACTGGCCAACGAAAAATCGATTTAACTGCCCCATCCTGGATCGGCCATAGGGGGCCGTTTAATCGAACTTTTCGTTGGCGAGTCCTTCATTGGCGAGTTCTGCCGTTGGCGAGTATTTTGCGTTGGCGAGTTATGGCGTTGGTGAGATTTGCTTTTGTAAAGTTTCTTTATTGGCGAGATTTGACGTTGGCGTGTCTTTTACGTTGGCGAGTTCGGACGTTGGCGAGTTCTTTGCATTGGCAAGTTTTTTGTTAGCGAGTTTGTTGGGTCCCAAATCGTCCGATGTGGCAATGTCAAGCACTGTTGGGCTCGACTAGTAGATGGTTTAAAATTTTGATATAATTTTAGATGCCAACAAAAAATGATTTAAAAGTAATTGTTGAATATTTTCGAAGTAAAAAAGTGTCCCCCGCCAATTCAAATTTCGGAAATGCCGCTGCGCCCAAAAACCATGGTCCTTTAAAAGGCCCTTTGCCAAAATAGTTAGCTGTGGCCATAATTTTTAAAAATTAGTGCACGCAACGTAAAAGCCCAAGTGCACGGCACACCCCTCCCCCTCCGAAGAGTATGAGTTCTCTAGCCGTAGAACTGGGCCGTAGAAACCCAATTCCTAGTAATGTGAAGTGTGCCGGTCTTTCGCCGCGAAGCTCCGAAACACCCTCTGTTTTTTCTGAAAAGATATGTTAAATGATAAGCAAAACACCCCTAACTCTTACCCCTTGACTTTAAAACTCTTTGAAGGGGGTACACTTGGTATGCTCTCTGCCCGCAAGATTGCTCAGTGCGATTATGAACCAAATTTATAGGACATAAACGTACTTTGGAGGCACGTCTGGCTCGTTCTCTAACTGGAATAATGGTTCCACCCGTTGGTAAACAGGAATTTTATCCAGAGGAGTATCCACATATACAGCTCCTGGAAATTGGTACAAAGTATTTATACTTGATTTAAAGGGGTATGGTCACCTGTTACAAATTTTTTCCCCCAATTCATATTTTTTTCCGAATCATTGAACTTCTGCACTGATTTTTCCAATTGGTTTCTAACAAAACTATATCCAAAATCAAATTCTAGGCCTTGTTTTGTCAGAAACCAAGCTGAAAAATCTATATAGAAGTTCAATGATTCGGATTTTTTTTCAATTGGCTGGGAAAAATTCAAAAACAGGTGACTATGCCCCTTTAAAAAGTAGTTTTACCTGGAGAAACATGCATTCTGTTTGTGTCCCACTCGTACCAAGCCTGACTTCTTCCAGGCAAATACAAGACACACTGGTCACATCTGGTTCCATGACTGGGCGCACAAGCAGTCCCGGTCCCACCAACCATTCTCTTTCTTCGTCAAAAGAGCTTTCGTCTTCAGGGAACTGAGCCCAGAGAGGCTGCATCACCAATGAGCCAGTTTTAGAATGCTCGTAAAAGAGTGTGTACCTAGCAATCAAAGATTATGGCTGAATAATTTTAAAATAAAATTTTTTTTAATCGATAAATTGCGAATGATATTTGCAGCAACCAATCCAACAATTCATTTTCGGGTTTACGTTGGATGGAGTTTTGGTTGTACAGTTGAACCTCTGTAAACCGGCACCCTGGGGAGTTAGTAGTACTCAGTTTATGTGAAGAAAGTTTCGATACCGAGGTGTTTCGCAATCGGTGGTACCTTGGTAGTGGTAGAACGTCGGTAGTCGTAGTAGTACCTTGATGGTGGTACCAAGTCGTTTCCAAACCACCAAAACCACCTAAAATTAACCGAAACCACCCAAAGAATCCAAACCACCCAAAACCAACTGAAAGCACCAAAAACCACCCAAAATTACCGAAAAACCATCCTAACCACCCAAAATTACCGAAAAACCATCCTAAACACCCAAAATGTGTGGCTCTAAGCAATTTCGGGTGGTTTGGATGCTTTTGGGTGTTTTTTGGTGTTTAGGCGGTTCGCGATAGTTTGGGGATGTTTGGGTGGGTTAAAATGGTTCGGGGTAGTTTGGGGTGGTTCGGGGTGGTTCGGGGATGCTTGGGGTGGTTTCGGGCCGTTTGGGTGGGTTTGTTGGTTTGGGATATAATATAATTGTGGCGGAAAATCTCTTTTTTGTGGCCGAAAATCTCTTTTTTGTGGCCGAAAATCTTTTTCTTGTCGCCGAAAGTTGGTCTCGACACGAAAATTAACAATTTTTGAATTTTTTTGAGTGAAATTCAGGGTGAGAAAAGAACAGATGGCTCAGGACCCACTCCAGAATGGCCAAGAGGCCGAAATATTTTTTTTGAGGGTTTACTAAAGGGAGAAGAAACTTGTTATTTTCATGTCGAGACCAACTTTCGGCGACAAGAAAAAGATTTTCGGCCACAAAAAATAGATTTTCGGCCACAATTTTTTTCGGCCACAAAAAAAGTATTTCAGCCCCAAAAAAGAGATTTTCGGCCACAAAAAAGTTTTACCCAAAAAAAATATATGAATAACAAAAAAATCAAGGACTTGCTGATAAATTGTCTAGAACTCAACGCAATGGACGAGTACCAGCTACGAAAAAAACTTTCGGGTTTGAAAATCTGATTGTGAACAGGGTCAGAGTGTGGGTGTGGGACTGAGTGTAGGTGCGGCATTTTCAAAATCAGATTGTGAACAGGGTATGGGTCTGAGTGTGAGTGCGGGATTTTCAAACCCTATTGTGAACACGAGTGTGGGTCTGGGTGTGGTCTGAGTGTAGGTGCGGGTGTGGGTGCGAGATTTTGGGATATGTGAACGTAGCTTAAGCTTTTGCCTTTTTTTGGCCCAAAATGGTGTTTTTTTGGTGTTGCAGGTTCAATATCACGTGGTGGCACACTATTTTTGCTGGCTTATTTGCCAGTTTAGAGGTAATTAGATTTTTTTGACGCCAGATTCGGAATCAGCGACCCGAATTACCTCTAAACTGGCCAAACAAGCCAAAAAAAATAGTGTGCCACTTCGTGGGATTGAACCTGCAACACCAAAAAAAACACCATTTTGGGCACAAAAAGGGAAACGCTTACGCACTGCGCCATGGAAGCCACTTTTTCAAACCTAAATGGCTTCTCCCCCCCCCCTTTAAGTTATAGCTTGCAAATAAAAAAAATCATGAAAGACAAAGCCACCTCATGTCATAGGCTTGTCTTTCAGCTTAAATAACATAAATGACCACCCACCAATAAGGCAAAAGAGCATAGCGCCTTCGAATGGCTGACCGAATAGCATTCTTAGCGTTGTCGGAATATAGCCAAGGCTCCCTCCTTTTGCAGTCAATGTGCGCATGCGCTCGGAAGAAGGGCTGAATTGTGTTAGGATCAACGGTAAATAAGTATGTGTTTAATACAGAAGTGTTACCTGGAAGGCTCCAGCCTGATACCACCTTACCAACAATTGTTCATCGACATTTTTGAAGAAGCCACCCACATCAGCACCTACATGAGGAATACCCGCCACAGACAGGGAGAGCAACATGGGCACAGAGGCACGCAGATGAGGCCATTCGGCAGTGTTGTCACCCGTCCATACTGATGAATACTTTTGACTGCCCACGAAAAAGGAGCGAGTCAGAATGTAGGGACGAAGGCGATTGTTGGATCTCAACAGTTGGCCCTTGTAAGTGGCAGCAATCTAAAAAATTTAGGAATTATGTGTGTGACAATATTACAAAACGGTAAAACGCCACCATAAGAGCACCATATATATTGTGGATGTCTCTATGCTCCCAACCTCCATGGTGTTTGACATCCTTAGGCATAGTTGTTTCAGGCCCATTGAACACACTAGGTTCATTCATGTCATTCCAGTGAACAGTGTTTCGGTGGAGCCTTTGTATTGATCCAGAGCGAATTTGTTGGACCAGTAATCTCTGACCTCCGGATTCAAGAAATCCAGATACATGGATGCTCCAGGCCTAAACAACTCTTGTAGAACCACTTTAGAACTTACGAAAAATTTGAAACTACCAGCAATGTCCTTCATAGTCTGATTCCCCATTAGTTGTCTTCACAAAATAGTTGTTTTCTTGGGCCTCCTTGTAGACGAAGTAGTTATCGTCTTTCTTGATGTGTGGATCAATTATAGTAACCAGCTTTCGACCCTGCACAGGAATGTAAATTTAAAAATTGCGTGAGATTAAGTTCAAAATGCTGACCTTATCCTCCAGCTGTTGGATCATCTGCTGTGAATGGGCGAATTTGACCGGATCCCATGTGAAGTAGCGTTTTCCATCGGTGTGCTCAATGTCCAACCAGAGAACATCAACTGGAATGTCATGCTCATCGAAACCAGCATGAACAGCAGCCACATCAGCCTCGTCGTTGTAGTTCCACCGGCATTGGTGGTATGCGATAGAAAACATCTGAGTAAATAGATGGTCAGTTAAGACCCTTTGAACTAGATAAAGAGAAAAAAACCAACCGGTGGAAGAGGATAAACTCCAGTCAGCTTAGCATTTTGACGGAAACATCTGTTGGAGAAGGACCCAAGAAGAGGTAGAGATCAATGACTCCTGATTCAGAGAAAAAGTGTACATCCACCTGAGGAACTTCGTTAGAAGATCGGAACTGGTTGACAATAGAGGCGAGTACGCCCTACAGATTTTTTAACATTATAAAGAGTACTATAACTTCAGCCATAAACAAGTACCTTGTCGGCAGTGGAAGAATGGACGTCCACCCAAGTCTCAGCAGCATTCAGCCAAAGAGAGCCAACTGTGGTCTGCTTACTGTGAGCCACCACATAGGGCACTGAGCCATACAAGGCCATTGGACTAAAATGTAGATGGTGAAACTTAGAAATTAAGATTGATTCAATACTTACTTTTCAAGTTCATACTCAAACACATCCAAGTTATAGAGGCGGTAGGGATCGGTGCTGCTGAAAAAAGCAACTAAATAATTTGTCTAACAAGGGAGGGACCCTGGTTGTGACCTGGGTAATTTCAATAATTTTTTTATGCGCGTATTCTTGTATAGCGTGTCCAAGTTCCTTATGAATCTGGCTCCTTAGCTCTGAAAGCTAACAAAATTTTTAGGAATTACCCATGGCTCAAGGGCCAGCTATGAAAACTAGGGTATTGAGGTGTTTATAGAATTTTGAGTGGTTGCAGTTCAGAATCCCCCCCCCCCACGGGACTGATCAGGTGGAGGAGATAACTTTATATTCGTGTTTCTCGACCCCGATTTCATGAGAAAGCCGGCTGTTTTTTTGGTTCTGAGAAAAAAATTTTTTCGAACCTCAGGGGGGTATCATGGTTTTTTAGTCAAAATTTGAAAAATTTAAATTGGCGCCTTTTGAATTTAAAAGGGAATAAGGGCTGTATTGGGAGGGGAAGGAATAAAAGGGGGCCACTTTTATGGCAGAACATCATAAATTTGAATATCTATATTCTTCGACTGCCTCACCATGTTTTTCAACTGGGCCGTGGCAAAAAAGACTCTATATGCATTTTTTGATCAAGAGTACTTCTCGGAATTATGTTTAAGGTAAGTGTGTGCGCGCATCTCTAACTCTCAAGCCCCCTGCGCCCCCGAAGGGGGCGCAGGGGCTTGGGGGCTTGGAGTTGAGATGCGCACACCCATATACCTTAGACACAAATCACTCGAAAGTGACTCTGGATGCATGAAAAAGCATGCATACCAGAGTTTATTTATGCGGTAGGCCCCAGTATTCAAAAGTATGTTCAACATCTTCTTGTTAGTGGGCCCTGTGTGATCAGTGGCCCCCTTTTATTCCCTTCCCTCCCAATACAGCCCTTATTCCCTTTTAAATTCAAAAGGCGCCAATTTAAATTTTTCAAATTTTGACTAAAAAACCATGATACGGGGGCCTCCTGTGGTTCGAATTTTTTTTTCTCAGAACCAAAAAACAGCCGGCTTTCTCATGAAATCGGGGTCGAGAAACACGAATATGAAGTTATCTCCTCCACCTGATCAGTCCCCGTGGGGGGGGGATTCTGAACTCAAGCCTTTTGAGTAACCTATATATACCACACTTTGTGCACCTTCAGAGCTGGTGAGCCAGATTTGTCAGGAACTTGGGCACCCTCTACAAGAATACGCAGAAAAATTTTCTCATCGAAATTCCCCCAGGCCACAGTCAGGATCCCTCTCTTGTAAATTTTAACAAGAAGAATACATACTCAGTGTTTTTTAAAGCGAAAGAATCAGCATGCTCAGGAAGTCCATATATGAATTTGAAGCCAACATAGGAAACATCCAGTCCTACCGAGCTTGACCCATAGGGCTGAAAGAAGATGGATTTCAGTTAGTAATAAACAGCTTGCAATAGCAGCTTACCTTGGTATCTTGATGGGATTTATACGTCTCTTCCCAGAAACCATTGTCAGAAGTCTCACCCTCCTTCTTTTCACGGAAGTGTTCGAACTTAAGCAAAGAGCGAGAATTCACACTAAGTACCAGAGACTTCTTGGCATACACATCCAACCGAAAAGGTTTGAATGAGAGCACTACCTTGTGACCGTCCTCCTTGGTCACAAATGAGGCTGATTCAGGACTCTGCTCTGCTGCCAGAAAGCTAAATAAACAGAGTTGCGAACTCAAAAATTAAGAAAAAAGGTACATTTGGTAATAAAAGTACAATTTTGGCACTTTTCGTCGAAAAATGGCACTTTATCCAGTGCTTATTGATTTTCGAGTACCCAAAAAATATTTGACGTAAAAATTTAAAAATAAAAGAGTTTCGGGTCCCAAAAGAGTACAAATCTTTTTCAAAAGTATATTTCGACACCCTGTAAATAAAGCATATTGTTTTGGCTGTAAGTACTTTCGGCCGGAGTCCATTATACCGATGCTCCGGAAATCGGGGTTTAACCATTCTTAAGGCAGTTTTAGCCCCTGAAAACGATAGAAAACGTGTTTTTAGGGCGCGGTCGACACTTTTTAGAAAAAAATTTAAAAATTTTTTTTTTACCAAAAATTGATTTTTTTTGCCTTGGTCCCCCCCTGTGATCGCGACATTTGACATTCTCTCGCACTCATCTCCAGGCTGTACGCTGCTTGAAAAAGAAAGCCCGGAGTTGACATGTCCGGGATAGGGCTCACACAGCTTTTTTATATCCTAAGCCTAAGCCTAAGCCTAACGGCTATACGCTGCTTGAAAAAGAAAGCCCGGGAGTTGACATGTCCGGGATAGGGCTCACACAGCTTTTTTATATCCTAAGCCTAAGCCTAAGCCTAAGCCTTGAAAAAGAAAGCCCGGGAGTTGACATGTCCGGGATAGGGCTCACACAGCTTTTTATATCCTAAGCCTAATGACTAAGCCTAAGCCTAACGGTCGCAAGTGGTCGGCCGCAAGTGTCGCGCCAAATTATATCAATTATTCATAATTTTTCTTAGAAATCTAAATAAACAGTAAATAAAAATCAATTAAACAAAAAAGTAAGGCATCACAGGGGGGACCAAGGCAAAAAAAATCAATTTTTGGTAAAAAAAAAATTTTTAAATTTTTTTCTAAAAGTGTCGACCGCGCCCTAAAACACGTTTTCTATCGTTTTCAGGGGCTAAAACTGCCTTAAGAATGGTTAAACCCCGATTTCCGGAGCATCGGTATAATGGACTTTAGCCGTACTTTCCCCGTCAAATTATTCTTTTACCCCGTCAAATCGTAAAAATATTTTTCTCTTGGGTATTTTTTAACTTTTTTTCTGTTAATGGGAGACAAAGTTGTTGATGAACCTAAGCCTAAGCCATCAAAATGTAGCCGTAGATCTCGGCTTTCTAACAAGCTATCGACTGAATTTCTGAGATTCCAAAAAGTTAGAGAAAGAAGTCTTTTTTATGGACTAATTTTTTGAAAAATTTGCTCCATACAAAACCTTTTTCTCCAACTTTTTGAAATCTTAGAAATTCAGTCAATAGCTTGTTGGAAAGCCGAGATCCAGGGCTACATTTCGATGTGTAAATGTTAAAAAAATTGGATAAATCTTTTTTGCCACTTTTTGGCTTTTTTCTACCACCTTTTTCGAGCTTTGGTCAAAAAAGCTTTTTCTGCCACCTTTTGCTTTTTTCTGCCACCTTTTGATTTTTTCTGCCACCTTCAAGCCTTTTTCTGCCACCTTCTAGCTTTTTTCGGCTCTACCTTGTTTCGTCCCAAATTGTTTCCGCCAAAAATCGTTATAGCCAAAAACGTTACATTTTTAATTAATTAGTTTTCTACACATGGTTTTTCTAACTAATTTTGTGGGCATTCTCATTTACAAGTTTATACTTAAATTGATGCTAGAGAGCAGGGCTAAGTTTTGCGTATAAGGTTGTATAAGACCATGTCTGCAATATTTGCTGAAAAACACCAAAAGTTCTCAAAAAAGTCCAGGATTCCGGAAATTTTAGGGTTTTCAGCAAATAACCTCACGCTCAAAATGTAGCCATGCTCTCTGGCATCAATTTGAGTATGAACTCGTAAATTAGAATGTCTACAAAATTAGTAAGAAAAACCATATGTAGCAAACTAATTAATTAAAAATGTAACGTTTTGGCTATAACGATTTTTGGCGGAAAGAATTGGGACGAAACAGGGTAGAGCCGAACAAAGCTAGAAGGTGGCAGAAAAAAGCTAGAAGGTGGCAGAAAAAATCAAAAGGTGGCAGAAAAAAGTAAAAGGTGGCAGAAAAAAGCAAAAGGTGGCAGAAAAAAGTAAAAGGTGGCAGAAAAAAGCAAAGGTGGCAGAAAAAAAGCCAAAGGTGGCAGAAAAAAGCTTCGTCCAAAAATATTAAAAACTTTTGGAGATAAAAACACATTTTACGATTTGACGGGCAAAAGAATAATTTGACGGGGTACAATTTGAGCCTATTGTTTTTGAGCATATGGTGAAAACCTACTTTTGGTGTTTTGGCTCTCCATCAAGTGCAATAATAGGATGGAATCTTGGGTAAAGGGAATCTCCTGCTTCATTGATGAAAATTCTTAGCCGAGAGTCCTCCAACAGAGCAACCGTCACTTTTAGTCTATTTTCGGTGTTGGAGATCATGACATCTATAGAAGTCTCGTTAATTTTGACGCTGGATGGGTCAACTGAGTAGGGGTCACTGGTGCTGGATTTCTCTCGATGCCGTCTATAATTTTAGGTGACTAAAATTAGCATTTCCAATAATTTAAAATCAAACGTCGGACATAGGAAATCTACTAGCTGACTTTTTCAAAGAAAAAATTACTTGCAGAAAGAAGATTGATCACATGTTTTCCAATTTCCACGATCGACAGCCAAAAGAATATTTGGCAGCAAGACCAGGAAAATAAGCAGAAGCTCGCGCATGTATCCTGCCTACTTGTGAATTAAAAGCTAAAATTGCAAAAATTTAGTTTAGGGTGCAACAATAGTGTAGGAACATGTGGCAGAATACTATCACAATTATTATGTCTGCTCTTATTCACTTATCCGAGAAAAAACGACCTTGAAGAGATAAATTACAACTCGCCTTGATACCTTTCACACTTTGCAAGACGTCAACCAACCTCTGCAGATCAAAGAAAAATTCCCTGAATATTCAAAAACCAGCATTATGCCAATCAGATTTGTTGAAATACAATTTCTTCTTCAATTCAAAACTGGTTTTGTACTCTTGTAATCGTTCTACTTAAACTTTTGAATTTCTACATCAGAATGGTTTTGCAGGAAGAAAAATTGGTATTTTTGGAACTCGACATTGTGCAAATTCGAGATTTTGCAACAAGTGCGCATTACTCGCATCAGCTTTCATTGTCGAAAATTTTAAGTAAACCCCTTCTAAAATTTAGAAGCTTTTGCCTACAATGTTGTCTTTGACGATGCTGAAGATTTCGCCGCTATGTTCCTGCCGTCGCACGATCGCTTTTGCTCTTCGAAAACAGTTAAGTTTTGCAAAGTTTTGTATGAGCACATATGTTACAGGCAAACCTGGATATAAGAGCATCCCTCCGTACCGGCCAAAGGTGCTATTTTATCACGGGTGCTCTTATATAGGGAGCGGGTTTTTAGTATAAGAGCACTAATTGAGACCGGACCAAGGCCCTCTTACATCGGAGTGCTTATAACCAGGTTTGACTGTAGGTCAAACCTCTAATCGAAGAGAATACTCTTCGATATTTCAACCCAAATTTTTTTGAGTTGTCGTTAAAACTGCAGTAAAACATATAGTAGGTACATGAGTGACTTTATTTCAATTTTTTCTTTCAGACTTCTTCACGTATCCGCTGTTCGTTCAAAAATGGTGCCACTAAAATCTATTCCCGCAAATGAACTTGGCGAATCGATCATGCATCTCCAAGAAAATGGCTCATCTAGGTCGTCGACAGATGAATTAAAGCGTATGATTAAATTTGCGAAAGTATGTCTGCCTTCTGCCCTGATTGGGTTAGTTTTTTATTCGAATAATTTCAGGTCATCTCTCTAAGCAGCAGTTCTCTGGGTATTGTCATGATTCCTGTGCTCACTTCTAAACTTATGGAGGCAGCTGCTGACAATCCTGGAGCCATGGTCCTTCTTGTGTTCGCCAACTCCTTCGTCGGCTTGTTGACGTTCACTCCATTGTTGCTACACTTCCTGACCAAGCGTTTTGTGGCAAATATATACTACAATTCTAAATCTCAAGTGAGCGCTTTAAAATTTTAAATAGTTTATGAGGACTGTGAGATGTGCAGTATCAGCTGTATACACAAATTCCAGCTATTCACTTCCGTCCATTACAATTTCCTGATGCAGAAGCAAGCTCTCAGGTTCAGATCAGATGATGTGGTGGATTTGGCAGTTGCATTGCAGAAAAAAAAAATTCTTTTCCCGATGGCTACTTGCTTTGTCGACTCCCATCCTTTGCTGCTGTTGCTCGACCATCGATTGTACTCCAACCAAGACGCTTTCGATTTGTTGACCAAGAATGTTCACATACCGGACGGCCACGATTAATTATTTTTTGCCTGAAAAAAGTATATAGTTTTAGGAGGATTCAAAGATTGTTATTTTTGTTGTTGTTAATTCCGTTGTTGATTGTGAATAAATGTAAGGAATGCAGAAAATGTCTTTATTTTATTTTAATTTATTGAAAGCGGTTATTTGTAATTTTGGACGAGGTATAAGGGAATTTCGGACCTAGTAGCGAATACACCCCCCCCTCCCCAACAATTTTTTTTTCAAAATCAGGTTTTAACCATTTCTAAGTAATTCTTATGCGCTAAAAACGATTAAAAAGGTGTTTGCGGGCATTTTCTGTCCTAAAAAGTTGATTTTTGGGAAAATTTTTGACCAAAATTATACTTTTTGCCTTAAACAGTCGCTTAACACTCCAAAGACTTCGTTTTGCTGGACGGTTTGACTGTAGGTCAAACCTCTAATGGAAGAGAATACTCTTCGATATTTCAACCCCAAATTTTTTTTGACTTATCGTTAAAACTGCAGTAAAAGATATAGTAGGTACATGAGTGACTTTATTTCAATTTTTCTTAGTTTTTTAGTCTTAGGTTAGTTTTTTATTCGAATAATTTAGTTGCTTTTTCAAATGGTTTGTCGGGTTTGCTAAAAAAAACAGCTGTATCCTACCTAGTTTTGACTATTTTAGGAAATTCTGGATCCCGTAACTGTGAGCATAAAGGTACCCAGGTTTTCTGACAGGAGGGCTAAGATGGCAGAAAAGCTAAATAATGCTACAAAAAACTAGAGTATCGGTTTTGCCTTTTTCCGATGTTGCGCTGCGATGTTTTTCGGCCATGCGTGGTTGCGCTGCGATATTCGCTGTTTTCAAATATTTGCGTACGCTGTTGCGCTGCGATGTTTTTGCCCGAATTTGCTGCGATTGATGCAATGTTGCGCTGCGATGTATCGCAGCGCCCGATTCTCTAAAAAAAAACAAAAAGGCTAAAAAAATCCTGACGGGGGTGGGCTATAGCCTGGTTAGTTTCCTTCCATGGGTACGCCTATGATATCCAGCCTATTCCTTACGTTTGTTTCCGTTTTTTGTGAACCCAGCATTTTTCTATTTTCGTTGTTGTTGCTGTTGTTACAGTTTTACCAGTAAATCTTGCACTTTTCTGTCGTTTTCATTTTTTTCCCCAGTAAATCCAGCATATTTCTAAACCTACATGTCGTTAAAAAAGTTGAAATTCCTTTGTGGGTGACCGCTCAAAAAATGCCGACCAAATGAAGTGGGTGCACAAACCGGTTGATGCTTGGACTAAACTTCGTAGAGCTTTACCTACCTGTGAATTCGTGTATATATGCCCTTTTTCGAAAAACGTGGGCATATTGTTCTTTTGACTCATATACTTTTAGAAATTATGTTTGTATCGAGATTAGATGAAGTAAACATTTTTCAAGCCTAAAGTATTTTTGAACATGTTAAGTACCAACGAAAAACCTTCAAAGCACCAAGAGAAACAAAAGCGGCCATTAGGTCGGCCAAGCACGAAAACCATACAGCCGACATTTTGGTGTTAACATTTTGCGTTGACATTTTGTCCTATGATCGATGTGGTGAACAATAAATGAGAATTGGGTGTACTTTTGACCTCCTAAACGCCCCTTTTAAAAAGTTACTCGGATTTTGAAGAGGTTGAGCTTTGAGAAGATATATCTCACAACAGAGATAGTGTTATAGGGCTATCTTCGATTTATCAGAAAGCGCAGAAATTTAGCTTTGAAATGAGGTATCATGCATTTAAATAGGATCATAAAAATTGTCTATTTACATAAAAGTAAAAAGACTGCAAAATTGTAACAATTTGACATTTTCATAAAAAGGTTCTAAACTTTTTCTAGGTAAGCGATATCAAAAAACTGACAATGTAATTAGACAGAGCAACAAAAACTGCACCAAACTTTTTTAAACTTTCTTATGCTAAACGCTTTTTTCTTCAAACACTTTCTGGTGCAATTTTTATGACCCTATTCAAATGCATGATACCTCATTTCAAAGCTAAATTTCTGCGCTTTCTGATAAATCGAAGATAGCCCTATAACACTATCTCTGTTGTGAGATATATCTTCTCAAGCTCAACCTCTTCAAAGTCCGAGTAACTTTTTTAAAAGGGGCGTTTAAGAGGTCAAAATTACACCAAATTCAAAATAAAGGGCAAATTCGGAATCAGCAAAGTAAACTGTGTCTATATAAACAGTTACTACAATCTAATGTCAGCTCTGATTAATAGAGCTATACGGTATGACATATAGCAACAAAAGATACAACGGAAAATAGAAATTTTAGAAAGTATAGTTGGCATATCCCAAATGTGTTCATTTTCGAATTTTTCGTCTCGACACGAAAGTATCGATTTCGCCTTTTGACGTGTTCGATACCCGTGCGGCTTGAGGTGCGCACGATAACTCTTGATAAATATTTTTAAACGTTTTAAGGTACACTGGAATTTGAGAATAACTTCTTGGGTCTATAAATTCTACAACAATCAGCTGCTTTCAAATCGATTTTTATAGAACATGTAGATTAGTGAACGTTTTTTTACCAATGACTTTTGTGTGAAAATAGCAACACAGAAACAAAAAGTTGGCAAGAACTTATTTGTCACCACTTATAGATGGTTTTCCTACTCTTTAAGTGCTTTACCCTCTTTCATTGTGGTTTGACTATCTCCGAGATGATACTTCCGCTTCGCTGTTCGCTTCGCTTTGTTCGATCTTCTCAAATTTTGGGATTTTTCTGGGATCTTAAGATTTTATGAAAATGTCAAATTGTTACAATTTGCAGTCTTTTTACTTTTATGTAAATAGACAATTTTTTATGATCCTATTTAAATGCAGCGAAAGGCATGAGTACTCAACTTAACCACCATCGATCAGCCGGGTTGAGTCTCGAGTTGAAATTGAGCTGGACCTCTTCGGAGTGTCTCGTGCTTTGAGTTTTGAATTTACCGAGCCTTTAGTTCGGTTGTTGGTTTATGTAACGTAACTAATTGCTGTTGGTTATCCCTCGATTTCGGTTCAGGTCACCGAAATCGAAAATCTTGTTTACCTGACAGATCTACAAAAAACGAGAAAATTCGAGAAGAGTTGGTATGAAAATTGGATTATTACTTGTTCCGCCCTGTTCGCTATACAGAGTGTGCAGCAACGCACAGATAGAAGGCCGAATTAAAGGCAAATCTAAAACTCGACAGAAAACCGAAATCGAGGGATAACCAACCGGAAGCAGTTACCCGAACAAACAACCGAACTAAAGGCTCGGCAAATTCAAACTCAAAGCACGAGACACTCCGAAGAGGTCCAGCTCATTTCAACTCGAGACTCAACCCGGCTGAATGATAGGGTTACGTTGAGTACTTATGCCTTTCGCTGCACACACAATTGCTGGGTTTGACGAAATTCAAAACTCATATATAAAATTTAAATCTTTTTCAAATCTCTGGCACGCCTGGTTCGCGCCTTTTCTATTTTAAAATTGTGTTTCATCACGCACGAACATGCCCTTTAAGCTCAACGAAAAAGTGAGACAAAGTGTCCATTCAAAAAACCGCCACTAACTGTCCTATGTCTTATATTATTAACCGCTTTGTTTGAAAACCTTCGATATAGTGTACTCTTGATATAGTGTAACTCTCGATATAGTTTATATTTTTCGGATCCCCGGGAGCTACACTGTATCAAGAGTGGACTGTACCTCCAATGGGAAGCAAACCAATGACCAACTTTAGCACTACGGCGCTGCTTTACCACTAGGTCACCGATGCTATTAAATAATGGCAGTGTTTTATTCGGAGGGTAATCAACAAAAAATTATTTCAAAATAATTCTTTTTGAATTGACCTGGTACCCGCCTTTCGAAATATTCCCATCGGCGACGGGCATGCCCTTCAAAGACTGATTTTATTCGTCGATCAATTGATTTTTTCGTACTGTTACATGTAGGGTTGTCACACAGTTAACTCGGTTTTTGAAAATTTTGACCTTATTTCATGTTTTTATACACTTTTTTGTCTAAAATTTTGAGCATGTCAGCCTGCGATCGAAAGCTTGGAATGTCAGCTACACGATGGTGTAAAAATTTCTTAGATTAATTCATAAAAATGTATTTATTTCAATGAAAACATTGTCGGTTTTTTCGGGTAATTTCGGGTAAAATTACCCGAAATTACCCGAAAAAAACCGACAATGTTTTCATTGAAATAAATACATTTTTATGAATTAATCTAAGAAATTTTTACACCATCGTGTAGCTGACATTCCAAGCTTTCGATCGCAGGCTGACATGCTCAAAATTTAGACAAAAAAGTGTATAAAAACATGAAATAAGGTCAAAAATTTTCAAAAAACCGAGTTAACTGTGTGACAACCCTAGTTACATGTATAGTACGCTACCCTGCTATAAAAGCTTTCATGTCTTTTGTGGCCAATTAGGAATGTGAAGTCATGGCTCGTTCAAGGACTGCGACTTAGACTGAGACTAAGACTGAGACTAAGGGGTGTTCATGTAGCCAAAATAGTCTCAGTCTAATTCTAAGGTGTTCACGGACTGAGACTTAGACTTAAACTAAGAAGTCACTAAGAGCGACTTTGTTTTACATGTCCACAGTGCAATGTCCACAATATTCACAATTTTTATTAATTTCTTTGTTCAAATAATTTTTCCTTGAAAATCTGCGCTAACAACGCGATTGAAAATTGCGATAAACTTTGTTCTTATGTCTTTTGCATTGACTACTTTTTCAGGTGCACCGGTGCTTATTCTACGCCAATTATAAAAATCTAGCATGGCTCTGTCTAAGTCCATTTCCTCATCCATCTCTTCAGTAAAGACATTGTGGAGGACAGAGATGGCTTAAACTACCTTGTCAGCCATCTCATGAGAGCATTCGATCAACTTCAAAAAAATCCACCACTTTATTGCAATAATTCCAGAGCAGTCTTCTATACCGTTGCGTGCTCAGATTAGATGGCTGGTCGAGAAAGAAAGCATCCAATAACCTTTAAACCAGTAAAAAAAACATTTGATCCTGTTTTTAATGTTTTTCAAATGAAGAAAATTAGTCTTAGTCTCAGTCTAAGTCTCAGTCTAAGGTGTTCACGGAGTCAGACTTGGACTGAGACTCTCAGTCCAAGTCTGACTCCGTGAACACCTTAGACTGAGACTTAGGCTGAGACTAAGACTAACCCCTGGTCACAGTGAGAGGTCGAAGTCGAAATAAACTGTTGCCTAGAAATTGTGATTTTATTTGTCTAAGTGCAAAATTGATATAGGAAACACCCCTTAACCATATACTAATCATGGTGGTCTCCTATATCAGATTTGCACTTGGACAAATAAAATGACGATTTCTAGGCAGCACTTTATTTCGACTTTGACTCCGACCTCTCAGCGTGACGAAAGGGTAAGAGGTGTTCATGTAGCCAAAATAGTCTAAGTCGCAGTCCGTAAACGAGCCATCAAATTGAAAAGAAGTTTTATCTCCAAAAACCAATCAAAATGAGTTTTCATAGAGTTTCATATAATAATATGCTTGTGAAAATATTACTTGCCTGATGCCTTTATTTCGTTCACAACCCTAGTAAAAGCTCGCAAAAAAGAACTAGGGACAACAACTATCACCAATCTAAACTTATGCAATAAACAAATCCATTTGCCATTAAAGCTGCGGGAAGAGAAGGGGAGACAAGCTACTACTCGTCAAACGAAAAAAAAAGTAGAAAAAATAATAATTACAATGAAAACATCAACAATTAAGAGAACCCGCTAAGTGGATGTAAAGAGAAATAATCACAAAACAATTTGGGGAATTCCTTCACAAATGCATGTTGCTGCTTAAGCTACTACCTAAAATGCAAGCCATACACTGCATCTAGAGAAGTCTGCAGACTACGGCTAGTAATAATAACAATAAAAATGAGACTGAGAGAAAAAATTAATATGCCAAATGCCTTATAATATTTTAAGTCAGCAATCACAATAAATGGTAGAGAAGTCCAACAAGCGGTAAACCATGGATTCACGACCCTTTTAGAAAGAACTTTTCAAACTTTTGATTCGAAATCGACAATATTGACAGTAAAAGTTTTCGGAAAGTCACACCTTATGAATCCGAATCCGTTGATATCTGATCAAAATAAAATTTCATGAGCTGAAATATTTATTGAAGTAAGCAAGTGGTTCGAAATTGTTTATGTCTGTTATGTCTATTATGTCTGATATACTCAAAATAGCAATATCTCAACCCATGAAAATCATTCAGATCAGATCTTAACGGATTCAGGAAGACATTTTGGAATCAAGGGTAATTTTACAAAAACTTTTACTGTCAGAATTGCCGATATTTAGTCAAAGTTCGTTCAAAAAGAGCGCCCAAAAAGCATGAGTCACCAGGATACTAAAGTACTTTGAGAAGTCCACTCCTAAAAGCCAACTTTTTGAGTTTCTTTTTTGAAAAAAGACACATTTTCGGGGTTATTAGGTGCAAGGAATAAGCTAAGGGCTTCTGTTAGGTCGGATGTTGAAGTCTTTCAGATGCCGCAGCTTAGTAAGTTTTCAACATTTTTTAGTTGTGCAAAATGGTTTATGGTATTTTCAAAAAAATTGAATTGTACTAAAAAATTCCGAAAAATCAACTGTGCGATAGTTGGAACGGAAAAAATAAAATCTAGAACCATGTTACTGACTTCTAAATTCCTACCTCCGACTTTGAAATCGTGCTTGTTTGCGAATGCAAAAGGAAGGTACCTTACAACTAAATTTTGCAGTTTTCCAAGTTTGGTGGTTCAATTAAAGAATTACCTCTAAATGTGCCTTTTTGGTTTTTTAGTTTGACCTTTGAGTTAGAAGGAGGATCTCACCGTATTTTCTCTAACAATTCCCTCTTTAATAATCCCTCTTTTTTACTATGGTTTCATAGTTAAAGAAATTTTCCATTGGCAGTTTCAAGAATTTAAATTAGATTGAAAAAATCCTCCCAGTGGGATAAATAGAGAAAGTACGGTACGCACAATAGTTTTGCCCTAGCGTCAGAACAGTCTATATTTCAATAGCAAAGACTAGATCATCATCATCATAATCCAACTTTTTTTGTTGCTGTTGTTTTCCTGGATCATTCTCCAGGTCACTGGTCATCATCATCCAGTGCTTGAGATCATTTGAAGATTGGTCTGATAAGGGAGCCGAGTCCAGCTCGTTCTGCCCTTTTCTGGCGTGACTATTATTGTTTGTAGTGGTTAAAGCAAAATCAGCGTGATGACTCTTCTTGGTTGCCATGCATTCGTAGGAACTAAGTAGGAACTTTGGAGAGTTTTGGATTGGAGAAAGAGTCTTCAGCAGTGCTTTCGGAATTGGCTTTTGACTGATCAATTGGGCGGCTGATTGGTTTGCAGTTGTGGTTGCTCGATGATAATGGCTCTCTTCTATAATATTTTGAATGTGAAATTGAGAAACAGAAGTTGAATCTAGCTACAGTATGATACACTACCTCATTGGAGTCCGATCATATAAAAAAGCGAATTTATTATGACTAGCTAGATTAGTGCACTAGTTGATCTGGTCAATAATAACAAAATAACAAATCCGACTGGACGATTGACCATTTTACAAATCGAACAGAGCCTGGCCAGTGGTTGAACCATTTTTCATGATACAAACAATAATAAAGCTATTTTCTCAACTTTTTTGCACAGAAAACAGCGTTCTTTATATCTAAAATTTTGTCACCCTTTTTAGCTTAAAAGAGCATGGTTTTTGCGCGCAGTGGCATGTGCAAAATTTGAATTGGCGTGGGACACTTCTCTTTTTCGTCTCAAATTTTACTCTTTGGAGTCGTTCGACATAATTCCAAAGAGTACAGTGAGAGACGAAAGAGAAGTGTCCCCCGCCAATTCAAATTTTTCTCATGCCACTGCGCGCAAAAACCATGGTCCTTTAAATTGGAAAAAGTAACTACCGTATTTATTTTTAAATAGCTCCATTCCCTCCCCTCTTAAATACCACAATCCAAACTTACTTAACTTTCTATATATAAGTCGAACATAAGAAGATTTAACGCTTATCAATTTCGAAGGGACTTGAAATAGTCTTTGGGGGATATTTAGGGCAAACAATTTTATATCAGACCATAGCCAGAAATTTGCCAGTGTTACCTTTCGAAGAAGCCATTGCCTTACGACCAGCAGCTCCGGATACCTCAGGCAAAGGGTAGGTCATCCTGAGGTTGTCTACTTTAGCTCCCACACGAACCAGCCGTTCTGGGAGTCCTACAGCACCTGCCATACCCGGCTCTTGTTGGTTGAACTGCCGTTTCCAGTAGTTTAGATTGTCCATGGTCTTGTTCATGAGGTTGGATGCTTTGCGGGGTATGCGCTTGGTAGTCATCTCATTGGACGAAGGGTTGCATCTCAGATGCTTCTGGTGATTGACAGTGGAATTGTAAGGCTGGAAACTCAATTTCGCAATCATTGTTTACTACTAGTTGTTGTGATTGATTGGGGTTGGTGATGGTAACAAGAAAGGAACAAGGGCTGCTCACGCCACGAAATCCAATTTCAAATTTTATTGCTTTTCAGGCTTTCTTTCTAAGACATAAATCACAGGGAAATGGACTTTTTCAGAAAGTTACTTGCAGCTTTATTGATATTTTAGCTACTAAGTCAGTGTAGAAACACAACTCAAGTGGTTTAAGGTGTAAAAAAGGTAAGCCATTATTCCGTGTTAAGTAATGGTGAAAATTACATGGCTTATGGTTTACTAGTCGTTTAGGGCTCGCGGTTTAATACATTTTTGAAGGTTTTTATAATTTTCTTGTCTTTAAGTCTTATTTATAATCTTATATTTAACCATTTACGCAAAAAAAAAGAGGCACCTTTTAATAGGAAGCGTATTTAAAGGGCCAGTGCCGTATACGACAACGGTTATCCCCCGCCAATTCAAAAAAAAATCCTTATCATTAAACTTCTGTACGGATTTTTCAACTTACTTTCTGATACCACTATACCTAAAATAAAATTCTAGGCCTTGTTCATTTGGAAACCAAGTTGAAAAATCCGTCAAAAAATTCAATGATTAGGCGAAATTTTATGAATTTGCGGGACAATCCATAACGCGTAGCCATGGTCCTTTTAGAATCTGAATTTTACTTTCAGCCAAATTTTAACAAAAATATTTTTTCTTAATCCTGTTTAGAAATTCCGATTCCTGAAGACATCTACTCGGGTGCCTTCGAAATTTTTTTTGCAAAAAATAGATACTCCCAAAGCGCCTTAAATAAAATTGAAAAAAAAACTTTCCAAAAGGTAATTTACTATGGGCTCGATCCCACCATGAGAGTGTGGTTTTTTAAATATTCAATGGTAAAATATTTCCATCCGTTTCTATTAACTTTAAAAACACTCACCGAAACGCCATTTTTGAGTGGCAAACGCAGCACACCGCTTGACACTTCCATTCTCTGCATTCTGTTATAATATAGTGGAAGAATAGAATAGTAGAAGCTAGCAGTAGTAATACCCGGAGCAAGTAAGCTAGAAAGAGGAGGCACAGCCACTAAAATTTGGAGATTGAAGACAAAAATGGGAATAGCAGCACTCTTCTTCACACACCCACCGCTAGTAGCTATAGTAGTAGTCAACAGTAGTAGCACAACAACAACCGGGCAGCAATAGGGCCAGCCTGAAAAGCAAAAGAGGAAAATAAGTGAGCAGCAGCAAAATACACACAAAACAACAACAACAATAACACCACCACCAATACTGCTGCTGCTCTTCAGATGCAAAATAAAGTAGTGGAGGGGAGAGCTGTGTGTTTTTTACAAAAGTGCACAAAAACAACCTTGTTATTGCTGCACCAGCAAAAACACATACAGAATTGGAGGAGATCGAAAAACAGAGCTTCTCCTTCTAGAATGGTGGTGGTTAAGCACTTGGGTGGAGGGGCAGGGGAAGGCAACCAGGGCGAGCTAGTAGAGAGGCAGAGAGGCAGAGGGGGTACCACCACTAATGTTTGCTCTCTGGATATGTGGGGATAGGAGGGTGGAGGGAGGAGTCCCACTCACTACTACTACTTTTAACGTCAGCTCTGCTGAAGCTGCTGGTCGGCCTGTTCTCTCTGCTGGTGGTTGACTCAAATGACAGGGGAGCGAAGGGAATATAATCCATCGATCCAGATGGTGGTGGAGTGTTCCGCTGCTGGGAAAACACCCCTAGCACTACCACCACTAGTACTACTACCATAATAACAGGGAACGAGGGGGTTAGAGTAGAGACTGCCTGCTGCCATACACACCCTTGTTTGTAGTGGTGGTAACCTTGGAGACCTGCTGCTGTCCCTACTTCCTTACTAAAACTTGCGCATGTGTATATGGAAAGCGGCAGTGCATGTTGGTAATCACGCTAATTGTTGCAGCTAATATTGAGTGTGGATGAAAATTGGTTGACTCAAGAGGTTTTGAGAGCACAATCAAAAGACGATACAAAACCACCGAAAAAGTTTGATATTTTTATATTGATTTTCAATGCTTTGGCCAGTCCTGTTTCGACAGTTTGATTCCAACAACCGCAAGGATTCCGATTTGGTCTTAAATGTTTTAAAGGATTTTTCCTAATATCCTACTCTGACTTTCAGCATAGCATAACTTTTTGTTGAGATAAATTTTTTTGACGAAAAGAAGTAGCGAAATTCACTGTTTTTTGACATTAAATGTCTTGAATCACTTTATTATAAAATCGTGACAAAATTTGCAAAAATAAAAAGTAGGTTTGTATCACAATTTTTCCCAAAACTTTTTTTGCTAGGCAAACCATCAATTCTGACAAGGAATTCGTGTTCAGCGGGGTCGATTTGCTTAAATAGTGCTCTTGAATTACCAAAGTTACCGTCAAATTTCAATTTCTGCTCGAGACAATAAACATTCAAATCTGGAATCAATTATTTATTGTCGAGTCTATTACTACTGCTTATAGGAGCAATAGATTAGTGAAGCTAATGACAAAACAAAAACAGAATACCAAAAATACTAATACTATATTTCGGAAACCTAAGCCATGAGTCCTAATTTTGGACCACAACTAGTAGCAGTTAAGAAAGAGAAGGTAAATGCCAAAGGCAAACAGCTTCTAGTACAAAGACCGCCACCGAAATATGAGAAGATGTTGATTGGAAACTAGAGAGCAGGGGGGACTAGCCTTCACTCCCAGGCTTATGTTTCTTTTTCTCCTCTCTCTCTTTCTCTCAAAGACTTGGTTGTTTTAATAAAAGAGGAAGGGAAGCAGGCAAGCCATATGGCCGTGCACACACACTCCCGTTTTCCAATATGTCAGTCCGAAAAAAAGCGGAAGGACTAGAGCAGTAGAGCTGCTAATCCAACTAAGGCTTCCCCCAAACATTAATGGTCTAATTAATTGCACCACTTGCTTGTGCTTAAATAGAATTTATGGCGCTAGAGCCCATCCCCCTAAAAAATTTTCTGTAAATACTTTGTTAAAAAAGACTTCGCTCCAAAAAAAATTCATGCAATAAATATCATATTTTGAAATACAGACAAACTTTTACTTTGAAGTGGAAAATGTCCAGACTTGGGTTCTTACTTGGCCCGAAAAGTGTCACCCATTTTTGATGATGATGACTTACGTATTTACTCTAATAGAGCGACGGCCCTGATCCGAAACCGTTTTTGGCATTGTATTTTAACTCATTGTTTTAGCTTGCAGTTACTGATCGTAGTAACTGAGATGCGCTACAATTTGAGTGATAACTTGCATAGGGATAATCTACGGAGAGTTGGTCAAAAACACAATATCAAAAAAAATGATTTTGAATGTAGAGGGATACTAGAGAGAATACAGTTAACGATGATATTTTCTTCTGCGTTCTATAACTTTAGGATTTGACATAAAAAATCCATAAGGTCTGACTAAATTCAAGAAAAAACAGCACTATACCACAGTTATTTTAAAACTATTAAGAATGTCAAGAGTGTAAATGCTTATGAAAAATACAAAAACAGCCAGGAGAAGTAATCAATCTAATTCATAAATGGGTAATGGTAACTATAGGAAATTTGCATTGCTTTTATACTTTTTAAAAGAACTAAGTTTATATGGCTGATGATGAAATAGAGATGACTTGCATGCAAAATAAAAAATATCTGATTGAAGAGAATAAGTCTGCCGCTGCTATTTTACTGCTAATCGTCTATTGCAGCAGTAGCAGCAGAGTAACACACCTCTTTTTATGGCTGTTGTCTGGTCCGCTCATTAGCACCTATATGCAGTAGTCTGCGTGTGTGTCTATTGCAAAAAAGTTTGCAGTTTCGAAATATGTGATCGAGAATAAACCATTTACGTTTTTAGGTTTCTAATCCAACTACTGTTTTTCTAGACAAGATGCGAATTTCCTCCAATTGATTCTATTGCAAAAAATTGATGTAGATTAAATTATTTCCTGTAGATCAAATAATCGTTGTCTCAAGTAGAATTTAAAATTTAAAATGATTTTTAAATTTAAAGGGCATTTTAAGCAAATATGACCATAGTGTGTAGCGCCTAACACAGGAATGATCCATCAGAAATGTTTCCACATAAAATTCTGAGGCTATCCAACCAACTTTCAAGTTTTAGAGTGATATAGGGCCGTGCCATCGCCGATAAGAATATTTTGAAAGGTTGGCACTAGTAGGGTGAAAAAAATTCAAACAATGAATATTTTGAGTCCTGAGATAGCTAAGAGAGAGGCGAGGACACACGACTTCTTTATAGATTTATTCGGACACAAACTGATTTGAACATACCCGTTCAGACCTTATGTACTAACAGACACAATACAAACACTAGATTCTTTAGAAAAATTAACAAAAACGCGTATCTTATTTAACAGTCTCGGTCGCTGAATGCTACTGGGTGTGCGTCTTCGGCTTGAGCAAGGGTAGGCTAGCTTGCGTTAAGAGGCATTCAAACATATTGTCCTAACTACAAAAAATAGGTTCGGTGGCATGTTTGGCGGCAAACTGGCCATTTTGAAAAGCATGGTGAGCAGGACGCATGACCAGTTTCCGAGGTAGAGAAGCGGAAGATAATTTCCCAGTTTTCCAAAAAAAAAACATGCCACAAAACGTATTTTCTTTTTTAGATCAGGGAACATGTTTGAGTTAAAACTTCCCTGCGCCTAGACCGAAACTAAAGTGCGCCGAACTGTCGATTTGCCGCAGACTCATCTCCGGTTCAATTCTTTTTCCAAGTATAGTTTTTCTTGACTTATGCTAATTGTATCAGTCTAATCTTTGTTTGTCATCGCTTCTTGCTGGTACCGTCTTCACTTCACTTGGTACCCGTCTATCAAAATATTCCATCCGCGACTGAAATGCCACTTTCATTCAAGAAAATAGTGTATTTTTATGTTGAAGTCTACAGTTTATTGTCCATATTAGAAAGAGCGGTACCGTTGTGTCCTAACTTTCACACTGCTTAACTTGATGGCTCTCTTAGCGAAAATTCTATTGCTTGTTTATTTCGTACGTTAACTGTGTTATTTAATTTGAAGTAAAGGAATTTAGTTGAAGTGACCTTCGATATAACGTACAGTTAGGACCGGTCTCCAGGGTGTAAGTTATATCGAAGTTTGACTGTAAATCTATCCAAACAAATAATTTTGACCCTGCCTTTATTCAGAAATCTCTAATGAAATCTCTAAATTTTGCTATGTATGGTTGGAGTGCTCTCAATATTTTAAAATCTCGGCTGAAGCCTTTTTGATTGTCAGCAGTTTAACGAAGTCTATCTGTTGCTGGGAGAAATATTTACTAGCCAACTAAATGTTTGTTGTCTGTAAAGTTGTCGAGGTCTCTAAATTTTTGAGGACTCGTAAATTTTCGAGGCCTTCACTTGAACCGAAATTCAAAACTCGAACCAAAACTCGAAATCCAAACCTCGACTCGACAACCCTAGTTGTCTGAATAGGAATTTGAAATTTATCAGTGAAATTTGAATCTTAGCTGTTTTCTAAGCAGATCGCAAATTGTGAACAGGGATTCGATGTCAGAATTTGGGGAGCAAATATAGTATACCCACCCCTGAACTATAGTATACCCACCCCACTGAACTATAGTATACCCACCCCACTGAACTATAGTATACCCACCCACTGAACTATAGTATACCACCCCACTGAACTATAGTATACCCACCCACTCAACTATAGTATACCCACCCCACTGAACTATAGTATACCCACCCCACTGAACTATAGTATACCCACCCCACTCAACTATAGTATACCCACCCACTCAACTATAGTATACCACCCCACTGAACTATAGTATACCACCCCACTGAACTATAGTATACCCACCCCACTCAACTATAACGACTATAAAAACTATAAAACTGTAAAAATTCGAATATAAAAAAGTATCTGCATCCTATTATATGATAACTATTGTATGTCTCATTGAAAATGTAATAAAAATTTAAGTCTTTGAGTCTGGGGTGGGTATACTATAGTTCAGTGGGGTGGATATACTATAGTTCGGTAGGGTGGGTATATGATAGTTGAGTGGGTAGGTATACTATAATTTAGCTATTTTGTGAAGCACCTGCATCCTATTTATGATAACTTTTGTATGCCTCATTGTAAAAGTAATAAAAATTTATAAGTCTTTGAGTCTGGGGTGGGTATACTATAGTTCAGTGGGGTGGGTATACTATAATTTAGCCGAATTTGGGTTCACCTAGCGGTTACAAAGTTTTTTGTCGATTTGCGAAAACCGGTTGCATTTGATCTTTTGTGCCCTACCAGATGCAACTAATTTTTTTGCTGTATTCTTTAGATCATTTGAATGTCAAGTGATTGCTTCAAGGCTACTAATTGTTAGGTAGTTATAACGAGATGGTTTTAATAAACCGATGATGCCCGAATTCGTAAATTATCTCTCCTACGAAAATTGAGGTTTTATTGAAGTTAACAAAAGTAATGGAAGAGATCGAATGTTTGAGTCGAAGACTAGCTGATCAAGGTAAAACACTGATACTTTTATGGTTGCTGAATTACTTCGCTTAAGAATGTTTCTATGTAACTGTGAATCTTACTTCTTTTTCTTTGGCTTTTTTTGGTTTATTTGTTCATACAGTCAGCTCTTGCGGTAATATACCTCCACGGGACTGAGCTCAGGGCTATCTTGAAGTGAGAGCCAACTGTACTAGTTTATTATTTATTAATTGTTTTTATTGTGGATTTGCAAGCTCAAAAAAATTCAAAATTCGGGTTTGGGTGTATTCTCGTAAACTTTGTTAAATTACCGGTAAATTTACAGCTTAATAGTTTTAAAGTAAATTCGGTCCAACCGATTTTTAATCAAAAAAGTTTTGGTCGGCCGGGTAAAAAAATGTTGGATCAAAAACCCCTTTTTTAAACTTTCGGGAAAGCACGAATAAGGTAGTTTAGCCAAATCAAAATGGTTTCTCATTAAAAAAAATTGTAATCGAATCATAGTCGCAACTCGGTTATCCGGCACACTAAATCTTCTGTGTTTGGCTGATGGTTACCCAATTTAAATTAATTTAATTCAATTTAATTTAATAACCGGCTTTCAGTTATCTGGTACCCTAAAACCGGTCCAAGGGGTGCCGGATAATCGAGGTTCTACAGTCGACGCTCTATATAGTGTGCACCCGATACAGTGTACCGCTCGATTTTTTTGGCCATCGGTTAATTAAAGTGACTAGAATAAACACTCGATATAGTGTACACCTGAAGCCGGTCCCCAGGGTGCGTACTATATCGAGCGTTCACTGTACTGTATTTTATAGTAGTAATATTATAATATTAGTAATAGGGCTGTTAGGGCGGTGAAACGTTTTGTGTTTTTTTAACCTTTTGCGTTTTTTGACTTTTACACTTGCTTGTATCAACCACTAAAACAAGTCTTATTAAAACTGCTAAAATACATTATCAGATTTTCTTTTTAAAAGTTCTGAGACTTTTATTTTTAACCTTGAAAATCTCGAAATTATCAGTTTGAATTTGTCACAAATATCAATGACAGTAATATTTATCAAGAAAAGGATTAGAATCATTGTGGGTGTTTGGCAATTTAAATTGCTTTAATTGGAGACTATACAATCCTCATTAAATATATATCTTAAATGAATATCTTCAAGTGGAATTAAAAGCTCAATGTAATGGTGTGTTCACAGGTTGATAATGTTGGTCAGGGGTTTTCATTGTCGCCAGTAGTTGTTGGGGTTATGCTGGCTGTCCAGTTGGTGCAGTTGGTTGCTGTTCATGTCTCCTACCCCTACATTTCCTAGATCATGCAGTTGACTGGCTGTTGCAGCGTGGTCTATGCCAGTCATGCCTCCAGACAACACTGACACTTGCAAGCTCAACCCTAAACCAAATGAATAAAGTTTCGATAGTAAAAAGATTGTTGATCATGTTTTTTTCAAGTCTTTTAAGCCTGACATAAAAATTTACGGTGTTTTGGATAAATATTTTAGTTAGTAGCTATTTCTGCTGCTACCTACGATCTTACCTCCCCCTCCCTTTTTCCACCTATCAAGCTTTCAATCAATCGTCTTATACTTCAGCATAAAGAGAAGAAACCATTCATTTAGGTGGTTCTTCCTTTGTTGGAACGGTTTATTCATGCCTTTTACACTAATTCACATTGACAGCTGCTGGGGGTGATGGTGGCAGAGAAGGGGGGGGGGCAAGGTGACAACAATAGAGAGAAGGAGAAGACACCTGCCCCTTTCTCCAAGCTATCATCACACACAATAATAAAAGCAAGAGACAATTGACTGTGGGCAGCAAGCTAAAGCCTGACTACCTACTGTAGTGCTTGTGGACTGCATCCAATAGCATTATTAGATGTAAACACCAACATTGCACATAAATTTAAATATTTTGACCTCACATTGTTATAATGACTCCAAAAAATACTATACCCTCATATGTCTGACAATTTTAAAACACAAATTTTAGTATTTTGCTAGTTTTAATTGTTAGTTTATCGCCGGAGTAGCTCAGGTGGCAGAAGCCAAAATAGCGTTTTATCAACTTCTAAGGGTGTTTTAGACCGTAAAAATGATAGAAAACATGTTTTAGGAGATACTCGAACATTTTTAGCCAAACAATTTTTTGGCTAAAGTTTGTTGGCCCTTCGGGGCTTGGAGTTGAGATGCGCACACACGCATACCTTAGACACAAATCACTCTAAAGTAACTCTGGATGCATGAAAAATGTATGCATACCAAAGTTAACGAAACTATGTTCAAATCCCATCTTTTTGAGACGTTCAGGTCCATCTTTAGGGTGGTTTACCTTGATCCCCCAAGGCAAAAAGTCAATTTTCGGTCAAATTTTTTTGACTAAAAATGTTTGATTAAAAATGTTTTTTTTGGTCTAAAACACCCTTAGAAGTTTATAAAACGCTATTTTGGGTTATGCCATATGCGCTACTTTAGCCTAGTTTATAGTCTAAAAATGTATTCCTTGACATATTTCCGGCTGCATCCATTTTTCAAAGAGGATTAATGAAAATCGCCTAAATAATTTAATGGTTTTATATAAAAAATCGTCCGACAAGACTAGAATTGAATTTTTTGATGTTTTTATATCAAGAGTTGAATGTAATTTTAAAATACTTTTCATTTACCGTATTTCCTCTACTTGGCCCACATATAGGTTTCTTTTTTAATCACTCGAAAATCGAAATTTTTCAATCTCGAGATTTTCGGCTGTTTGACTCAAATCTAAAAAAACGAAATCGGTAGAGCTCGTGGGAGTTAAGGATATACAAAACTCCTTTGCGAAATATTTTCTCTTCGCTGAGATATAAGTTTTGTTAGTAGAGGTTATGATATTGTTATAGAGATACTGTTCCGAAGATACCGTTCCGAATATCTATTAAAGCACGTGGGCCTATTAGAGGAAGTACGGTAATCATCGCAAATGAGCTTACCAGGCATAGAAGTGTGGTTGCCGATGGATTGGTTATGGAAGGCGGCCATATTAGCTGCAGCTGAATGCATAGGTCTGGTGTATTGCTGCAAATGTTAGTACTAAATAATTTCACTAAAATTAGTAGTTTGTAATGGAGGTGATGACGGTAAGGTACATTGTACCGTAAAACCATGCCGACCGAGCTGATTTGCGGGAAAAATACCGTACCGAAATTTTTAATCAAAGATACCGTCCCGAAAATATCGGCAGAAGCCAATCATCATCTCTAGTTTGTAAATATTTGAAAATTTATATTTATTAGAAATCACAGAAAAATTTTGAAAAAAGATCGTGGTAAATTGTTACCTGTGACTTTATAATTTTCTCAGAAAGTGGCTTTTAAATATTTTGATCGGTTCTACACAAGGGACGCTTTACATAACCAAGAGCTTATTTTTCTCCATTTGTTTCCCGTACGTAGAGTGTCGACTGTACCGTAAATAAAGCCTCTTCTAATTTAAGATCTTGCCTATTTACTTTTAATTTCGATATGCATAAATATTTCCTATAAAACTCACATTAAAGTCGTATGTAGTAGGGAAAACAGAGTAGGAGTTCAAGTCTTGTGCGTTGGGCATTCCAAACCTACAAACCAAATGCTTTTCATCACACGAAATACTTGAGTCAAATGTCCTACCCATAGGGGTCATATAAGTTGGTGTACATGGGGGCAGCAGAGGCTTGTATCAGACCTCTTTGACCCCCTCCTCCATACCTCAATGCAGCTGCTGCAGTGTTAGGGCTCAAACTACTACTACTGCTGCCTGCCCCCATGTTGCTACATGCAGAAGTCAGACTGAATGTGGACCCAGAGGCTGCAGAACAGCTAGCAGCTCCCAGTTGCAGCAAGTCTACATGGTTGTGGTTGTTAGAGACTCCATTGGTCTTGATGGAGCATAGTAGAGGGTTGCCACTGCTGCCGCTGGTGTTGGAAGAAGTGTTAGTAGGTGTTGGGGTGGTCATCGACGAAGAACCACCATTGGCTTGTTGAGGGGTGGACGGACCAGCAGTGCCACCGTTGGGGTTCTGTTTGCGCATCTTTTCCTCTCGACGGTATCTGCAATTGGTTTAATTAGGCTGGTTTTCAAACATTTATATAGATCTATTAGGTACTTGGCTCTGCGGTTGGAGAACCACACTTGTATTCTGGCTTCTGGTAGGTTGATCTTAGCTGCCAGGTTTTCTCTCGCAAATACATCTGGGTAATGGGTCTTCTCGAACTCTAAATTACATTATTTATGATATTTATGTATTTTTAAAGGACTATGGTAGAAAGATAAATTTCATGCATGAAAATTTGTGACTGCTGCGTACAATGTTCTCCAAAATCACAAACCTCTTTCCAAGTTCTCGATTTGTTCTTGTGTGAATGATGTTCTGTTTCGCTGCAACTTCCTCTTGAGCCTCATCCGCATGGCAGCATCTTCTTCGGGGTCGTTAGGTGGTTTCAGGTCTTCTTCTGTAACACCAACAATATTAGTCAATAGAAAATATAATTGTTGCCTCCCCTGTCCTTGTCAGTCAACCAGTAATCTACTATCTGATATATCTGCCCTGTTCTCCTGTTGACCGTTAAAGTCAATTTGTCTGAGGAGTAATTTATTATTATATGAGGCAGTTTGGTTTGCCACCTCTCTGCTTGATGAGCACCACCTATTTCAGGCCTTATCTATATGATTCATCTTATTATCCATGCATTTAACAGATTTCCGGTGGGAATAAATCTAACTTTTGCAGCAGATAATAAACAACAACAATATAAACGAGTATTATGCAAGCTTCGGGCATTTTTTGCAAAAAAAATTCTTGCGGTAAGCTAACAGTCAATGAAGTTTTCACAACAATTTCACTTATTAAGACAATTATATGTATATAAGAGTTTGCACAGGATGCGTCGAAAAGATGTCGAGACTAGACTCAGAGATTTTCAAAATCATAAATCGAAAGATAAAAAGTAGCATAAACGTAATTTGGATGAATTCCTGCAGTATACCAAAGAGATCTCTGCGAGCTAATCGCCCGAGACCCATGTTTAAGAAGATTACTAGAACCATGAGTTTTAACAATTTGAGGGCGAAAAATAAAAGATTCGCATATATTGACTGGCATTTTCAATATGAGCCAACCTGAGATCAGTAAATTTGTTAAATATTATATCTTAAAATTCGATTTAGTCGGCAGTTCGATTCTCACTGCCAGAAAACATTTTTATTGTTCATATTTCTGAGTTAAGTTCTCTCTTGCTTTTTTTACCAGCTTTAAAAGAAAATCACATCAGTAGACACCCAATACTGCGGCTTTCACTGTAACAGAAGAGCAAAGTGGGCCAGGCAGATAAAATCAGGCAAAACAATAACATAGACAAAGATTTACCGTATTTTCCAATTTTGCCTCTGACTACATTTAGACTAGTTGAGCTAGCAAAATTAAGTGGATGACTGAGGCCTCCCCCACGTTTGTGAGGTGAGGAAGGGGCAGCTCCTCCAATTTGGTGGAGGATATTGTTGTGGTTGTGCTGCTGGGCAGAAGGTTGCAGGTGGTGCTGCTGATGATGGCTCATCTCTAAAAAGGGTGCTGGTCACTAATCGATTTATGGAGGATAAGTTAATCAATCAAATTAACAACAGCAACAATAACAAGGTAGTAAAGGAGTGGGGGAATAATTGCTTGATTTGATCAATCAGTCCAACAACATCGGCGTCGGCAATTATGAAAGGGGGATAGGAGGGTGTGAATTAATAACACGATTAGCAGTCACAGTAGATTAATCGAATTTGACAAAAATTAATCTAATGATCTACTCAATAAGAAGTTAGTGGTCATTTCAGAGTATATAAACCAGATAATTTTCAGTGTTTTCAAAGGTTAGTTACCCAAAGTGGTAAGGCATTTTGAGCTCGTGAGTGGTTTTAAAAAGGCTTGGTGTGCGTAGGTAAAAGTTTCCAATGACCAAAAAATTACTGGAGCTCAATTCTCCTTGCCGGCATTACCCTTTTATCGTTTTCAGATAAAAATAGTCATAAGCAAAATAAAGTCTTAAATTTGGACCCAAATCAAAGTCAAGGCCTAGAGTAAAGTCGCCCAAGTGCCTATATATATAAATAGCCGACAGCAACAGAAGTTAGGAGGTAGGAGCACCGTAGTCTTGTGTGTATATGTTTGGCTAGCTCCTCCACCCAAATCACTAGTGGTTTGATTAATGCTGGTTGGGAAAGGAAGGGTGAAAACAAAAGGCTTGAAACAGGAAGTGGTTGATCAATTAGTGGTAGGAAGAGAAGTCATGTTTCCAACGCCAACCCATTAATCACTACTCCCTGTTTACACTTCATTAGGCACCATCAGGCTTACAGTCCTCACTACTGATAACCCAAAAGAAGGAAAAGGTTTGGAAACACTGATTCTGTACTTTTTTGGGGAGTTGCCTTGAATGGTCGCCCCCCCCCCCCTTTGCCTGCTAAGTGACGAGAAGGAATGGAGAAGTGGTGACAGCAGGGTAACTGTTTGATAGGTAGTCAAGTAGAAGGAGTATTTACTCTTTTGACAACAAAGACAGATGACTATACTCTTTGGCTGGAGCTGCACCAACTCCCGCAGTGCGGCAACCAAGGTTTGCGGATAAAAAAGTGATGCTCAGCTAACTCTCACATGGCTGAAAATTAGAACTTGTTGTTGTTGTGAAGTTGTTCTTTCAGTAATAAGAATCCGATACAAATAGCAGAGGTTTGAAAAAATATATACAAAAATGCAGAATATTGTTGGAATATTGATAACTTTTGAAGTTTAATTTTTAACTATTTACAATGAAAGCAATAAAAATGAAGTGAGAAATTTGAAAAAATAAGTTAAATTATAAAAATGAATTTGAACAGTGAGAATCAAACTTTCGTTACTGATAATTTTATCGTAAATTTTAGGCTCGACAACTTGACGCTAAACTTTTTTTGTCATTTTATGTGCTTTTGTCTGAACAACCGTGACTTTAAGATAATTAAAATTTTTTTATTGTTATTTACTTGTACCGTAATTCCTCTAATAAGCCGCCCCCTCCCTAAATTCAAAAAACGGGTTTCTGGCATTGTGTTTTTGACTTATGTTTTGAAAACCACTGTTAGGCAAGTCACCATCTATTTTGTAGCTCATCTCACTGGCTACAAATTGAGGGTAACTTGCCAAAGAGGAGTCTTCAAAAAATGGGTCAAAAACACAATGCCAAGAACACGATTTTGAACCAGAGGGGGGGCGGCTTACTAGAGGAATTACGGTAATTTGTATTCTTTAGTAAATTTTAATAAAACTTGAAAAAACAGGTGATTGTTTTATTGAGGATTATAATATAATTGCCGTATTTACTACATTAACTTCCCACCCTCTAATGGGTCCCCACCCACGGACCCCATATCTCAACCTAGAGAAAATATTTCGCAAATCCGTTTCTTGCATTTTCTTAATTAGCACGAGCTCTCCTGATTTCACTTTTCAGATTTTGGTTCAGTACGCGAAAATCTCAAAATAGTCCTCAAAATGTTCCGATTTTTTAGGGATTGAAAAATAACTCCCCATGGAGACTTGATAAGTAAATACAGTATAATATATATACGAATTATAAAATAGTAAGAAAAAAATGTTTGAGTTTGTCCTAATATAAGCTGGCCTACCCTGCGCCTAAGACTGAATGTGATAATTTTTCGAGGCTGTAAGTGAATTGCAGCGGTAAAACTGTGAATTTCAACGGTAAATTAATTTTTTTCAACGGTATTTTCAAATTTGCCATAAAACAATGAAATTCAACGGTAAATTTGTGAAATTCAGCGGCAAATTTATCGTAAAGTCAACTTCACAGTCCGTTGCCTCATAGAAATGACCCCAAGGTTAAATAGTTGGCGCAAAGCATAAATTTTGTTTCAGATGAAATCCTTATATTTGATACACAAATAAGACAACGGACTGTGAAGTTGACTTTACGATAAATTTACCGCTGAATTTCACAAATTTACCGTTGAATTTCTTTGTTTTATGGCAAATTTGAAAATACCGTTGAAAAAAATTAATTTACCGTTGAAATTCACAGTTTTACCGCTGCAATTCAATTTGAGCCATTTTTCGATAACAGTTGAAGTGTTTTGTTTACATAATCACAACAAAGAAATGTGAGATAAAGGCGTAAGAAAGGCGCTAATTTAAATTAAGAGATTTTTTTATACCGGTTTCTCCTAAATTTTAACTGCTAACTTTGTCCCCAAAGAACTTTTTCTAGCGCACTTTTAATGTGGCGTGTTTGTCCTTGTTGTTTATCGATGTTTTTTGAACGCAGCGGCATTTGCGAAATTTGAATTGAGGGGGGGGGGGACACTTTTTTACTCCGAAATTATTCAACAGTTATTTTTCAAATTAATTTTTGTTTACATCTGAAATTTCATCGAAATTTTGAACCATCTATTAGTCGAGCCCATCGTTGCTTGAAGACTTACAGCCGAACCTCACATAGTGTCCGTGGCCTATTGACAAACGGTATGTATCATTCGATAGCCTTTCGAAAACCCTAATTAGACTCAGACATCCGTTTTTGCCCTGAGCTAAATTTAAGGGGTTAAAATGCGTTTGAAAATATATAGTTCTATTAAAAAAAGATAGTTTTATAATAACCCAGTCAAATATATGACCTGGTGGTGAAGTGGGTAGTGAGTTAGTGTCGTGGTGATACTCTCGAGTCCGACTCCCACCATCTGCTTTTTCTTTGGGCTTTTCACTTTGTTGGGTTTTTTTAATGTATTTTTAAGCTTTAAATGCTTTTTTTTTTGAAAATGAGTTTATTTAAACTGCTCGCTGTGAGCTTTCATTATGTTTCACTTAATTTTTCGCTAGTGACCAGTATCATCATGTCATTCAAATTTTGCATTTTTTCATTTCTTACCAAAACACTACCATAGCAATTCAATTTCATGCAATTAAAGTATTCGAAGCTTGAAAATACATTAAAAATACCCAACAAAGAGAAAACCTCAAACAAAAAAAGAGAAAAAAAACAAAAAGCAGATGGTGGGAGTCGGACTCAAGAGCATTACCACGACTCTAACTCACTACCCACTGCACCACCAGTTCATATCCTTGACTGGGTTATTATAAAACTATCTTTTTTCAATACAACAATATATTTTCAAACGCATTTATAACCCCTTAAATTTAGCTCAGAGCAAAAGCGGATGTCTAAGTCTAATAAAGATTTTCGAAGAGCTATCGAATGGTATTGTTTGTCAGAAGGCCACGGACACTATGTGAGGTTCCCTTGTTAGCCGACTTGCACTATCTGTTTCAGCACTATCAGTTAAATGATTTTCTAGGACTAAGACATGAAATGTTAATTTTAAATGCAAATAAATAATAATCCCAACGAACATTTTCGGAGTAGAAAAGTGTACCCGATAATTCAAATATCGTAAATGCCGCTGCCTTCAGAAACTATGGTCCTTAAAGAGAAAAAATTGCGTATGCTCACCTCTTCCCAACTTGTCGCTGCCAATTCAATATTTTGGTCTAAATGAGTTAGCGCGAAAAGAGTATGTATATACATTTTCGGTCATGAGTCTTGCTCGGAATCATGTCTAAGGTAAGTCAATGCGCGTATTTCTAACTCTCAAGCCCCCAGGGCTTGGGGGCTTGGAGTTGAAATGCGCACACCCACATAACTGAGACACAAATCACTCGAAAGGGACTCTGGATGCATGAAAAAACATGCATATCAGAATTTCTTCATGCGGTAGGCCTCAGTTAAAAAAACTATGTTCAAAATCCAATGCTTTCAAGAAGAAAAAATTGCGGAAAAAATCAGCTTGGAGAGACCACGGCAATAAAATTCAAAATTTTTCTAACAGAGTGTAAATAAACTCTTTTGAGACTATTACAGAAAAAAATTCAAAAAAAATCAACATGGGGGACCAAGGCATCTTTTTTTTCATCTTTTTTTAAAGAGCCCAAATTTTTCAAATTTCAAATGGTGTTTAAATTTCTGCATCCTGTCCTAATTTTTCGACCACATTCTTTTTCCTGGCAACAATATTTTTTAGCACTTCAAAGGCGGTTTGTACCAATGTGGGCAGTTTGTTCAAAATTTCACGCTGAACAAGATAGGAGTAAAAATTCTCTGAAAAAGTGCTCTTTTCATGGAACCCTCACGAGTCGATTGTATGAAATCAGACAGTTTTGGGTTGTTTGATCTATTTTATTGTGTTTTTCGATAGTAGAACAACTCTGCGCAGCTGAAACACGTATTTAGTGTAGAATTCAACAAACTTTCAAATAAACAAAGGTTACTTGGGTTAGTGACCGTACAACATGCAAAATATTAGAACTTTTCAAAAGTAATTTGGAATAAAAAATTTAGTCCTTATTTATAAGGATCGATAAATTGTTGATATCACCATTTATTTTGCAGAACTTGACTGTGACAGAAAGCGCAGAAACTGCACATCATTTTGATTCCAAAAAAGGCAGCAAGTTTGAAGAGAAAGTAGTTCAAAGATCAACAATTTTGTTGGTGCATCGGCTTTTTACGGGTTATTTTAAATTCGCGCCTTGTGTGGCGTTCTGTATTTTCATGATTTTCAGACAGAAAATTTTCTTTTGTGTAAATTTAGGGCAGTGTACGTTTATAGGGCTCAAACGTGTGTCTCAAGTCACAAAAAACATAAAAATACAGAACGCCACAAAAGGCGCAAATTTGAAATAACCCGTAAAAAGCCGACGCACCAACAAATTTGTAGGTTTTAGGACTATTTTTTTCTATGACTTGCTTCCATCTTTGGTATCAAAATGATGTGCAGCTTCAGCTTTTTTTTTGCTTTCTGTTACAGTCAAGTGCTGGAAAATAAACGGTGATTTCAAGGATTTTCGGACGCCTCAAAAAAGTAACTGAATTTTTTATTTTAAAATTTTTTAAAAAATTGCTAAATTTTTGCATGTTATACGGCCACTTACCCGAGTGACCTTGTATTTATTTAAAAGCCCCTAAAATTCTGCACCAGATAAGTGTTTCAGGTGAGCGAAATTGTTCTCGTATGAAAAAATACAATGAAGTAACTGAAACAACCCGAAACTCTCCGATTTCTGAAACGAACCTCTAGTAGCACTTTTTGAGAGAATTTTTTTTCTCCTATCTTGTTCAGTGTGAAATTTTGAACAAACTGCTTGCATTGGTACAAACCGCCTTTTAAGTGTTAATGTTTTTGTGACCAAATGGTTCTAACCTTTTAGTTCATTCTAGCCCCAAAGTAACTTATAACTTTCTTTTCAATCCAAGATAGTCCCATGAACCATCAAGCAGACTCACCGATTCTTTCCTTTTTAGAGCAAACAGCGGCAGCTGCCACATTAGCTGCACTGAGGTCATGGAGAGCGGAGGATTGCAGCACTCCCGGATGGGCTGCTTGTTGCTGTTGCTGATGGTGGTGGTGCACCATCGACGCCACCGACACTGCTGCTACTGCTGCGGGACTCAGGGTAGGGAAGGGTGGCTGGCTGGGGTTATTAGATAGACCGGGCCCTCCGCCTCCTCCAGTCATAGACATCGGCCAAGGAGTGCACCATTGCGCCTGGTATCTAGATTTAATTACAGTTATTCTACAGTTGTTACAGCCGAGGCATTAGCCGACCTTAATGTTCTGCCTATGAAATCACTCTGGATGACTGCCTGCTCCTTCTTGGAGGTCATGTTCCGCAGAACCCGGTTTATGGAAGACACCTGAATTGTGAGAGATTTATTTAGTTGTTTTTGTTCAGAATACGGGGTGTTCAAGTTTAATCATGGCTACTTACACTAGGAATGGTGTCAGCATTGCAGACTTTATCATTCAACAACTTGTCCCTGATTTCCCAGGCAAATATGGAGGGTTGCTCATGCTTGTACTGTTCTATCTTGTCGCACACATAGTTTGTTGCCACTCTGGGTTTGGACCCTCCAATAGCTCTTGGTCGGATGGTGCCTGACTCGTAGTAGCGGCATAGGATTTTGGACACACAGCTGGAATTGAAGCGGTCAATTAGGTCAGAAATTAGTTTGAACGCTGGTTTAAATTTGTTTAAACAGACGCTGTGGTTGTAATGTTTAGAGCTGTAGAGTTCAAAAGACATACCCATTAGAGACTTGGAGCATTCGGGAGATGTCGCATGGCCGCATACCCTCATGGGCCAGGTCCACAATACGTTGTCTAGTGGCATCAGGCAGAGGCCGACCATTTACAAATACACCCCCTAGTTGGTTGACTCCAGTGTGGCCTAAAAATAATTAAATAAAAGTTTACACTGGAAAACTAGTTTATGCACTTTTAACAAAAAGATTTAACTTCAAAATTAGAGCTTTCACTAGCAGTCTTGTAAGTCTCGTACTTAACCCTCAAACTTTAGATTGGCATTGAGATCTAACTTCTGACCAATTAAAATAAGTTGCCGTTAAAATGATATCAGAAATATCACCCTAATTTTTTATGCTCAATTACTACGAAAATTGTCTTTTTGGATTCATCATATTCACAGATCACCTAATAGACGATTTATCGTTCAGCTTTTTCGTTTGCTAAGGCATGATTTGCTTTCTGATAGAAAATTTTCCAAACTTTTATACCTTAGTATATAGTCTTTTCTAAAATTCACGGATTTTTTGAAATAGTTGGTAATATTTTCAGCTCGCTAATAGAATAAGGAGCTCAAAATTTCTTATTTGTCCTCAGGCTTTTTTTTTGACATATGGTCGAGATAGAAAAGTTTAGAGAAACTGGAAGAAGTACGTTGCGTTTACCATCTTTCAACTTAGATTTGGCCTTTCCAATAATTTATATTAGCGCTGATATCTAACTATGGGATCTATTGGATTGGTTCATCTAGAGAGAATTTTTTATTTGGAAAGTAAGTAAGCTTTTTCGAACAGAAATTAGTGAAAATTATCGGATTGGTTTGTTAAAGGAACATGTTCACGGCGGTCTGGTGGTCCCTCGCCAATTCCAAAATTTTTCCTAATCATTGGTCTTCGGTTCTGATTTCTAATAGAACTAAAGCTAAAATTAAATTCTAGGCCTTGTTTTGTTAAAAACCAAGTTGAAAAATCCGTAAAAAGTTCAATGATTAGAAAAAATGTTTGAATTGGCGGAACAACGTTGAACAGGTGAGCATGCCCCTTAATTGTTGTTGCCTATTTAATCGTCGTTGTTATTTAATAAAACAGTAAAATTTTAATTTTAGCTAAAAAGATTGTTTCAACATCCTTTATAAAATTAATTGTTATAATAATTAATTATTATGATAATTTCAGCTAGAGTCACACCATATCAAGACGGTTATGGGTGGATTTGGGGTGGTCGGGTATCAGGTTTTTTTTTCAGCGGATGATATCTGAATTCTAACAATAGATTTGTATTCGGTTCGGATCTTGAAATTAAAAATTACGAATAAATTTCTGATTCGTCTCGGAACAATAATGATTAAAATTTCTAATACTCCATTCTAATATATTCAAATATGTTCAGCATTTTTGCCAATTTCATTGCTAAATGCCCAACTTGAAGTCGCCTCTAAAGTAGGCTTTAGAACCGAAATTCGTAAAAACTACGATTATCAAAAACGGAATTTTTTGCACTTTCTATTCTTTTATTTGATATCAGCAAACATATAGAGGTGTGTAATATGTGATTTTAAAGCCCTTTTTAAATATGCTCTACAATGGTGTAAAGATCGAAATACATTGTCCACAAAAAGTCCCGGTTGTTGAGAAATCTTGAGCAAATGTTCGAAAATAACACTTTGCAAAATAGCTATTTTGACCCCCGTTTTCTGGCTAAAAATCAAAGTGAAAAAGTGAACAGGATTTTATATTATATTTTCACCAGAATCTGCTGATCTCGCGTCCTGCCTTCTCGTGTTAACCAAACCCAATTCAAAAATCATGCTGTTAAGTGAAAACTACAGTAATTTTTCCAGTTTTCTATGTGTTTGATCGAGTCTGTAATATAATTGTTGGTTTGTTTTCATTATTGCTTTATTGCCTTAATTAGAAGTGGTGTCTTCACCTGGACCCTCTTGCCTTCCTGTTGCAATCCATCCACCCAATTGAGTCACTCTATTGTTCCAAAGCTTGTGGAGCAATGGGTAATGTGTCTTGTCTTCCCAGCTGGAGTCCCCTCCCATCCGGTCATCGTTTCCACCGCCGCCTCCCACCTCTTGACGACAACTAGCAGGCAGATTAGTCTTTTGAATAGAGCAAAAAAGAGAAGATAAATTGGTTGGTGTCTTTGCTTTGTTGTAGTAGTAGTGGTATACTGTCACTCATCACCCAGTCACTCACTCACTTACTCACAATCCAACAACCAAAACAATAACAAAAAGATGGAATTAGGCTAAGTCAATTTAAAGCTACCTTTTGGTGATTGTTTTTGCTAGAACAAATCTTACAGGGTGCGTAAAAAGTCCTGACATGGACAAAAATTCAAGAGTTTTATGCCCAAACCTAACAATATTAAAAAAACAATGATACCATTTGAAAGCTCAGACAATTCTGCACAAGACGCATCATTCAGAATTTAGAATACCAACGTTTCGCATTTACGCAGGCACGTATTCTTTTCCGCCAACTTTCGACCGCCGAGGCGAGCAAATTTACATCAATTTAATTGGTTTGCTGCACCTTTTGTGACACATAAACTTTGAAGGCAAATATACCATTCGAAAGCCCTGACTTAACTCTGAAACATATGCACTGAAAAAAAATGTTTGTTCGGTTCTACAAAAAGTTATGACCATTTAAATGAGAGTTTTTTTAAAAACAAAATCTCCTAAATATGAAAAAGTTAAGCGAACTGAAGATAAAAATCTAAAATCTCTATGATTTCTCTACAAAATGACATTTTGATCGTTGTCGTAGGACCACTCTGCACTGAGATACAGATAGGTTGAATTTGAAAACCCTGAAAAATGGCTTAAAATAAGGCAAAACGGCACTTTTTCAGGGTTTTAAACTTCAACCTATCTGTATCTCAGTGCAGCGTGGTCCTACGACAACGATCAAAATGTCATTTTGTAGAGAAATCATAGAGCTTTCAAAAATGCAAAAGGGCGTAAATTTTGATTTTTAAAATTTTGAGAAAACCTCTTAATTATGTGGTCAAACAACCATTTTCTTTACATTTTATTTGAATTTGACTAGAAATCGACACTTTTATTTCTATGGTCATAATTTTCCGTATAATAATTCAAAAAAAAGTTTGATATACCAAATTGTAGCTGAAGAACAGGGCTTACAAATAGTCATTAAAAGTTGACAATATATAAAAATTAAAATCAATCAGCTTGAAAAAAAAATCGTCCGATATTAATTGTCGGGAGAAAAAACGAGGGGTTTCCAAACCGCCTCAAGCAATCGCGCAAAATTGATATTTTTATAACAAGTAGTAGGCTATAATTGTAGCCCTTTAAGTGCTCTACAAAACTGCCTATCGCGATTTTTAAAAGCATTTAAAAATTTTTACGAAAAACAGTAAGTCTAATAATAAACGTGCCGTCCGCTATCAATTGTCCGCAGCTGTACATGGTGCAGCAAACCAATTAAATTGATGTAAATTTGCTCGCCTCGGCGGTCGAAAGTTGGCGGAAAAGAATACGTGCCTGCGTAAATGCGAAACGTTGGTATTCTAAATTCTGAATGACGCGTCTTGTGCAGAATTGTCTAAGCTTTCGAATGGTATCATTGTTTTTTTAATATTGTTAGGTTTGGGCATAAAACTCTTGAATTTTTGTAAGTAAAATGTAAGTTAAAGTGAAATAAGTAATGGCAAAGTAAATAAAAGCAATTTGCTTGCTTTTTGTCTGAGGATATCATCCTGATTACCCTAACTTTTACAAATCCTCTTTTCACTGATTCCAATCGTCTTTGCAAAGCCAGAACTTTTCAAACAAGACTTTGTTTATAGCAAAAATCGCCATTTTTTCTTGTGAAACAAGTGAAAAAGAGCGCTCATAAAAATTCAAAGAATGAGTGGGATCCGGATAGTGGGACCCAAAAAGCAATATGAATACACCTCCACTATAACATATTTCATATTGTAAGCTGTTATTTGATCTGTACTCTGACGGTACATCTTATCAAAAGTCTAGTATTTTTGAATAAATAAACTGGTTTCAATAAAGGTAATAGGTCGAGATGCGAAGTATGTGCCGTAAGTCATCCAGCTTTTATCGGATGATTTATCGATTCGATAATCATTTTGACTCATTTCATTATAATAATGCATACAAAAACGTTATAATAACTGCAATCTAATCTTGCCAATCAGCGCCCCGCTTATCCGAAAACTTCATAATCCGCTACCTAGACGCCAATCTTGATCATTCGTTCATTTGTATCAAAGTATACTTTATTTAAATTCGATGTAGAAAACACAGCAAATATAATTACGAGTCGTTTGGTTTCCATTAAAAACCTTTTTTTTCAAATTTCCATCTTTTTAAACAAAGTTAAAGAGGGCTGAGAAAAAAGGTGAACTAAGATGATGTGCCGCCCTAAGTTTATGAGGTAGTCCAACAGCTTCCATTTGATGCATGTTCTCATGCTCAGGTTCTTTGTCTGTTGCCACATTTAGTAATGGGCAGATTAAAGGGTTGGGAATTGGGAGGGAAGAGGAGGGTGAAACATCTCTGACGGCCATTCAAACACACAGCTAGCTGTCTGTGCCCACACACTTGGTGCTGACAGCAATAGAGGGCCATTCAATTAAACAAACAATGGAATGCTAATTACTGTAATACTCGGCATATTAATGTACTGAATGGCCATTAAGATACTTGGAATGGTGCCAAAGGTATTTTTATACATTTTTAGTGGCTAAGCAGAAATCGACTAGAAGCAATACATTTTATTTAAAAAATGGTATTTTTTATAGTTTCCTTCAGAGTGTTTGTTAGTTTTTGAGCTGGTCTAGAGAAAAAAAATATGATAAAAACCTCACTTAAATATTAGAATGCTACTCTATTTACATTGTTGTATGAATTGAAGAAAAAAATATCGAAAGTTGGAAGAAAAATATAAGAATTGGCAAAAATATGTCTTTACAAAATCACCATCTGAACTACAAGTAAAAATTACTCAAAGTTTATAAATCACATATTAAACAGAAAATTAATTGACGGCTACTAAAATTTGATAATTAAATCTATTTTTAGTGAATTTTCTGAGAGATCTTGAGATAATGCTTAGAATCAATAAGAAAGACTTGCCTCTTCTTGTTAAAACACAAAAATTTGGAAGTTTCCAAGATTAGGGGTCCCTGCAAACAGGAAGCAAATTTTTAAACCTTTAACTTTTGTAAATTTTTTCCATACAACTCCTAAGTAAAAAATTTAATACCTTTTAAACAAACAAATAAATTTCACCCATAAAATTTTTTATTTACTGATTTATTTGATTTGTTAGCCTAGTTTTCCAGAGCTCAAGTTCTCCTATTGGATTTCACGTAATGTTCATATTGGGCATACGTTTTTGTTAATTCGACTACCTGACCAGGGAAAATGACCGTGTCAGACTTGTCTGTCCTTCACCAAATTTCCAAAGTGTCGACCCTTTAAATTATTATTCAGAAGAGTGTCCACCTCTAGAGCCATTCAAGTCCATATCTTGACTGACGTCCAGTTGACTGCTTCCAGACTCAAGAGTCTTGTGAGGATTGTAGTGGAGGAAATCACCAATGTTGGCAGCGGCAGCAGCGGCCATGCCCTGCAGCAGATGAGCACCTGCCTCGCCCTTGCACCCACCCTTCAGTTCATCTGAGTCACTGGAAGCATGATGGTTGTGGTGGTGAAGGTTGTGAGGAGCCACTGGGGGATGCATCCTCAAGTCCGCCGCCAATTGGCAATACTGCTCTTGGGACAAGATGTTGAAAATTTTGGAACGGTGATTAGACAATAAGCTGTAGCAAATAAGTTGAATATAACACCTCAACTAAATAATAAAATTGTTCATTGCTTACTCATTACTACTTATTCTCTACAAAAAGCACCCTGGTAGTTATTTCCCTGGTCTCCCTGTTACTTTCCAAAGAGACAATTTTAAAACTATCTTTTACTATATGCACTTTCTAATAAAAACAATACAGTAAAATATTTCTAGGCAAAAAAAATTTTACGAATTTTTTTCCTGTTTAAAAGCATATTTTGCCAAAATTTTTGTATCACGTAAGACTTATTGGAGCTACTAGCGAATACCCTCCTCCCCCCCCCCCCCCACCTTTAAAAAATCGCTGTAACTACTCTTTGGAACAACAAGTTAAGGATTAGCCCTTAGGCTTGAGGGTAGGCCAACGTACAAAAGATAGTTGAAATAGTTTAAAACAGTTTACGCACTTTTTCTGGGATCTGGGACATATTTTTGGGTAGCCGAAAGAGCCCTAAGGTTTGATGTCTTTATCCCACTATCTGGTGTAAACTTTGCACTGCAAAGATCACCTTGAATTCCTGTCTTTTTTGAGTATTTTGCCTTGGTCCTCTGTTGTTTTTTTCAAAACATTAGGTCATGTCAAAAGTTCGAAGCGTTTTTTTCAAAAGTAATATTTGTGGCATTGCGCTTTTACCATAGATTTTTCATCAATTTTTCAAAACTTTACCACTCATTTTGTAGCTTAGAATCTTGGATCCAAAAATGAGTGATAAACTTTCGAAAAATTGATGAAAAATCTATGGTAAAAACGCAACGCCACAAATATTGCTTTTAAAAAAACCCTTCGAACTTTTGACACGACCTAATATTTTGCTGTCTTCAGTTTTTGTTGTGCAAATCGTATATGTTTAACTCCGTTTTTCTTTTACGGTTTTTTTAATTATTTACAAATTTTCAACAAAATTATGAAAAAGCAACAGGGAGACCGAGGCAAAATGCTCAAAAAACACCAACAGGGGGACGAAGGCAATTTTCGCACTATATAGTGGAATAGAACCGGTTGATTTCAAATAATACCTGCTAGGTACGTAAAAGGAATATATTACCCAGGGTTTTTCAGTAGGCTTGCCTCCTATTATTGCTATTAGACTTCTTGAATAGCATTTATTTGCCTACAATAAGAACAAGGGTGCAGTTTTTTACCAACCGCTCTAGATGTATTAGACAAATATATGTCTTTTCACTGTAAATTATTTTAAAAATTATTTATTTTAATTATTGCCCTCCCCAAAAGTGACACAATATACTAAATATATATTTTTTCAAATGTAATTTAAAGGCCAACTTTTTTTGCATTTTCGAAATAATTTTGCGCAATTCTGATTTGATCTTGCTAAACCAAATTTTAATTTTGCAAACGGTCTTTTGTATCTCAACACCGAGTTATCAAGAAAAAAGTGTCTTCGAAAAACCTTTAGAATACATATTTGATACATTTTGTCAATTTTGGGAGGGCCTTTATCAAGAGAAAAACGGTACTGTCTTATAATATATGTAAAAGCTGAAAGTTGTCTCTCCGAAACTACAGTCGAGTCTCGATTTAACGATCACCGATTTAACGATCACCTTCGATTTAACGATCACCTGGATCGGTTCCTTCAATAATAAATTCCGTCAAATTAGCCCTCGATTCAACGATCACTCTCGATTTAACGATCACCTGGGTCGGTCCCAGGGTGATCGTTAAATCGAGACTCGACTGTACCGTATTTACTCTAATTTAAGCCCACTCTAATTTTAGCCCCGCTCCCCTTTATATTTAAATACTTTTTAAAGCTTCGAGAACATTCTCGAGGTCTTCCTAACGTACGCTTGTCTATCATTGCTAAGCATAAGCCTAAATTTATACATTACTCATATTAAGGGAGAAAATCAGCTTGGGGGACCAAGACAATTTTTTTACGATTTTATAGCAAAAATGGTCAAAAATTTTCACCTTCAAATTTTGTACTTCAAATGGTATTATGTGAAAGGGAAATTAGGTGAATAACCATTTACACAGTATTTTTTTTTTTCATCTAACATAGAATTTAATATTGTGTTGAATGACACCAAGGATTTTCTTATACAGTCGAACCTCGATTTAGTGGCACCCCGATTTAGTGGCAGCCTCGATTTAGTGGCACCCTTTTATACCTAGGGGTGCCACTAAATCGAGGTTTGACTGTACAGTCAAATTTCTCTATAAGCTACACCTCGGGACCGAGCCTAGATGTATTTTATAGAGAGGTGTAGCTTATATAGGGGGTATATCGTACGGAACATACTCCATTTGAGATCAGACTCAGGTGTAGCTTATAAGGAGGTGTAGCTTATAGAGAAGTTTGACTGTATTGATTTTCAAAAAAACTTCGAAAATTACAAAAATATTTGGGAATCATGGTTTTGACTCAAAAAATTCCTGGCCAACATTAATATATAGCCAAAACAGAAACAAAAGTAAGAAGTTTAAAATTATGGTGTTTCTCACAACGATAAATTTTTGGTTTGTGTTTCTGAAATTGCCTTTATTTCAGTCACTGTATTTTCAGTTCCGGAATAAAAGATCTTGTTTGTTGACTTTTGTTGGGGAAAATAGGGTTAAATAATTTAAGCCCTCCCTCTAATTGAAGCCCCCCCCCCCCGCCGAAAGAGGGGGGTTTAAAAATTTCAACCCCCGGGCTTATATTAGAGTAAAAACGGTACAAACTGAGTAATTCGTGAATGTTAAATCATAAATACAAAATTTCCTTTTAGAAAATTTACGTCAGAAGTAGCCAAATTTGAGACTTTGTGCTTTCAACCAAATATTCCTATTTATCATATTAATTTTTTGCTTTTACCTTTTCCAGTATACACTATGCTAATCAAACTTTCACAAATGTGTCAACCATTGCCAACTGGGTCACCAACCAACCCTCTTTCCATATCACGTGCTTCACCCAACCAGGCCATCATCTAAGAGAGGGGGGGGGCTTCCCCCCAATCTGTTTTCACGCTTTACTGGCTCACGCAATCGGAATTTTTCCAACTCATTCCACTCCACCAAAATAAGCCTTTGGATGGGGGCGAGAGTGTTAAGGGTGGGGGAAGGGCGAACTTACATGCACACAAATAAATATAAAATAATATATTTAAATAATTGAGGCGTAAAATCAAATGATTGTAAAGTAATGCCTTCTTCCAAATATATTATCAAAACCTGCATCAAAGGCGACTTTTTCGAGCCGTTGAAGCGCACTGAGGCGAGCCTCCTCCTCCTACCCTCCATCCCCCTTCCCCTCCCAAACTCCACCCCTTACTAAAGGGTAAAAGGAGTTTGGCCGTCCAACACAACCACCCAAAACTACTCCTTCTGTTTTTGAAATAGCAAGGGTCCTTGGGGTTGCTATGGTGTTAGGGGAGGATGAGTTGTAGTATCATTAACACCTACATTTTGAAAAATTGAAGTTTGGAATGGAAAATAGTGGGCTGGCATTGTTTATACATAGCTTTATTTGGTATTCTACAGTTGTTTTACAATAATATTAACTGTGAATCGGACATATAAATTAGATAATGTTTTAGCCATTGTCTGCAAAATTCATTCATATTTTTAGGGGTTATAGCGACAAGATATTTTTAATGACTCTAGCTACTTTTTGGTTGTCAAGGATAGTGACTTTGATGAGTATGGCTTTTGGATTCAGAAAACTATGTTAATTTGACTAAATTGTAAGTCGAAAGCCAAAACAAAGTAGCATTGTTTAAAATAAAAAAGTAGATTGAGCAAAGAAATATTAAATAGGCCACTTTTTTATTGGAAAAAATACCAAACACTCATATGCTTATCGATTTTTTAAAATACATATTCAAAATTCATAATTTTTGATTATATATATCTACAGTAAAATTTAACTTTTTTACATATAACTTTGAATTTGGATTACTGTAGTTACTGTATTTTCGAAGTTTAGTATTGACTTTGCTGTCACGAGAGCTGATTAAGCTTACAAAAATACGCTTTTATAATTTTGGCATAATATTTCCACCAATTTTACATGCTTCCAAGCATTAGCTTTGGTGCCCCTTTTATTATGATATCCTTCCCGCGTTAAAATTTTACCAAATTTAGTTAAACAGGTCACATTGGTTTTTACAATTTTCATTTTGACTTTTAGTTAGACTTTAGATTGAAGCAATCAGTTAACTTTGTTCGTGTTTGAGATTGATTAAGATTAGACAGGACGATTATTGTGTTTGTTAAATGTTTTGTGCTGTATTAACGACCAAACTCTCTTTCTTAAAAGAACCATGGTTTTTGGGCACAGTGGCATGTGCAAAATTTGAATTGGCGGGAGACACTTCTCTTTCGTCTCAAGCTTTACTCTTTGGATTAATGGGAATGACTCCAAAGAGTAAAATTTGAGACGAAAGAGAAGTGTCCCCGCCAATTCGAATTTTGCACATGCCACTGCGCGCAAAAACCATGGTCCTTTGAGTACATTTGCAACTATCCTAAATTGATCGACTTTTGAGAGGTGTAGCTTGCATTTAATTTATCCCTAGCAATACTATCACTAGCAGCAGCAACTACCCAACAATTGGCCAATGTTATAAGGCCCAATTTGTTCGCTTGAGCGCTCCCCTATATCCATTGTCCTACTCTAATGACGCTGTCGTCAACAGCACATATTGGGCTAGCTAGCAGGGGGCTGCTGTTTCTATTATAAATAACACATACATTTCACTGATGTCAAAAAGAGTTACACCAATTTTTTGTGGCTAACCAGTTATTTTCAAATATTGTAATTTCAAACTTACCTATTTAAAAAGTATAGAAAACGCATGTATATAAGGATAAGGACAGTCAATATTTTCTGCTACTACCTGTGTGCATTGAGTAAAAAACCTGTTGGTGTATTATGTGTTTAGCTACCACTACTTGTACTATCTATTTACTGTTATTAGTGGAGAAGCAGTGAGTCCAAAGACAACAAGCAGTGCATGCAGCAGAGGTGTTGACAGCTAAACTCCTCCCCTTCCCCTCTTATCCAGCCAATCAAGGCGCCACCAGTGCTGCTCTAACCGTAGTATTCCCCACCTGCATACATACTCCACTACTTCACTTATTTCTTGACTAGTTCCAAACTCATATATTTAAATGTAATTGGTTATTTGTTGGACATTTGGTTACGTAAAAGAGATTTGCTCAAATGCAGAGCTGCAAATGCAGAATTGAAGCCTTCAAGAGTATTGATTTTGATCATGCTTTTTCTTTGTGACTTAAAAAACTAAAAAACATTTAAATAATAGTGAACTTTTGTAAAATATCGGAAAATAGCCATATTTTACAGCTTGAAATAGTTTTCAAAAAAGAGTGAACAAGAAGGCATAATCTTGTTAGGTTTACCATGTGAAACCCTTGAAAATTAGGTGTTTTATAACAAAATAGGGTGAATGGATATTTTCAGTAGTCCAGAACAAAATTGACTACTACCATTGAATCACCATCATACTTACAAATCTTCTATCGGATATAGAAAACTTGCCAGCTTTTTTCTTGCATTAAATGATATTACGATTTTCGAAGGTCACCCTGCTCTTCCCTACCCCTCTTTACCATAAATATGTTTTTAGACAAAGAACACAAAAAATAAATCATTGGCGGTGGTAGTAGAGGCTAAATGGATCTGCCCCTCTTCTGAATATCGTACATTTGCGCTTTTAGGGGCAGCAGCAGAGACATGCCTTTTGTCTTTTGAGAAAGAACACGCCTTTTATTAGAATTTAATATGCCTTTAATACATTGATAGAACGGGGGACGCATGCTTAAGCTTAACTTGTTCTTAGCCTTTGCTCATATAGAAAAAATTGTCGCATTGTCGCATCATAAAATTTCTAAAATCTTTTGTTAGAATCTTTGCTAAAATTCGACCGTTCCTTGACTAGACACATGTGAAGACAAGTCTACTGGCAATTTTTGTATTCTACACGATAAATAACTGACTAATACAAGATCTCTGTACAAGCTAAAATTTTAGAAGGCCAGCGAAATAGTTCTCTTGATTTCATCTATTGAAAACTTATTTCATGGAGCTGAGACAAAAATATTTTGAGAAGACCACCAAGAAAATTCATACTACTTATTTACTTTAAATAACATCCGAGCTCCCTGAAATATTTCGGACCCGGATACGAGAAAAATTTTTGGCAAAAAGTGACTTTCTAAAAAAAATTACCGTCAAAGCTGTCGACTATTATTCAAAAATTCAAAAAGTTAGGTCAGAAAAAGGTCACGAATCTATATGGTCCCATAAAATTATTTTTTAAAATGGTGTTTGAAGTAAAGCCTTGGCAGTAATGGTAAAAGAACTAGTAGTTTATTGTTTTAGCAAGGCATATACCATTTGCTACTATGGTGTCAATAAGCAATAATAATATAGTTGAGTGTTTGTGCAATTCTAGACCCACATCCCCTGCATGGGCTACAGTAGTTATGGGAAGTGGTGGCGACAGTTAACTACTGGCAGTGCACACACACATCAATTACTCAATCAATCAGCAGCCCCCTCCCTTCTTGCCCCAATCACAACCAATCATTCCCTTATGTATGTGTGTTGTCATGTTTTTGGGGGAAAAGAGGATGTAGATTAGATCTCTCGTCTTTTCGCTGATTTTCTTGCTTACAGACTGTTCACTGGCTTTTAACTACATGATTTAAGAAAATACAGAAAAAAACAAATTTTAGACTTTTGGGGGTGAATGCATACTATACTAGATATGAGAATATTTAGATTTTTCGTTTTTGTAAAAATAATTTTTTAAACCCAAATATTTCAGCCATTAATGGCTTATAGGGTGCATATGTAGAAATGCACATACATATGCATTACTGTACTAACTGATACACCTTACCCTGAAAATGTTTTAGCCCCAGAACATAATTACCTAACTAAAATTAAAGTTTTTGTTTAGAAGCAATTGATATTTTAGCGCTGCTCGTTTTTAGACCAAGTCCGTAAGAAACTTGACAAAGACCCGCCTTAACTTAACTAACAGACTTACGCTCCGGCTCCGAGCCGGAGCTGCTCTGGCTCTTTTTTATAAGTTATTATTGCCGCCAAAATGTCTGAAATTATATTACGATAAAAATTTCTCGTTAGCTTTTCCATCATCTCCTGGGGCAATATGTTTTGAAAGCAGATCAAAATAACCAAAATACAAATTATTATAATCTTTTCGAAATCCGCAAGCCAAATCATTAGCTTAGCAAAAGAAATCAGTTTATTTGGTGCCGAAAAAAAACAAAATGCCAGATTCACATTATTTGATATTATTTGCCTCAGCTCCGAAAAAATTTTGAGCTCCGGCTCCAGCTCCGACTCCGAGCTTTCAAAAAATTTGCTCCAGCTCCGGCTCCGAGCCGGAGCTGTCCTCAGGACTGGTTGCAAGTAGTCGACTTCGAGATTTTTGGGTGAAAAAATCAAAAAATTGTAGATGTCGCGGTAAAATAAAAAACCAATTTAGCAGCAGTGCAAAATATTCGCTTTGGATTGAGATATAGGGTCCATATGTGAAGGGAGGGTTGGGTGGCGGATAACTATTGGAAATTGATAATTAATAGAGCTTTTAAAGTTATGTGTAGGTATATATATATGGTGGATCAATGGTCAATGTCCGCGTCACCCTAAAAAACCATCAATACTTTTTTCCCATTCTTTATAAGCACTTTTCTAAAGTTTTCTGCCTGATTCTAAAAGATCAGTCTAAAATCATCAATAAAAAATTAGATAGAAAAAATTAGTGAAACAAATAACAGATGTTTTTGATCTCTGCTTTTTTGGCGTCGTACACGCGTAACACTTAAAGCAGCGCAACTGCCTGTGGTTTCAATTTCACTAAACACCTTGATCTTCTGGCCAAGGTCATTGAAATTTGCTGTACTTCATAGATCCTCGTTATACATTAACTGTGCGACAATTTTTTCCAAAAATAGATATTGTTGTTATTATTATATTGAGTAAGAAAAAGTATATATGCAGGATTAAATTGTCGGAGCAATGCAAGCCAGAAGACAAAGGACATTAAGGAGCAGAATATGGAAGCAGGCCTTTTCATTATAGAGCAAGATGAATGGCAAGCCAGAAGATTAAAAGCTGTGTGTGACTCTTTTGAGGAATTAGTTTTGGCAAGTCCACTATCTGAATTCTTAACTGAAACACCTAGTAAGTGTATCACCAGCAAAGATCTCCAACTTGCAATTGTTGACAAGTGGGGGATATGAGGAGGACAGGAAATGGCAATTTGTACTACTACGAGTTGACTTGGCTCATCATTACCTAGATTAGATCTAGTGGCATTGCTAATTGCCACTACTAGATTTAAGATATCTCAATGCCAACAAACATAAATACATGCTTTCAATCCAAAAGTTAAGTAGCGATTTAGAAAAGGTTTGTTTTTAAATGAGTTTTTTCTCAAAAAAATTGTTTTTTTTAAAGTTTTGCAAAAAACTGCACGAACAGCGCTTCAAAGAAAAATAACAGAATGCTTTAAGAGTGTCGAGCAAAAGTCTCAAAAAATCAAAAAATTATTTCAATTTGGTTTCTAACAAAACAAGGCCTAATAAGGTCCGTCTTTTTTTTTAAATTTTGAAAAATATTTTTAAAAATTCTCTTAAAATTTCCCGATTTTCTTGAATTTTCTTCTTCATTGAGTATTATTCAGATGAAATAATACATTTTTTATTATAAAGACTCAATTTACAGACAAAAATAAGGGCGCCGGAGCCGACGCCCTTATTATAACCTAGCGCCCGCTGCCGAAATTTTAAAATAGCCCGGCGCCCTCATTTCACTCTGGCGTCCCGGCGCCGCTTTCGGCGCCCGCGCCGATATTTCGTAAAGCCTGACGCCCTGTTTTCTGAAACGTGCAAGTATGGACACAATCGTTTCTTTTGACCAAAAATTTTAGATTTTTCATGTAATGACAAGAGCACTAATTTGAAATAGGAGATATATGCGGTAATTTTGACGTATAACATGCATATGAGTGTTTGCAATATAGTGTAGAACAACGCAAATTAAACAAAAGCTTTTTTTGCTGAAAAAAAATCATGGACTGTTTTCCGTTAAATTCTTCACCGGAATATACCGATCTACCGAGAGGTACTATGAGTGTTAAAGCAGTAGACCCTGTCCAAATATTTAGGGGCGCAAGTTTTGGACCAGCAAGTTTGTAAATATGTATATGATTTTTTCATCCATACTTGGAAACTTTACGTCAAAGTTTTGATGACACTATTGCCGAAATTTCTAGAATTCACCTAGATAGAACACAAGCTTTGACTGCATTTTACTCAAGTGACGTTAGAAACTTTTCTTGAATTGTTTCTATCTCTGCAAGTTCGGTAAAATTAAAAAACAAATTAAAAAACACAACAGATAAAAAATGTTTTTTTACAAAATATTTGTCTAGATGCCGTATGGCTACCATTTCTGTTTGCCTACATCCCACCCGAGTCTATACCATCATGTTTTAACTTTCAATTAATGAGCAAGCCAGTAAACAATATGAAATAGTAGCTAATTAAGGATTGCTGCTGTAGTCATAGTGTACAGGTAGAGCTGCCGACAAAAGATGGACATCATGCTCCACCAAACTTGTGGACCACGACAATATGGAAGGCTAGCTAATAGGTTAATCCCCCACTACCACTAATTCTGTTGCATACTCTCATGTCTGTGATTATCAATTGCCTATTGTTAGGGTGGGGGCTTTGAAGTGGCCGAAGAAGCAGCAAAGAAGTTAATCCCGAAAAGCGTATGTCAGGATTAATGTTGGGTGAAGTTAATTGCAGTGCTGGCAAATTAACAGAAGAGAATAAAACACACATATATTTGAATAATGAAGCTTGTTGATTGCAATACAACAAGAAGATGGAACACTGAGACTTGCAAGAACAAAAGCTGTTCTTAATATCTAAATATATTTTGGAAAAAGTGAGTGCACGCATATCTAACCAACCAAGCCCCCTGCACCCCTTCGGGGGTGCAGGGGGCTTGGTTGCTTGGGGTTGAGATGCGCACACCCACATACTTTAGACGCAAACTATCACTCTGGATGCATAAAAACCATATGCAAACCAGAGTTTCTTTATGCGGTAGGCCCCAGTCAACAAAAATATGTTCAAATTTTATCTTTTTCACAATTTTGGTGCATCCACCCTGTAGTATATAGAAGTACAATATCGACCATAGGGTGGGTATCATGGTTTGGTCATTTTTGGTCAAAAATTTTTTTCGTAAAAAACCTTTCAGCTGTCAAAATGGCGAAAAACATCATTTCATACGTTTTTAGGCGAATTTATTATGCTACAGTGTTGCCTAAAAAACCCTACCGGTGGGACTGGCAGATTTAGAAAATTTAAAAAATTTGAAAGAAAAAATCTGATTAAAGTTTGACTATTTTCCTTGGCCCCAAGGTAAGTCACCAGAAAAGGGTATGTGGATGCCTTAAAACTCCCGAAAGGATGGAATTTGACTCTAACCCGCAACCCCCTGCGACCCCGAAGGCGGCTTGGGGTTAAGAGTAGAGACAGAAAGTGGGGACCAAGCAAGATTCCAAGACAAGGTTTTCAACTGAAATTTCGACCAAGAGCAAGATTTTTGAAAACGGTAAAGACCAAGATTTCTAGAAATGACCAAGCAAGATCCCAAGTCAATATTTTTAGTCAAAATTCTAGCAAGACAAACCAAGATATTGGCCAAGATCTGTCTTGTTTCTGTCTCTACTTAAGAGTTACAGATGCGCTCACTCACTTACCTTAGACATAATTCAGAGCAGTGCTTTTGATAATAAATTGCATATAGAGCAGTTTGTTCCAGCGCCGGGATCGGTGCCGGCGCCAGCGCCGACCCTTTCTGAAAAGCGCCAGCGCCGAGCGCCTCTCTTAAAAAATTTTGGCTCCGACGCCAGCGCCGGCACCGACCTCTTTTGAGAAAAGGCCCAGCGCCGGCACTTATGACAGCGCCGACGCCGGCGCCGGAAACAGCGCCGGCGCCATAACCTTGACAATTTTGATTTTGCTTTAAATTTCATGAAAAATTCCTATCTTTTAGAACAGTATTTTTTTACAGTGAGAATGATAATAATTGTTTGTTATCTATATCGATTAGCAGCATACCATTTTTATTTGCTCTATTAATTCCTCACGGTGAGTGAATATTGAAATACATGGTGTTTCAAGAAATCCGTAGGATTTGAGATGACTATAACTTTTTTCTAGATCGAATTTCGAATTTCTGTTTTCACTTATCGCTTTCTCTTGACAGGAATTTCGTAAAGTGTATAATGTCCAAAATACGACTTTCGCTTGGTCCCCCTGTGGTTCGGGTTTTAGCCATCTAGGGGTCACCCACAGGCCAGGACCAGAACCACAGGAGACCAAGAAAAAATCACATTTTTCACATTATACACTTAAAAAATTGCTCGTCAAGAGAAAACGATTGGCGAAACAGAATTTCGGAATTCGATCTAGTAAAGAAGTAAAAGCCACTTTAAATTTTGCCGATTTCTTGAAACACCTTGTATTTTACCTATGCTGAGAAATAAGTCCATATGAGGTGGAGTTATAAGAAAGTGGGGATTTCATGAGAGGAATGAGGTAATCCATATTAATTTTGTGGAAAAAAGTTATGTAAATTACTTTTTCAACAATAGCATATGATCTCTGGTTATGTTGAAAAAATTAATAAACTAAAAGATCAAAGAAAATAAATAAAAGATTTGAATAAATGAAAGAAATTGCAGCACAAAAATTCAGATAATTTAGCTTAAAATTAAGAATAATTGTTTTTTCAATATTAGGCAGTTCGATTTGAAAACAGCGCCGGCGCCATAACCGTAAAAAACAGCGCCGGGGCCAGCGCCGAAACGAAATTTTTAGCGCCGGCGCCGACCAAAATTTTAATTGGCCCTAGCTTCGGCGCCGAGCGCCGGCCCGGCGCTGTTTTTTCCCGGGGCAGCGCCGGCGCTGGAACAACACTGATATAGAGTCTTTTTTTGCAAAGCTTCAGTGATCAAAAACGGTGTAGAATACCATTATATACGATGATTCTTTCTTTTTAGGGTTTCTCTTTCAGGTTGGTTTACCTTGGTCCCCAGAGCAAAAAGTCAAATTTCGGTCAAAAACTTTTTTGTCAGAAATGTCTTTCACCCCCTAAACACATTTCTATATTTTAAGGGCCTAAAATTGCCTAAGAGGTGGTTGAAACTACCTTTCTGGTGTATTCCTAAGTTGTACTCCTGCCGAAATCAGTAATTTACTGATAGAAATAGGTATTTTGTTTGAAATGTAAGTTCCCCATTTAGTGGTAAAAAGTATTACTTCAGTGGGTGAAACTACTTACAGAACATCAAATAATTTCAAGAATACCGTGAAACCTCTATTAATAGACCTGGTCTAGAAATTCTACGGTATATTCTAAGGAGCAGTTCTAGTATACACCCTTCACTCAAGTCTGGTATACACCCTTCAGTTAAATTAGCTTGGGGGACCAAGGCAATTTTTTTTTAAATTTGCCTTGGTCCCCAAGCTAATTTGACTGAAGGGTGTATACCAGACTTGAGTGAAGGGTGTATACTAGAATTTAGCCTATTCTAACGTATCCAATAAGCAATATTTAGTGATAATTCACAATACTATGAACAAATTTAAAAAATAAATATTAAAATGATTATAGATGGATAGAAAAAGATAGAATGATAGAAAAAGCATTGTGAAAACCTGAGAGTTAGAGTGAGAGTGAAGGGTGTTTGTTCACAATGACAACTTACTCACTCCCGCTCTCACTCTCCGTAGGTTAACAGGCCATAAGCTTTTATGAATACTGTTGTATGTTCTCTAGAATATGAAGCTTTATTACAAAAAATGCTTTGACCATATTTGATAAGATTTCTTTTAGTTGTTATCGGAACATACAAATTAAAGAAAATCTTCAGGATAATTCATGGAGTCATATCGTCTAACAGTGTGGCTTAGATAGTTTATCAAGCTGAATATATTTAAAGATAAAAGTTGATGTCCAGGAAGTTTCACCTTCAAAGACTTTGATGGACACTACAAAACACAGTCCTAATTGGATAAATAGAGGTATGTGTGAGTGGGAGAAAGGCATAAACAAACACGATGCTGACCTTACCCTCATCAACCAGCTTCCAATTACTACTAGGCGCACACATCAAGGATCACTAATGATTATGGCTACGAGATAATATGATGACCAATGGATTAGTGCCCCTATTCAACCTACCTGTAATTGGATACGCACACACTATATCTGGCGGCTCAGCAATCAAGCCAGCTCGGTATTTGAAGTTAATAAGCTTACAATATGCTATCATGAAGATGTAAAGAAGTTTGCAGTACATCAGAAACCAGGCACATCACCAAATTCAATGCCATGAAATATATTATCATCGATATATGGAAGCAGCAATCTACAAAAAATGATATAGTGAGGCAAAAGCCCCATTAACCCTCCTTTGCGGGTGTCTTGGAGATGCCTCTTTTTGCAATTTTATAAGAAAGCGGGAACTTATTGGGTTGGGGGGGGAGGGGCGGGTTTTTTCACTTATTTAAAAATAGTGTTTAAACGACTCCTAAGTAATATTTATATGCTTAAAACGATAAGAAAGTCAATTTCTAACATTTTTCCACACAAAAAATGGTATTTTTGGAAATTTTTTTTTGACTTTTTGCCTTGGGGGACCAAGGCAAATTTCCTTGTATTAAGGTATTCTACCCCGTTTTGGTCACTGGAGCTGGGCAAAAAGAGTCTCTCAATGCATTTTTGTTCAAGAGTCTTGCTCGGAATTATGTCTAAGGTAAGTGAGTGCGCGCATCTCTAACCATAGGTTTTCAGGATTATTTTTATTTGAAAAGATAACGATGTGGTTAACAGAATAAAAAATAAATAGAAATATCATAAAAGCGAAAAATAAAAATTATCGGTTGGCCATAATTTTGCCACGATTGTTATTACAGTCAAACTCGCTATAGTGGCAACCCAGCCCCCCCTTTTGCCGATCGTATTTTGAAAAGAAAACAAATTTTGGGTTAAAAAAGTAAAACCTCGAAATAGTGACACCTCATTTTGAAAAAGGCGGGCCACTATATCGAGGTTTTACTTTTTAACCCGCAATTTTAAAAAATTTTAAAACGAGGGCTTTAGGAATCTAAGCTTCCTAAAGGTCGCTCTGGTCTAAGGCTTTCTTCTCTGTTGATGGTGTCATCCTTCGCTCTGGTCTAAGGTATCTTCTCTCTTTTGTTCCTTTTTTTTCAGCCGTTGGTTTAAAAAATCTGGCTCTCTTTCTGTTGATGCTGTCATCCTCGCTTTGGCCTTAGGTAGCTTCTCTGTTTTGTTCCTTTTTTTCAGCCGTTGGTTTAAAACTTGCAAAAAACTTTTAAGATTTTGCCTTTACAATTTAAAATTTATTTTTATATGGTTTGAACTCAAGACAATGGCGACGATAGGCGCCTTTTGTCCCTTGTAAAAAATATAGGAAACTGTGACAAATTACAAAAGCAGCCAAAAAACTTGAAACTTTGTGAACTATTCATGGCGGCAGTTCAAAAATAACATTTTTGCATGGGTGAACGTTATTGAGAGTGTCTATTATGAACCCGGGACCGGCCTCAGGTGATCGTTATTGAGAGGTGATTGCTAATGGGAATGATCGTTAATCGGGAGGTCATTTTGCCTTGATTTAAAACAGACAACCAAAAGTTTTTTCGGTGATCGTTAATGAGAAGGTGATCGTTATTGGGAGGTTCGACTGCATAGCGAGGTTCAACTGTACTTCGAAAGTGTGACTTTTATATGTCTACATTTGGAAGTAAAAATTTACAGCTATGTGCAGGAATAGTGCTTTCAAATTACATAAGCAAACGGCAGGGAGTAATGATGTTACAGTCGAGTCTCGATATAATGGCACTCCGATATTGTAGCACCCTCGATATAGTGGTTGGCCGGTAAAGAAAATAAATAAAGTTTACCCCCGCTATAGTGGCACTTCGTTATAGTGGCACTCTCGATATAGTGGCACCTTGGTGTCGGCTAGTTTGGTTTCGGCTATGAGGAAATGACTAGAGTTGTACCACTTGATATAGTGGCACCCTCCATATAGTGAAATTTTAAGAACGTATGATGATGCATTGCATTTGTTTTTATTTATTCCACATGATTGTTGGTGTTGCAGATGGAAAAATTTTGAATAAAAAAATGGTGAAAAACAACAGGGGACCAAGGCAGAAAATGGTACCCATTGTGGAATAGGGCCATATTTTCTATGAACGCCCAAACCCCCACCCCCTCTCAAATTTGGGAAACTGTATCTTAGTCCAAAATCAGAAGTTTTTCAAACCTTTTTTTTGCTTTTTCTTAGCTGCACGAGCTCTGCTGATTCCACTTTTGAGATTTTGGTTCACACAAAAAATGTCTAAATTTATAAAGGTTGAAAATTAAATGCGTCCGTCCCTTAACAGAAAAATAATATTTTCAAATTATGCGGTACTCTGAAAACGCGAATCTAATAGTACTGCATGTATGTGGCACTAAAAATTACTACAAGTCTATACGTTTTAACCTAGTCTTTTTCTGTATTGTTAAATTTTCTGAGTGTCTTTAAAAATAACGACATTATTCAAGATTTAATTTCAAATTAAATTGTATTGTGGCAAATTTATTGGACCATGGTTTTTGCGCGCTGCGGCATGTCCAAAATTTGTATTGGTTGGGGGGCAGTGTATTTTTTTTGATTCATTCAAGAGACTCAAAAGAGTACAGTACAAGATGAAAAAGAAGTGTTCCACGCCGATTCAAATTTTGGACATGCCATGGTCTTTTAAAAGAAGTCGACATCTACTATCCTCAACAGCAACTACTAATTGAATACGGATGATGTGTATATGTAAAATATATATAAGGCCAGATACACGATAGTTTGATGATCATTTGTGCGTGTGGATGCCCCTGATTAGGCAAGCTAGTAGTGGTCGGATGCACACACCCCCCCCCCCTCCAACCACTAGTCCACCCACCGATCTCCACATGGTTCAATGACACAGGCGATTCACATGAAAGCACAATGGCCAATGGACCCACACAATAAACCAAGTAAGTAAATGAGCTTCAAAAACAGCAAAAAAGACAATCATAAAAAATCAAAATCATATACAAAACTATATGTGAATGCAGCCAAAAGCACAGTAGCAGCATTGGCAACCAATTTGTTGACTGAGGCATATTCATTTGTTCCTCCAAGAGCACCCCAACCAAATTCCTGAGCCTGAATTGGAGGTAGGAAAGGGGCGGAGTTGATATGTTGCAATTGGATTTCTCTGGATTACCACTTGCTACTATAACTACTGCCTTAAAATAAAACACATAAGTTAAGTTTTATTCTTTGCTGGCATAAATTAAAAAATAATCAGGATATTCAGATTTTCATTAATTATGCTTCCCAAGCGAAACGCAAATCCATCAAAATTTGAAGGTTTAAAGAACCATGGTTTTTGAACGCAACGAAACTATTTGCAGAAATTATTTATTGTTTTGGTTATGGTGGAGTCCAGTAAGTTAGCCTGAAACTGGGTTTTAGCCATTAAACCAAAACTGAGTAACCGGGTTTGGAAAAATTTGCCTTTAACAAAACCAACCACATCCTACGCTAGTTTCACCATTGAAAAATCGATTTGTTATTTTAGGGCGACCACGCTAAAATGGTCGCCCCTGACCACTTTGTGGTCATCATGAAAAAAATTCAATTTTGAAATATGATGGAAATCGTATGTATTATGTGTTTGTCATGCTGTTTTTTAAATGGGTTACATAAAAGTCAGATAACAGACAACGAAAAATTATTTGTGGTTGTTGATGACTAAATATGGATTGTAGTAGGCATCATCTTATTATAGCTACTACTACAGTAGTAGTGGCTCATATTCTAGCAACAGCCCTTCATATGGAGTTAATCCCATTGTGCAGAGTCATGTTGGCGTGCTCATGTAACAAATGGAGGAAAGCAGGAAGTCCATTAAGCAGCAGGTAGGCGGGCAGGTCTACCACTCCACATATACACACATTCTCTAAATCCAACTGCTACTACTGTAATACAAAATCAATAATACTACTACCCCTAATATTTTGGATATCCGAAAAAAAAACAAAAAAGGTATTTTAACCAATAGCTTTCAAGGAAATTGCTTAAAAGCATGTGTAAAAGCTTTTTTTGTGAAAAGACCTCTAAATAATAGTTTGCAGTAAACATGTCTCTTTTGGCTTGAAGTTCTGTAGTAGAAAACTGGTGAGCCAGGAAGTCAGTTGTGCCAAACAAAATGTTGATGATCATGACTTTTCACTACTACTATAATCCACTTTGCTTGCCCTCCTCCAATTACTGGCACAATTGCAGTAGAGGAGGATATTTGGGATGTAGTAGTAGTATTGGTACATGATCATTAGAGTATGCATGGCTGCAACACAAAGGGATTAAAAGGCACCTGGACCAGCAACTTATAAATTAACAAGTCAAGTAAACTAAACATATCTCTGTGTCTAAAGTGTTCTTAAAGGGACATGCCCGTGCGTTTATTTTGAATATTTTGAATTTTCGCTGCCGCTCTTGCTCTGAGTCTTCAAAAATTTGGCTTCGCTTTGGCTCTGAACTTTTCAAATTTGTGCTCTGGCTTCGATTCCGACTTTTCGAAATTATCGCTCTGGCTCCGAGCCAGTGTAGGAGTGTTATACACCATTGGTTCTGACACCGACATGTGACTCACTACAAATTGTGACTCGCTACAGTTTTTTCGCATTGGCGCGTTTTGGTGCTCATTCTGGGACACACGTTTGAGCCCGTCCTAACGTGCGCTGGCCTACCCTTGCCTAATACCCCCTACACAATGATCTGTTTTCGTCCGCATCCGCACCGCATCCGCATTTTCGGTGTTCAAAATGCCTCCGCAATGCGGTCCGCATGCGGATGCGGAATGCGTTGCGGAAGCGTGTTCACAATAGGCTTGGCGGATGTGGATGTCGTGCGGAGGCTGATCCGGAAGCTTTCTGGGTGATGATACTCGGGTGTTTGGTAGATAGTAGTTTCTAGGTAGTAGCACCTGAATGCTAGTACTCTGACAGTACCCAGTTGCATGTCAGAACATTTTTGTAGTGCATCTGACCTTGTTGGTAGCTGGAAATCTGGAAGTCACATGCACCAACTAAACCAATTTGTCGTTCACTTAGATCCAATTTTTTTACGTTATTGGAAACCCAAAACTTGTTTTCAATTCAAGCATTCTAAAGATTGTCTGACAGTGCTAAAATTACTGTTTGCAAGATTCACGAAAACTGTAAAAATACCATCAAAACGGAATTTTACTACTGTCAAACCATCTTTAGAATGCTTTAATTAGTGCAGAAAATAGGTTTTGGAACCCAAAAACGAAAATTTTTTTTGATCCAAGTGGACCACTACTTGGTTTTGTTGGTACATTGGGCATCCAGCAAAACTGTGGTTGGTTCTTAGAAAAAACAGGTATTGAGATTCTCTATTTATTTTATTTCAGGCCAATTAAGGTGGATATGCACTTGATTAGCTGGTACCCACTCGAGATTTTGGGGGCCAAATGGAACAATCGCAATTTTGGTATTTTACAAACCAGTTTTGCCACGCAATTTTAGGTTAGGAAAAGTGGTTAGTTTTTGAATTCATCTAATTCTTATTTTGGCCAGAGTATAGAATTCCCCTGGCCCAAAACCCGGTTTAAATCTCGTTTTTACGCGATTTGACAACTTTTACGTATAGAAAAAATGAAAAAACGATTGGGAAAGCACTTTCCACAGACAAAAAATTTGACCGAAAATCGACTTTTTGGCCGTTCTGGAGAGTACTCAGATACCTTATTTGGTGGTTTTTACCCTGTTTTGGTCACTGGAGCTGGGCAAAAAGAGTCTCTATATACATTTTTCATCAAGAGTCTTGCTCGGAATCATGTCTAAGGTAAGTGAGTGCGCGCATCTCTAACCCTCAAGCCCCTGCGCCCCCGAAGGGGGTGCAGGGGGCTACTTTCAATGAAATCCAATATTTCGGATTCTGTAGGGGGATATTCATTTAGAGGAGTTACCAGGGGATCACCCTAGGGACTTCCCACTATTTTTTTTTGCTTTTTCACGTTGAAAGTAGCTAAAATGCCCTTGGGACACCATTTTGGGCATTTTCGGGCCAGGGGGGATTGTGTACTTTAGCCCTTATTTTATGGGAAGCGAGGTGGGTATTAACCTACCCGAGTGATAGTTACCCAAGGTTTTGGTAGATGGAAATCTCAATAGACTCCCTACACGATTATAAGTCACAAAAAAGGTTTGTTATGAATTTGAACTAACTTTTGATTTTTCAGGCCATCCAGGTGTATTTTCCCTGACCAGGAAGTACCTACCCTATGTATAGAGTTGGGGTGGGTAAAATCACAATTTTGGTCCTAACAAACCCAATACCTGACACAATTTTAAGCTAAAAAAAATCTTTGCTATCACCAGGATTTGTACCTGTTTGAAAATTTTAAATTGGCGGTTTTGGGGACGAAATGACCGGGACGAAAAGACCAGGGGACGAAATGACCGGGGACGAAATGACCGGGGACGAAATGACCGGGGACGAAATGACCGGGGACGAAAAGACCAGGGGACGAAATGACCGGGGGACGAAATGACCGGGGACGAAAAGACCAGGGGACGAAATGACCGGGACGAAATGACCTAGTGCCATTTTGTGGTATTGACGCCTATATTATTAACTCGAAACAGTCTGTTTTACTTTACTCGCCTGATACTTACTTTCTAAGACTTTAGAATAGTTATAATTAAAAATTTAAGAATGTTTTACCATCTATATACTGAGACACAGTATGTGTGGGAGCACGACAAAATTTTCCGCGACAAAATTCTCCCAGACATTATTCTCCCGCGACATTATTCGCCGCAATGAAGTTCTACCGCTATATAATTTGACCATTTAGGTATGAGTTTTAGGAAATCTGAAATCACTGTCTTGGTACAAGCACCTGTACCACCTTCTTGGTACTACCACCTCTATACACCTGGATACTAGATAGTCTATGGGATATGAAACACCTCCAGAGCTAGATGACCGATTTTCAGAGAATTTCCCATCTACGCGAAAAATCGTACGAGGTATCGGGTTCAAAAGGCCTGGATAATTCACCTGTGTGCACAAAATACGTGTCAGGTGAAGATGAGCAAGACTCTTGAACAAAAATGCATACATGGGCTCTTTTTGTGGGGAAACAATACCTTTCAAGGAAACGAACTTTTCGTGGAAATGTTACTTTTCGGGGAACTGACTTTCGGGGAAACGGTACGCTTTTCAACACTAGAATTCCCGACTGTAACGTTCGACTACCTAGCAGTCAGAAAGCCTGAGGAGCACGATGATCGCAGAATCGGGCCTTCTCGCTAGAGTACAATGCCCTCAATTACCGCAGTGTTCACAGTGACTCTTCGAAAAATGGGTATTTTTTCTTCAGGCTGTTGAGCAGTGAAATTATTAAGCTCATCATTTTCTTTTATGCTCATTAGAAATCCCTTTATCTGGGCTTTTAACGGTATATCGTTTGCCTTCATTCAAAAGATTATCATGGTAAAAAATTAAAAGGATCCAACAAGGCAGTTTTGAAAAACTTACAATTTTACTGAAAGCATGGGAAATTTTTGTACTCTGGCCGTTTATCTACTTGATGCCTGGTCAATACTTGTATAGGAATTCAAGAGCTATAAGGTAGGCGAAAAGTCAGCACGAAAATTAAGCGAAATTCACTCGAAAATTACAGGAGAAGATGTAGAATTGAAGGATACCTGGTTTTAGCATATTCCTGGCTGACTTTCTCACGAAAATTGATAGTGCAATATAGCAAAATGATCAGCGTGAAAAATGCAACATAACTAGTACGGAGACTAACAAGACAACAAGCAAATATCACAATGTTCAAGCTAAAACAATTTGACACCAAAACCATACCAAAAACCAGTGACTTTTGGACAAAAATTCAGGTGGTGGTGACTTGCTTTCGTAATTTTCTCAAAAATTTTCAGGACATTTTTAGAAAGAAAAATATCACATGATAGAGCATGAAAACTGCGTCAGATACCACTTTAGATCACAAGTGTTACTGTGCTTTGCCTGTTTTCGAGAGGATTGAAGAAGTGGCCTGGCAGCCTGGTCATGCGTGGACGATTCTGGTTTGATTTCATTGAATTTAGAATCAACACTTTTTTTTCATTTCAGATACCATTAGCAAAAAATTCTCGTGAAAGTACTAGTTATCTTTTGGTATACAATTCGCACGAATATTTGGTTCAAAAATATGATTCTAACTTCAATGAAATAAAACCAGAATCGTCCACGCATGACCAGGCTGCCAGGCCACTTCTTCAATCCTCTCGAAAACAGGGAAAGCACAGTAACACTTGTGATCTAATATTGGTATCTGACGTAGTTTTTCATGCTCCATCATGTGATATTTTTATTTTCTGAAAATTTCCTGAAAAATTCTTTGTTTCGGAAACAAGCTATCGACATGTCATCAATGGATTTCATTTTTTCACACAACTTTGGAACATTCTTGTCTAAAAAGTTTGTTCATAGCTCCTACGATCCACGACGCCCATTTCACTATATATTTTTTGACAATACTTTTTTCCGACTAAAATACTTCTTTTTCCGACTGAAACACCCTTTTTCCGACTAATTTTTCATTTGCATTTTTATTCAAGTTTTTGTCTTAATTTTCAAATTTTTTAAAGTGCCATTGCCGTCTCCGACAACGGTTGTCCCCGCCAATTCAAATTTTTTTCCGAATCATTGAACTTCTGTACTGATTTTTCAACTTGGTTTCTATCAAACTATACCTAAAATTAAATTCTAGGCCTTGTTTTGTTAGAAACCAAGTTGAAAAATACATATAGAAGTTTAGGGTTGTCGGAGGCCTCGGATTTTTCGAGGCGAGGCCTCGATTCCTCGAACGCACCTCGAAATTTTCGAGGCCTCGCCTCGCCTCGAACCTCGATCCTCGAAATTTTGAGGCCTCGCCTCGCCTCGATCCTCGCCTCGAAAATTTCGAAACCTCGCCTCGAAAACTCGAAAATTTCGCATACACAACCGAATGACTTTATTATGTAAGAGGTAAGGAGACTCGGCAATCGAAAAAGGCAGATTGCTGTCTACGATGAAGTCAGTCAGATCACTTATCAACTGCTGGCTTTTCTGCTTGGAATAGTTCGGACTGAACAGCGTAGCAACGGATTCCACTTGGCTTTCTTTGTCGCAATTGGTCCACCTTCTTTTCTTCGCATTGCTTCTTGTGTTCTTCTGTATTCAAGTGATCCAGGCAACCAGTTGTAGTTCCACTTTGCCAAGACTAATCTCTTTCCCACAATCACACACTGCTTTGTTCCGACTTTTTTAAAATGCTTCCAAACGATAGACAGCATTATCTAAAACAGTAATACTTTGAGTATGCGCACTAGTTTAAAGATCAACCATTCAGAGGAGTGGTTCAAAAATAAGAGTTAGCTAAGAAAAGAGATTCTAAATTATGCAAAAGATGCAAGACACGAAAAAGTTTTTTGAAAAAACATCAAAATTTTAACAAATTTAGTTTGACATGTTTTTCAATATTAAATTTCGAAATTTTAAAATCTAGGCTTGCCTCAAAACTCGATCCTCGAAATTTTCGAGTCCTCGCCTCGCCTCGAACCTCGATCCTCGAAAGTTTCGAGGCCTCGCCTCGCCTCGAACCTCGATCCTCGAAATTTTCGAGGATTCGAGGGAAACCTCGAAATCGAGGCCTCGCCTCGACAACCTATAGAAGTTGAATGATTAGGCAAAAAAATTTGAACTGGCGGGGACAATTCAAAACAGTGCAATGGCCCTTTAAGCTCCCCTCACACTCCGGCGTAACACGACCCGCGTAACACAATTTGACTAGTGTTACGCGTAACACTGTTTTTGAGTCGCGTAACACGAGTGGCGTAACACTAGTCGAGTAACATAATTTGTTACGCGACTCGTGTCAAGCATGTCTGCATAAGAGATAATTTCTATGCAAAGATAGTTTTTTGTGAATAGCCTGTGAAAATAATGCGCGGATATCTGAATAAAAAGACAGGAAATTCTCGGAGGATGGAGGCTGTATTTCTAGAAGGACTTGATATAATGTGCCCTGGCATTGGATCAGACTATTTAGGTGTTATCAACGGCTTGACTTTACTTGACCCCCCCCCCCCCCACGGCTGACCCACTTTTGATGACAATTTTGAAAAACCGATTGCATATTCGTGTTCTCGACCCCGATTTAGGCGCGAATTTACCAGTCGTTCCGGTAAAGTGAAAAAAAAATTTTTTCCCAAACCACAGGGGGGTATCATGGATTTTAGTCAAAATTTAAAAAATTTGAATTCGCGCCTTTTGAATTTAAAAGGGATTAAGGCTGTATAGGGAGGGGAAGGGAATAAAAAGGGGCCACTTTTGAACAAAAAGGAAATGTTGAACATAGTTTTGAATACTGGGCCACCGCATAAATAAACTCTGGTATGCATGCTTTTTCATGCATCCAGAGTCTTTTCGAGTGATTTGTGTCTAAGGTATGTGGGTGTGCGCATCTCAACTCCAAGCCCCCAAGCCCCCTGCGCCCCCGAAGGGGGCGCAGGGGGCTTGAGAGTTAGAGATGCGCGCACACACTTACCTTAGACATGATTCCGACATGTACTCTTGATCATAAAATGCATATAGAGTTCTTTTTGCCACGGCTCAGTTAAAAACATGGTAAACAGCCAGAATATAGCAATATATGTTTTTTCTAACGTTCTGCCATAAAACTGGCCCTTTTATCCCTTCCCTCTCCCAATACAGCCCTTAATCCTTCAAATTCAAAAGGCGCGAATTCAAATTTTTCCAATTTTGACTAAAATCCATGATACCCCCCTGTGGTTTGGAAATTTTTTTTTTCACATTACCGGAAACGACTGGTAAATTCGCGCCTAAATCGGGGTCGAGAAACACGAATATGCAATCGTTTTTTCAAAATTGTCATCAAAAGTGGGTCAGCCGTGGGGGGGTCAAGTAAAGTGTTACCTTATCAACTACCTTGATCTGTCTATTTGACAGAGAAAACTCTAAATATCTTTCCTGTATGTCTCCAGTTAGCATCCTTACCTTTGTATGATCGCCTTTTAAACGTAAATGTTGACAAACAAGAAAGAATCGTTGACCTCAAATGTGTTACGCGACTCGGTGTTACGCGTAAAATGTTACGCGTAACATGCGAAATGTTACGCGTAACATCAAAAAGTGCTGTACGCGACTTGGTTTATAACAAAACTTTACCTAAAATTAAATTCTAGGCCTTGTTTTCTCAGAAAGCAAGCTGAAAAATCCGTACAGAAGTTCAATGATTAGGCGAGATTTTTCGAATTGGCAGGAACAAACCAGAACGCGTAGCCATGGCCTTTAAAGTCACACTTGGCGTGATTTTGTCAAAAATTATTTTTAACTGGGCTGTTTGACCAATGAATCGCTAGTGAAATATCTCAGCTACAAAATGGTACAAAAATATCCAAAATATGAAAAAGAATATATGAGAAAAGGTAGGTGGAGTTAGTGTGACCCAAACTGTGAGGTTGGTTTTTGAAAACACTGATCATTGTGTATCGAAAAACCGTGATACCCCATCATGGTAAAAATGGATTTTTTAAAATATTGGTCGTGTCAAAAGTTCCGTCGTTTTTTTTTCAAAAGCAATATTTTGGCGTTGGGTTTTTACCCGTAGATTTTTTCAACTTTTTTTTAACCAGTTCACCGCTCATTTTGTAGCAAGATACTCAGCTACAAAATGAGTGGTGAAGTTTTGTTAGAGGTTGAAAAAAATGGGCAGGATTAAGAATGGACAGTCAATCACATGCGACAAATCAAAATAGGCAAAATCCCGATTGCGGCAAATCAGATTGCGACAATTCAAATTGCGACAAAATCAAATTGCGACAAATTCAAATGTGCGGCAAAATCAATTGCGCAAAATGAAAATTCGCGACAATTCAAATTGCGACAAATTTCAAATGCGTACAAAATCAAAAATTGGCGGCAAAATTACGATTAACCCACACAAATCCGAATCCAGGGTAGGTACCACCTGAACCAAGTGGCACCCAGCTGACTGGCCTAAATAAAATGAAAAATTTTTAAACTAAAAACAAACCATCTATCATAAATGCAAAATTGTGAGCAGGTTGGGTTTGTTTCAGACAAATTCACGGATTTTCCCACCGAAACCCTAAACCCCGACTGATGAAATCGGGGTTAGGTACTACCTACCTAAACGAGGTGGATATCCAGCTGGCAACCTGAAAAATATTTGATAGTTTGAAAAACAATCTTATGCTATCATATGTAAAATCGTGTAAGGACTTGGGTTTGTGAGCACGAAGAATGCGATTGTCACCCCCACCCTAACCCAAATTAGGTGCAGGTATCCTGACCAGGTGGATACCCACCTGGATAACCCTGAAAATAAAAAAAAAAAAATTAAATCAAAAGCAAACTATGCTATCAAATGTAAAATTCGACGTGAATGAGGTTTGTAAGACCAAAATCCGATTTCACCAACCCAGACCCAAAACCCGAAATGGGTATCTTCTGAGGTGAATATCCATTAACAGACTTTAAGCGAATTGATCCAAAATCGGTCCGCACACGAATCGACCACACATGAATGTTCTGTATATTTAAAAGTCCTTGCACAAAAAAAATACTAATAGTTGAACAGGAAAAGTATTGGACAGTCCACTTGCAAATTCTTGCTTGTTGCGGATGTCTGACTTTCTACATCCATTAAAACCACGCCATTAAACCGGGTCTGATAGATATCTTTATGCTTTTCAGAGCTCCCAGACGACTCATTCAACAAAGAAATGACGGATATTGTGTCGCTTTCCCGCCTTTTCTGTTCATTGTTGTATATGGTAAGATCAGTATGATTTTCAGTGTGGTCTGACCACCTTTTGTTCAGCATTTTGCGTTGCCTGCTTGATGTGCCACCAAAGAACTACGAATGAAGGATGCATTTACCATCTGCCAAGTCACAATGAACAGGTTCCGCCGCCGCCTCCAGCTTATCCGCCTCCGGTTTATGCACAGCATCCGCGCCTCCAGCCTATCCGACCTATCCGCAGCAGCAGCCGTTGAATCCGTATCCAGCGCAGCCGCAGCAGTATGTGTCGTATCCGCCTCATCCATATACGGGAGATCAGCAGCGTGAACCTTTGGCTGGATGGAAGAATTGAGAGCTATGATTACTATTTGGACTTGTTGTTGTTGTATTTATGGAGGAGCGTGGAATTTGAGACATGTAGGGAAAATCATTTTCGCTGTCGGGCTCAGGAATAAATTCTCATTTATGGTCTGCGTGAGTTGGAAATTGTTCGTTCCTCGTTTAACGGTTGATTTCAAGATGTGTGGTTGCCATTTCATATTTTTGAAGTGGCTAGTATGGTTCATTAGTCTAGCTTTTCTGCAAACTTCGTTGTAGCTAAAACATTTCCATTTTAGGATTTTTCAATGCAGCTCTTATTTAAGTCTAGCTTCTACGGGGTGATTCAAGGTGGCGTAACCACCCCGTCAGATTTTTTTAAACGGTGTAGATGAAAATGGCCTGAAAATGGCCTGGTGCCCCTTTCCGTCAGAAATTTCTGCGTACGCCACTGGTAGTTGTACATGGGCGGTAGTAGATGTAGTTTCTAGGTAGTGGAACTGAATGGCTGTACTTAGTCGGTATTACACAAGTTGTGTATAAGATTATTTTTTGTAGTGCGTCGGACCACGTTGGTAGCTGGATCATCTGGATGTCCTATGTGCCACAAAACCAAGTGACCGTCCACTTGGATAAAAATTATTTTTTTGCGTATTTGGGTCCCAAACTATTTTCTGCACTAATTTGAGTATTCCAAAGATGGTTTGACAATAGCATAATTATCTTTTGCAAGATTTACAAGAACTGTGAAAATGCTGTCAAAACGTAATTTTGCTATCAGGCTATTTTTAAATGTTCGAATTAGAACGGAAAATAGGTTTTGGAACCCAAAATAAAAAAAAAAATTTTTGATCAAGTAGACGACCAGTTGGTTTTGTTGGTACATTGGGTATCGAGCAAAACTGCGGTTGGTTCATAGGAAATGCTTGAATTAACAAAGTGTTCGAATTACCTCTAATTTTTAAAACCAAGCTAAACTTCGTGCGTGAGGTTAGATTTAGTTTCAGTGGTTCGGTTATTGAGATGCGGAAGTGTTTTTTTCTTTTCGAAGAGAGTTGGTGGGTATCCCATGTGCCAACAAGACCAAGTGATTGTCCAGTGAACCAAATTTTTTTATAACCGCACCGAACCTAAGATTAAGAAATTTTGCTATAAAATTTTGCGTTTTTTTACAATCTATTTTGGATACGGTTTAAGGACACAGGTTCAATTCACGCTGAGTACACACCTTTTTTCTCTTTTTTTTAAGAAAGTTACCAACTTCTAGGATCAAAAACTATCGAGAAATCGATAGCAATCATTTCCAGCACTGTTTCGTCGTCAGCAAATGCCCTAATTTTGGGATTTCATTCAAATGACCATCGAAATTAATGAATCCAGCCAAAATGATGGGTACCGTATTTTCTCTAATAATGACCCCCTCTCTAATAATGACCCCCCCCCTTATTTTTGACTAGGATTTCAGAGTTAAGGCCATTTTGATTGACAATTTCGGAATTTTTGAGGGGTTGAAAATAATGACCCCGGGTCATTATTAAAGAAAATACGGTATTTAGTTTTAATATCATGAGCCTCCACCGATTTTTTATATTTATTAACGCGTTTAGTGACTTTCTATAGTCAAAATTTCATGGAGAGCCAGATAGAATTTTTGCACACCAGAATCACTTCAGAATAACACGGTAGCTAACGGAGGGTTGACCAAGGAACAAAAGAGTAATACTGAGGAGCAGGATTTCGGTATTATTCTGGCACTGACGTTTTTCTGCAATTTTAATTTACATGCTCATTTACAACCATATGATGAAAATGACGCCAGGAAGCAGGGCTACATTTTGAGTATAAGGTTGCGAATGAGTATGTAAATTAAAATTACGAAAAAACGTCAGTTTGAAGATACTACCGAAAAGTTCTGAGATAGTCCTGTGTAGGATGTCATGGAATTGGACATTGTTGGATGTCTTTAGAATTCTAGCTCCAACTTTATACTAACTTTTTCTCTGTTTGATAGCTCAAATAAAGCCTAGAATCTTGGCTACATTTTTGTGAATGAAACTTGTGACTTGTAGAAAAAAGTCAGAAATTTTCAGTGAAACCAGTCAAAGAAAAACCCCGAAAACCATCGATTTTCGGAAATTTGGCCTATTTTAGCCTGGTTACAAGCTCCGGTAGTTGTAAAAGCCTGTGCTGATAATCTTATTGGATAGTCAAGAATGTGAGGATCATTTTAACACTAAACTTGTAAATAAACGGAGAAAATATGGTTTACAGCCAGTGTAGTCTAACCTGTGATCTAAGGCGATGCGTATAGGACGTTCCACCCCCCCCCCCCCCCTTTAAAAAATTTTGAAATTATTCGAAAATTTTTGGCTTCAGCTTCTTAAAGGTAGACGGTTTTTTAGGGTAGTCTAGGGTCATTTTTTAAATTATTTTTAGTTAAAAAATGGAGTTAAAAAAATAGTTAAAAAATGAATAGAAAACCGCAAAACCAAAATTTGCTCAAAAAAGTAAATTTGCACAAAAAGAAAATCAATATTCAAAACAAATGACGCCCTCTGCTTTCAAAATCGTGTTGTGGCATTGCTTTTGACCCATTTTATGAAACTTTTCTCAGGCAAATTATACCTTAATTTGTAGCTAGTGAGATGAGCTACAAATTGAGGCAAAACTTGCCTGAGAAAAATTTTCGAAAAGTGTGTCTAAAACACAAGGCTAAAAACACGCTTTTGAATATAGGGGGCGTCTATTAAAGGGGGGAGGGGGGTATATCTCTTGTCCGCACCTGGTCCCGCATGGAAATCGTTTAAATTCAAATTAAACCACTTTCTGAGCTTGCTGGTTCGAATCTCTCTGGTGTAAACTTAATTTTGTTCGCAGTTTTTAAGCGATTGAGCTAAATTCATGCTAAAAAATATCGACGGATCCATTGGAAAGATTTCTGGATTGATTTTTTAGTCAACAACTGTCTTAAATTTGCGAAATCAGCCAGAAACGTTTTATGTCTATTTATCTATCGGTCTATTTTATTACTTTTCAAAGGCTGATAGTCCTTTCCTAGAGTCAGAATACGCAAGGTACCTCATAAAAAAATTCCTCATCAAATAGAATAGACAGTACGCCAAAAATTACTTCAGGAATCGGGTAGCTTGGATAGCTTGATTTACAAAAATTACCGATTTTCGGACAATAGTCAAATTTCTATTCCTGGTTTTAACCAGTGTTGTGTACTCGTTCTCGTTCTCGTGCTACGAGGACTAGGACGAAGTACGAGAAGCTCCAAAATTGAGGTACGAGGACGAAGACGAAGTACGAGGCTGAAAATTTTAAGTACGAGGACGTGAAGAGGACGAAGGGCAAGGATGAGGACGGAAGACGAAGGACAAAGACTACTCGTCCTGCTCGAACTTTCTTAATTCAAATCTGTTTTTTCACCGAAAACTTTATTTTTACGAACAATCCGATTATTTAAACAAATTTTTAAGCAACACTTAAGCAACGATTTTCTTAAGGATAATATTTAAAATTGGCCGTAAAATACTGAAAAATGGCCTTAAAATATTTAATTTTGGCCGTAAACTCGAGCTGGCCGTAAAATACTGAATTTTGGCCGTAAACTTTGAATTTTGGCCGCAAAATACTGAATTTTGGCCGTAAACTTTTGAATTTCGGACATAAACTCGAATTTGGCCATGAAATACCGCATTTCTGTCATACATTGTTGTATTTTGGCCATAAACTCAAATATGGCCATGAATTTGCCCATTGAAACTCATAATGTCTGTTGTGTTGTCTCTTTGATCTTCCTTTTGTATGATGAGGTCGGTTCATCAAATGAATTTTCATCAATTTGCAGATATTACTGCAGACAAGGAAGGGGAGCTACGCGTCGGTTTCGTCCTTATTCGTCATCGAGGTCCTGGTTTCGTGCTAATCGGCAGCTATTTGGAGTGGCAAGTCAAGCGGTCAGCAATGTGGTTCGTCAATTCAAGGTAACTGGCGCTAACAAGAATCAATTATACTTATCTTTTTCTGTTGTCATGTTTGCTGTTATATTTTTGCCTGCGTTCGAGAGATGTGTTTAGTAGTGAATAAAGATTGCTGTCCCCGTCTTATAATGAATTTTTGCGGACGTTTCTGAAGTTTGACGCCCACAAATTCGGAAACGGGACGCTAGGGTGTTATGCTGCCCGATTTTTTCTTAAATGTTAAAGTAATTTTGACACACCCTGTAGTTCAATTGGGATGTGGGAGTATAGTTCAAGTGCTCCTTGTTAGGAAAAAAAAGAAGAAGACCATTACAACGATGACTGTTTAATTCTCTGCCTGTTGTTAAACAATGTTTACTTTTTTTGTCGTTGTTCGAAAAGAAGTGAATGTAGCCGATTTAAAGGTGTGAATGTTAATAGGTGCGATAACAGATGAAAGATTGAGATGTGATTCAGGAGAACAGAATGTTTGGATTAAAACATTGGACACATAAGTAAAATGTAGGTATATGTATAAGCGGTCATTTGTGCATCTGTTGTTTATACGGCGGAATAATGGAGTCTATGAATGGATAGTCTATATATAGACAGGTTGAATTTGGGCAAAAATTCAGTATTTTAGGGCCTCATTCAGAAAATTCCATCGAATTTGGTGTCAACCACCTCGGAATGGGTGCCAACCCAGGTACTTATTGCATTCTTGAGATTCTAAATAGTCAAAACAGCATTTTGGCCCAACACACCGTGCTCAGCACACAATTTCGGGTTGAATAATGGGTTTGTTCAGCATTAGGATGGATAAAAAAAATTCGGGCAATTGACATGTAGATCAATTATGCTAGAACCGGCCTGAGTTTATGGCTAAAATCTAATAATTTATGGCCAAATCCAACAATTTTTGGCCAAAATTCAGTATTTTTCGGCCTAATTTGAGTTTATGGCCAGAATTAAAAGTTTACGGCCAAAATTCAAAAGTTTACCGCCGAAATTCAGTATTTTACGCCAGCTCGAATTTACGGCCATAATTAAATATTTTACGGCCATTTTTCACAATTTTACGGCCAAAATTAAATACCACCCTTTTCTTAATCAAGCATTTGCTTTTTTTTTTCTTTTAGCTAGCTTTGACTAGTTATTTGAGGTGATCATCAATAATGCTTTGATTCTTTTCATCGTCTTTTTAAAAAAGAGGATCTCCTATTTTATCAGCGGCAATATAGTTGCCAAGCAAAGCCAAAATTTGATTCCTTGTCTTTTAGAGATCTCACTTCACAATAGGCGAGAAAACTTGCAGTGTACCTATTTTGTAGTTTTTTAATGAAAAGTCAAATCTTGAAATTACTTTGAGGAAATCGAGTTCTGTTAAAATTTAACAACAAAATATACAAGCTTTAAGTAAAGGTAAATTTTTTTTAATAAAAACTTACCTTTTGGCTTTTAAGTATGAACTACGAGCGAAGTACGAGTGAAAACACAAAGGAGGAGAAAAAGACGAGGATGAAGACGAGTACGAGTGAATTTCAGCCTCGTACTACGAGGACGAAGACGAGTAAGAGCTAATTTTAAAAGTCGGTACGAGGACGATTACGAAGTACGAGGCCAAAAATTTCTGGTACGAAGTACGAGGACGAGAAAAATTGAAAATGCGCAACACTGGTTTTAGCTGTAGCTTAGCTATTATGCTTGACTGCCCTACGACTCGATACAATTACGACTCGATACAACGACTCGATACAATTACGACTCGATACAACGACTCGATACAATTACGACTCGATACAACGACTCGATACACTTTCTCAAATTCAAACATTTATTCAACTGAAATCAAAGATTTTCTACCTGCTGCCTTCGGCAGGCAACCTAATTCAATAGGAAGCCCCTTTGGGGGTACATGGTCCGGGATAAGGGCTGACCCTTTGGGGGTACATGGTCCGGGATAAGGGCTGACCCTCTGGGGTACATGGTCAAAAAGTCAACACATAGTCAAAAAGCCACGGGGTCAAACGGCCCAGGCGGTCAATCGTCCAGTCGGTCAATCGGCCCGGGCGGTCAATTGTCCAGGCGGTCAATTGTCCTGCTCCAACACCAGTGAAACAAAACGAAAACATCAATGAAACGAAGGAATATTAGCAGGGTTTTCAATCAGGATGTTTCAAAAGAGCTTCAAAAGGAGCTTTAAAAGTGTATCGAGTCGTTGTATCGAGTCGTAATTGTATCGAGTCGTTGTATCGAGTCGTAATTGTATCGAGTCGTTGTATCGAGTCATAATGTGTATCGAGTCGTTGGTATACCATTATGCTTGTGGAATCATTCCTGATAAACTAGCTCAGTTTGCAAGACCCTGAAAATTATTTTTGTAAATGTCGAATAACATGTGAAAAAAATAAAGTTCACAACCATGGGGATTCGAACCAGCAAGCTTAGAAAGTGGCTAAATTGAATTTAAACGATTTCCATATACAAGAGATACACTCGCCCTTTAAGCCCTGTTTCAATAAGCGGATTTTCCTTTCATTCTCACTCTCAGTCTGCCTCGCACTTTCACTCTCACTCTCAGTGTGTACCAACAGGAAAAAATTGCCTTTCAGTATTACTTTCACTCTCACTTGCACTCTCACTCTGACTTTCAGTGTACCCAATGAGTTTTTTTTGACTCTCACTCTCACTTTCAATGTATCCAAAGACTTTTTTCAGTCTCACTCACAAATTTTCGGGAAGGAGAGAGATGTGCCATTTTAGATTGTGTCGAATCAAATTGTGCTTTTTTGGTTTGGGCCCTTTGCAGTTTGTGCCCTTTTCAATTGTGCCAATTCAATTTGTGCCTCTTCTGTTTGTGCCAATTTCAAATTGTGCCTATGTATTTTGTGTCACGATTTTGACTAATTTTAGCTATCAAAATAACGTAATTATTTCCAGAAGGCTCCCAATTCAAAATCGTCCATGACCAGCACTTTGGGTCAAGCGATCACTTCACAGTTGCGCACAAAAAAAAAATTTTTCACGTTGTTCGGGTTACAAAACCTATTTTTTGGACTAATTCGGGTATGCTGATGATGGTTTGACAGTAGCAAAATAACATTTTCTCGGGTATTTTTTAGTTTTATAGAATAAACTGATTTTGGTAAAATCAATTATTAGCTAAAACTCAAAAAAATACCCGAGAAAATGTTATTTGCTACTGTCAAACCATCTTCAGCATGCCTGAGTTAGTCCAATAAACAGGTTTTGGAACATGAAAAACGTAAAAAAAATTTTCGATCCAAGTGGACGTCCACTTGGTTTTGTTGTAGCCAGGTGGTAGTACCCAGGTTTGGGACTCAGGTAGTGCAGTGGTACCCGGGTAGTAATGTTCTTGTCTTGTAAAGGGCTTTTAAAATTTAAAATGTTTTTCTATGATCCAACCTCAGTTCTACTGGATAATCCATGCAGCAACCAAACAAGTGGTCGACCACTTGGATCAAAATTTTTTTTTACGTTTTTCATGTTCCGAAACCTGTTTTCTAGACTGATTCGGGCACGCTGAAGATGGTTTGACAGTAGTGAAATCACGTTTATCGAGAAAGTTTTAGTTTCAGGCAATAATTGATTTTACCAAAATCATTGCGCAATACTCAAAAAATACCTGAGAAAACGGCCTTTTACCACTGTCAAACCATCTTCAGCATCCCCGAATCAATCCAGAAAACAGGTTTTGGAACGCGAAAAAAGTAAAAAAATTTTTGATACAAGTGGTCGACCACTTGGTTTTGGTTGCTTCAGACTAAAAATATAATGAGGCTTGACTTGCCTAGGTAGGTTTATGTGAAGAAACATACCAGGAGATACAAAGAGAGAAATATAAATAAATAAAAAAGTCGAAAATTTTTACTCTCAGTCTGCCTCTCACTCTCAGTCTTTTTCAGTTTCAAGTCTTATAAAAGTTGCCATTCACTCTCACATTGGGTACACACTGAGGGTGAAAGTGAAAGGGAGAGTCAAAGTCAGAGTTAGAGTGAAAGAATTTTCGTGTACCCAATGAAGAGTGAGAGTGAGAGTGAAGGTAAAATCCGCTCATTGGAAACAAGCCTTTAAAGGGGTAGGCCCACGCTAATAAGAGGTGACGCCCGGGACTTCAAAACTTTTTTCCTAATCATTGAACTTATGTACGGATTTTTCAACTTGGTTTCTAACAAAACCATACCTAAAATTAAATTTTAGACCTTGTTTTGTTAGAAACGAAGTTGAAAAATCCGAACACAAGTTCAATGATTAGGAAAAAATTTTAAATTCCCGGCCTCTTTAAGGCGAAAAAAATGCCTTTAAGGCGAAAACACAATGAGGAGGCTGTTTGCGGATGCTAAACCAGACTTTACACTCTGAAATGACCATAAGTTTTTTTTAGCGGTGACCTTTTGGCTAGATCACATCCCCGGACCGAGATCGAAGCATTTATGTGCGAGGGTACGTATATTCAGAAACTGGTTGCAGGGGAAAGAATCAAATTTTCGGACAGATTTTCATTACTGAACCTGCATTTTTGGGCTCGTTTAGCGACTACTAAACTACTAATTGAGCGACTACTAAACTACTAGACCACTGAAGGACTACTAAACTTCCATTAGACTATTAAACTTCCATTAGACTACTAAAGTGAATTAGTACCCATGATACCGTATTTCCTGTAATAAGGCGGCACCCTCTAATAAGGCGGCACCCCCAACTTCGAGGTCTATATCTCGAAGCAGAGTGAATATTTTGGTTATCCGTTTGATGCGTTTTCTTAACTCCCACGAGCTCTACCGATTTTAGTTTTTAGGTTTTGGTTGAGCACCCGAAAATCTCGAGATTGAATTCGAATTTTTCGGATTTTCAAGAGTTTGAAAAATAAGGCGGCATGCCGCCTTATTACAGGAAATACGGTAAGTACTTTTTTTTAGCAATACGCCTAAAATATCTACAACTACTATAGCGCTGCTTGTCTTGTATGAAACACTCACTTTTTAGGTCACTTTTTGAAAACTTTAATTTCAAAGTTGGTGTGCTCACTTAGGAAACCGCGTGAAGGCTCGCGATTGCGCTAATAAAAATCGGGGGTTGGTTGGGCGAAAAAAATTTTTCTGGTCAAAACACTTTTTGAAAAATTTTCTCACCAAGGAAAAATTTTTTTGGTCCAGAAAAAAGTTCGTGTGCGCTCGAGATTTTTGTGCGCTAGAATGTGGCGCGTCGAACAAAAAAAAGTTTGATCAAAAATTGTAGAACCTCATGGAGCGATTTTATTTTTGGTGGCACTAAAAACCGAAAATTTCGAAAAATTTGAATTTCAAAAAAATTCAAAATTTGTCTCGAGAGGAAATCAAAATTTTGACCCAAAGCAATGGTTTTAAGAGTAGTTTTATAGTAAATCGACTATGCTGAGCACGAATCCGGTGTTAGAATCACGGGTTTGCTTTTAAATTCCGAATTTTAGAATTAAATTGGTCTTACGAGGAATTCTAAGAAGTCCTTCTTAAGGACTTATATCCCGAAAAAAATAAATTTTATATTCGACTGAAAGCATTGGAGTAGGAGCAGTTTCAATAGTAAATCAACTATGCTGAGCACGTATCTGGCGTTCTAATCCAGGTTTGACAAACCAACGCAACCAGCAATTAGTAGTGTTATATCGAGAAGTAATGTTATATCGAGAATGGTGGTTTATATCAAGCTAGGTGGTCAAGAATTTGAATATTTTAGTATTCGCAATAACAATTTCTCTCTTTAGTAAGAAAAAGTTAAGCGAGCACTACATAGCTAACTCTCGAGTGGTGTTATATCGAGAGTGGTATATATCAAAGGTGGTGTTATATCGAGAGTTGGTATTATATCAAACTTATGCGGTGAATTCATCTGCAAGTGAATTTAGCTGTGGGCAAAATTGATCTGCAAGGTTCGTATATGTTTTTCAAGCATGAATTATCAAATTTTAATCAATCTGTATAAAAGGAATTTAACAAAGATAAGTCAAAAACTGTGTGGAGAATTAAGTGTCATTTTAATGTGTTTAAAAATTATCGAGAATGGTGTTATATCGAGAGTTTATTTTAATTTATCTGCAGGTTATTTATCTGCAGGTGAATTCAGTCTGCAGGTTAATTCATCTGCAGGTGAATTGATCTGCAGGTAAATTCATGTGCAGGTAATAAATCTGCAGGTGAATTAATATGCAGGTAAATTCATCTGCAGGTTAATTGATCTGCGGTTGCAATTGATTTTTAGGTAAATTCATCTGTAGGTAAATTCATCTGCAGTAAATTCATCTGCACAACGTGTGGAAAAAAATGTTGTAGCGCAATGTTCGGCGCCAACGAAGTGCCGCGAAGCGGCACCAGTGTGCCCAAATGTGTGTGGCGCTTTGTTCGGCGCAAACTAAGTTCCGCGAGTGGCACCAAACGAAATTCATTATTCTAATGTTCATTGTCAATTACCAAAATATATTATCAAAAGTTATTGTCCAATACAAAGATTCAGATATTAACAAGCGCTTGGAGCAGGGAGCGAAGCGACCTGCTGGACACCGCATGTGCGGTGTGGCGCGCCTTCTAGTCTACTTATACTATGACGCTGCTTTCGATGTCTGAAACACTCACTTTTTAGGTCTCTTCCGGGCACTTTTAATTTCGAAGTTTTGTCCTCACTTAGGAAACCGCATGGAGGCTCGCGATTGCGCTAATAAAAATTGGGGGTTGGTTAGGCGAAAAAAATTTTTCTGGTCAAAAAATTTTTTCGCAAAATTTCTCTATAGGAAAAAAATTTTTTCGGCTAAATCAGAAAATTTTGTGTCACATACTTTTTTGTGCGCTAGAATGTGGGCGGTCGAACAAAAAAAAGTTTGGTCAAAAAAAGTCAAACCCCATGGAGCGATTTTATTTTTGGTGGGGCACTAAAACCGAAAATTTCGAAAAATTTGAAATTTAAATAATATTTTTGTGTCTCGAGAGGAATTCAAAAATTTGGCCAAGAGTAATTGTTTTAAGAGCAGTTTTTATAGTAAATCGAACATGCTGAGCAAGAATCCGGCGTTAAAATCACAAGTTTGCAAAATAAATAAATTTTCTCAAAAATCAGTCGAAAAGTGGCTTTTGACAAAACCACAGGGGGGGACCAAGGCATATTTTTTAGTGTCACAAGGTTCGAAGCCTGGTGGTGGCTGGTGTGACAAACTGAGAAAAATGCCAAAAAGGTCTGTCTGAAAATGCCCAAGATAGACAAAGTGCCAAAAAAAAGCCCGTATGGCAAACAGGGAAAATTTTTCCAAAGGGGCAAAACGCCTTAACTGGGCAAAATTGCCCAAAAAGAGGGCAAAACGCCATATAGGGGGCAAAATGACTGGAAATGGCAAAACACCCAAATTCGGCCAAAATGACCGAAAAGGGTGAACGCCCAAATAGGGCCAAAATGACCGGAAGGGGCTAAACGCCCAAATAGGGCCAAAATGACCGGAAAGAGCTAAAACGCTCAAATAGGGCCAAAATGACCGAAAAGAGCTAAAACGCTCAAATTGGGCCAAAATGACGGAAAGGCAAGAGATTTGCGTGTGTGATGAAACATTTGTGACGCCGTGTTCGGCGCCAAAAA
>SADC01000188.1:0-241082 GCA_004194705.1 Ditylenchus dipsaci
CCAGGCAATTGGATGGGCGGTATGTTTATATTCGTATTAATTTCTGTTAAAAACACCTTACTCTAATTTGTGTAAGTACATGAAAGCCATCGCTGATGCGATTCGAAACGCAAGAAAGAAGGCTGTTATCAAAGCGGACATCAAATCAAGGAATCGTAGATCGTTATTTCAGAAGTGATTCCAGATGCACCGCAATCGCTCATATTTTCTTCGCCGTGTAGCAAATCCATTCTTGCGAAGACTACTCTCGTGTGCCCTGAGAACGTGGAGCCAGTTGCAGTTGGGATACAATCGATGAAGAAGTCGATGGGACATTTCGATACACGGATAAATGTAAACAATCCTATCCAACCTCGTTATGTTATAATTTTGTTTATGTTCTTCTCTGTTATGTTAATGTTGTTGGTTTGAATAAATAAATGTGTTATGAAAAAGTTGAAATCGTGGATAATAACTTTCATTTAAGCTTGAGAAGGAACTAAAAGTTGTATAAATATTTGTCGAAACGGTGCTTTACAACTCTGTCAATAATTATTAAGCTGTGCACTTTTTTCCACTGCGCTTTGTTTCCGCGGCGCTTTAAGAAAGGCGCTTTTTGCCGCGGCGCTTTTTCCACGGCGCTTTTGCCGCGGCGCTTTTGCCGCGGCGCTTTTTCCACGGCGCTTTTGGAACGGCGCTTTTTCCCCAACTCCCGTCCGCCACTCTATCACTGAGCTATCGGGGCCATTAATCCTTGACTTGTTATTTCATTACTTATTCCTGAGAGGGCGCCCAACCAACCTCCTTACACAAGTGGTCGACCACTTCGAGCAAAAAATATTTTTCATTTTTTCGGGTTCTAAGTTCAATTTTCTGAACGGATTCGGGCATGCTGAAGATAATTTGACGCTGGTAAAACGCCGTTTGTCGGTATTTTTTGAGTAGTGGCTAACGATTGATTTATCAAAATCAATCATTAGCGATAACTCAAAAATTTCTCTATAAAACGAGATTTTACCACTGTAAAACATCTTCAGCATGCTCGAATTAGTGCAGAAAAATTGTTTTGAAGCCGGAAAATGTAAAAAAAATTTCACCCATGTGGACGACCACTTGGTTTGGTCACTCTGAATGGATTTCTGAGCGATTCTAAAGGGTGATGTAGAGGTCGCTGGCAGTGCTGGCAAACCGCTCTGAACCGGCTCCGAGCCAGAGCCAGATCCGGAGCGGGAAGTTTGTATCGACGGAGCCAGGAGCCAGATCCGGAGCGGGAAATTTCGAAATACCAGCACTGGTCGCTGGTTCGAATCCACCTGGGCGCATACCTTATTTTTTATTATAATTTTGAGTGTTAGAGTGGTGTAGAGGTTCATATACTCATCACCAAGGTTGCTGGTTCGAACCCTCTGGGTGCAATCAGTCCGAGTAGAGGACCTCGATCCAAGCTCCTGGTCACGGGGTGCTGAACGAGCTTCGGGAAGCATACGGTGCTTTTAGATGTTTTGGTTGATTTGGGGTGGTTTCAGCTGTTTGGGATGGTTCGGGGTGAATTACGGATGGTTTAAATAGTTTGGAGTGATTTGGGATGGTTTGGGTTGATTTGGGCTGGTTTAACTAGTTTGGGATGGTTTGGTGTTATTTGGGGTGGAGTAAGTAGTTTCTCGTGTTTTGTAGTAGTTTAAGGAGTTTGGGTGGTCTGGGATGATCCCTTGCGATGAAATAAACCAGTAAAGATGCATTTAAACTGCATGAGATAGATTTTCAACAAAAATAATAAGAAGTAACAGAAAAAAAAATAATTCAGACAATAAAAAATTATGTTGAGGGGTCAACATTTTGTTGAGGGGGTCAACGTTCATTTTCTAGTCAAAAAGTTGAGGGTCAACAATTTTTAGGTCAAAAATGTTGAGGGTCAAAATTGGGGTCAACAAAATGTTGAGGGGTAAAATGTTGAAGGTGCTATCAACATTTGGGGTCAACATTTTGGGGTCAACAACAAATGTTGAGGGGTCAACGTTGTTGAGGGTCGACAATGTTGAGGGTGGGGTCAACATTAAGGGTCAACATTAAATGTTGAGGGTCAACAATGTTGACCCCCGACTATGATCACAGGCAATGTGGCCCAAACGGAAAAATGAATATGATAATATTTTTCAACCACATGGTTAAAATTTTATGCTCAGATTTGTTATCGTTCAAAAATTTTTTTTGATAAACAAAAAAAGCAAAAGAAAAATAAGTGAATAAATCTAAAAAAACAGCAGTGGGACTAAGGAAAAAAATAGACCAGATTTTGCATTATGGCCTTTTTGGCTTAGGGGGGGGGCTTTATTAGAGAGGGTGGCTTTATTTTTCATTCACTCTCTAATAGAGCTCCCCTTCTAGAGGGGAGCTCTATTAGAAAGGGGGGGGGCTCTATTAGAGCCTTTACGGTACTTATTTTTTATTATTTAACCTATATGGGATAGTTTTTTGCATATTATACTTATGCTAATGAGTATTTTAAAAAGAAAGTCACGGCTTATCAAAATGTTGGGAAAAGGCAGTTACCTGAGAGTGGCGGTAATTCAAATAATAGCTCTCTTTTTCAGGAATTTGAATGTTTTTTAAATTTAAGCTCTATTGAGGTGGTATTTTTACTCTTTATGATAGCAAAAAGCAAAGCCCAGCATCTAGGCTACCAAATAGTACGTAGAACGTCTGTAATTTTATAAAAATGATAAGAAAATTTTCAGCAAGAAGATTGTCTGGACAACTGGATGCCAAAATTGGCATGTCCATGTTCACTTTCTTGATTTTTTGTTGCAAAGTTGTTAAAATGTTTGTCATATAGAAGGCTTATTTATGCCAAGGGTATATAAAAAACGCACCACTCCTCTCTAGTAAGAGGTACATCAGAACATAAGCGCCTTGGGGCGACACTTAGAGTGAATACGGGAACAAGTGAATACGTCTTTTCAACAAACAATAAGAATCTGGGACAACTGAGTAATTATTCATGCCCAGAGCAGCAAAGTCAAAGGATGAGGCTTTGTATAGCCACATGTGGCTCCTATAGCCACATATTGCCAACCTTTTAGAAGAGTGAGCTTTCACTTCCTCCATTTGTTAAACGTATATTTTATTCAAAAGTTTTATTATATCGACACTTTTATCTGCGAACTTTTAAAAAATGTTCGTTATACATCGAGGGCATGTTTTAGATAAAAAACTTCTAACCAAACCGTGCCGAAGGGTTCGTTATATCGGAGATTTCGTTGTATGGAGGATTCGTTATATCGAAGTTATACTGTAAACTTTAAGTTTATATCATTGTGTAGCCTAGATACTGGGCTTTCATTTTCGCTATCATAAAAAGTAAAAATTAATATATTTTCTTTTTGTTTCTGCTTTTCAGCCACTGGTCTCCTTGATCTCTGGTGAGATTGGGTCATAATTTTGAATTTTTGTTTAAAATTTGTGTCGCAAGTTCGGACCACAGACAAAACACCGTGGTGACTTTTTCAAAGTCGAATATATTTCAAGCAAAGTTTTATAATGGCGATGCCAATTATATCCATACCTCCAGGATAAATCTAAACAGAGACATTATTATTAAATACAAAATTTTAACAATTATTTCACCATGGTGTAATTGAATCGAAATCCGTAGAAGGGAAAGTCAAAATCAAAGTCTATTTGTCTGGAAAAGTATATCATTGAAATGAGCTAAAGAGTCTGTAAATACCTGTCATGGTTTGGCTTGATCAGCAAGTTAGCATCACTATAGAGTGGACCATAGGGGAATAAATGCCACCAGCCTATAACAGTCATAGACCACACAAACTAACTGTATTGAATAACCCACCCTCTTCTTCCCTTAAGTCAGTGTGCTGTTGTATTTGGTCTAGTCGATCCACATCTACATGTCCGGGATTAGGCATGTAGTTGAAAATCGGATTTTTGTTTCCAAACAAATCTATTGTCGACTAAAAAAATGTATTGTCCACAGCAAAATGCATGTACCAAATAGGAAAGACTTGGCATCCCGTATACAAGGGGCATAGGCGCATATCGGCGCCTTCGTAGGATTTTGACCTATCGATAGTTTCTAATCAATCACAAAACTAAAATTTGAGAGGGAACGGGATCGAACGTGTGCCAAAAATAGTTTTCGTGTCGAGACTAATATAATTTTTGCGCGAAACTTCAAAATTTTAAAATAAAAAAAGTGTTCAGTGGAAAATGGCCTTCATAATAGTAGGCACAGATCCCTCTTAAAACGATTATTCTTCGGCGATCTTTTTTCCAAACTAAAGCTGACATGCTGGTAAGCACGATGATATAGGCGACAAAAGTGATTTCCTTATCTATGACCTATTTCAGCCTCTGAAGTCAAAAAAGCATTACCATCCTCATACATGCCAAATACTATATAAGATGTATATAAGCTCTATCAATTGCCCATTGGCGATTAATTTTAGACCTCTAAAATTGGAAAATTTTAGGGTCGATTTTGAGATTTACGGGTGCGTAAGATACTGGTGTCAGCCATTTTACAAGGACTGATCTTTAAATAGCTACAACTTCGAATAAAGTTTTTTTTCACACTAGAGCAACTTACTGTATTTTTTCTAATAGCTCGACATGTAGAGTAATTTTTCAATCACCCGGAAATCTAAAAAATTTGATATTGGTCTAGAGATTTTCGCGCGAAAATCCAAAATCCAAAAAGCGGAATTGATAGAGCTCGCGGAGTTAAGAAAACACAAAAAACAGCTTGGCGGAAAAAAATTCTTTTCTGAGATATAAGTCCTCAAAGTAGGGGGTGTCGAGTAATTAGAGACTGTCGATTAATAAGAAGAAATACGGTAGTGTGAATAGGGTAAGTTTTTGTAGAGATTTGAAGCAAAGAAAATAATAAAAACATTTTTTTTGCAGAGCTTTGGTTTCTGTAAGTTAGGTCACTTTACACGCGATTCCGGTAAAATTTTAACACAGTTTATAAATTTACCTGTTCTCTATAGGTCTGTTGATTTTCTACAGTACTTAAGCTAATAAAAACAATAAATGTAGCCGGAAATATACAAGCTTGAGAAAGAGGCCACATATGCCCCATTTTTCTACAAATTTTACACAAATTAATTTTTTTAAATAAATTATATTATAAACCAATATATGCCATGAGCAAAGACGGCAACCAGGTAGATAAATTATTACGAATGAAGGTTTAGGGGTGTGTGTATGTGTGCTTGGCTCTATTTTTAGCTTTATTGTTGCTTCTGTGAGGTGTGTTCCTTTTTGTTCTGAGAGGTGCAGCTGCTGCTGGCCACTGGTCACTAGTAGTGCCAATGAGGGCAATGTCCAATTATGGAACGCAGTTGAGAGACCAGTCTCGACCTTGAAACTATGGTAACTATCCTCGATGACCAACAACAACAAATATATAAATAATATATATATAAATATATAATGAAAAAGCACGCTAAAGGAGCATGCCCGTGCGTTTCAAAAAGTTGAAGAGGAGGGGGAGGTGTGTGCAGATCACAATGCGAATATTTTGAACTCTCAGGTTTCACTCCCTATTTTTTCCCTATGACACCCCATTTTTTACGCCATTTTTTCGTATTTTATTTACAAGTTTAGTGTCAAAAGGATTCCCAAGCTCTTAGCTATCTAACTGAACTATCAACACAGCTGTCGATAAGCTACTGGAGTTGACTAAAAAGTCAAAACCTAGCTGAAACCTTTGTTTTATCCGAAAATCCATCATGATTGGTACACATTCCACTCTTATTTTTCACTGCCTTTTCTCGGGCGGCGGTAAATTGAACCTCTACAAATTGAACCCGGTAAATTGAACCTCCGGTAAATTGAACCCCAAAGTTTGTCTTGGCGGGATTTTTTTGGCTTTTAATTCTTATTACCAATACAATAGAATTTTTTGCCACAAGGATTTTCAATTCCGCCCACATTATTCACATTTCGACCATGAATTTTATAAAGTCACAGATTTCGGATAGTTATAGATTTCGCTTGTATTAAAATAAAGTTCTTGTGTTTTACAAAATTATATTGACTTTTCCATGTTGTAACCTTGTTCAGTCTATAATAGCCACGAATGTAAGCGAATATGAAGATTATTCTAAGTAGGTTACAAATTTTCCTTTACCAAACCACTCCATCTTTTTGAAATTTCCGGGTGGACGAGGTAGATATCCCATCACATTGAGAAACTATCTCGTATTCCATTTTTAAGCACTCGATCTTCATAATAACAAATTTCACGGTAGGTCTCTCAATTTCCTTGGACCGACATTTCGTTTTACGCTTCTGACTAAATGAAGTGTTGCATATTACTCTCTTTCTATATAATAATTTTTCATCCTTAATTTTTTTTAACCCATTTTATTCAAACTTCCTCTTAACATTCAAACAAGACTACAATTAATATCAAAAGATATTCGACATTACAACGTTCCACAAAGGATTTCTCGCATCATTTCATTACGGATTACATCCATCTGGGCTTCGGTGAAATTGAGAGAGCCACGACATACGCACTCTGCATATTGGCAAATAAAAGATACGCAATCAAAAGTGTTCGTCTGGCGAGGTATGTCCTGTGAATTTCAGGTTGTTTATCAATCAAGAAGTAATAAACATACCTTTGGGCAGAATGCGATCCAGTTACTAGGAGCCAGAGCTTCGTAGCAATACTCTACAGCATATTCTTGCGAGAATTCCCTAAATTATTATTGTGTGGTCGTATGCTATTTAAAACAATTTTACTTGATCAGATTGTTGTAATCTGTGCCATCCCTAAGAAGTGAATCGTAATAGGAGATTCACGGCGGCTTTATTTGTCTGGGCGATCATTTGGTAGTAGAAGTTCACGGTTTCGCCATTCAACCACGCAGTCGGTTCAAGCACTGCAGATGCTCTCTGTTTAATTCAATTCCAGACTTGCCAGCAAGCACTTCGACATGATTCTGCTCTAAAAACGACGAAAAATTCAGCAAAAAATTTAATGAAAGTTCACCAAGAGCGTTGTTAATTGTGATGACTTCCAATTTATTTTTGACTTTTTCGATGTTCTTCTTTTGATAAACCTTGCTCTCCCTCTTTAAAACAACTGAAGATGAAAAATAAGACCAAAACCATCCGATAAATAGTTACCTGGTGGTTCGTATTCGGTATTCGGCCCAAGTTTACAGCTATCGATTGCAGAAATTCGATCATTGGCATCTGGTCACATCGCCTCACCGTTTCTTTGATCCTTTCGTCTGCATCCACTTATGCTTGCCCTCTGCGCGGCTTCTTTGCTCCCGCCTTTCTTTGCTCTCTGCTCTGCAACCCTGAATTCACGTCGTAGGCCTGAAGAGTGTGTCACCAACGGAGTGATTTAGAAAAAATACTAACCTTGAACGAACCCTGACCGTTGAAAGACTCTATTCCTTGTTTGTTCTTGGCTCGTCATTCTCCACCAAAGCCTGTAGGTTCCATTTCTTGATGATGAAGCTACAAGAATATATTTAAACAGTCAACATGAAAAAAACTACCATGCTTTTCTTTGTTTACCATTGCCTGTAAGACGTCCATTATAGTCTTCCTCGAAATAGTCTAGAATGATATCAAGCATGAATTCGTTCTCTAAATTTTCCACGTGTTCCCTGAAAATTTTTAGTAGTTCGTCTACAGCTGTTAGTGTCACCTTAATTCAACAAATGCTTGTTCTACATCTATCACGGGACGGACGTCAGGGCGGGAATGCATTTGACTTCTCTTCTAAATTCAGCGCTCTTGTCATACCACTAACTAAAGACCACTAACGGAATATCTAGGTATTATGGGTAAACTAACACCTCAGTAACACATCTAGATGAGATCTGGCTGACGCAAGCTAGTTACTACTACATCTTAGTTCAACCCATATTATGGGGAGACCTAATATCCTTGTAGTTTTCCTAGCCTTTCGTGAGGCTTACCTATCACCGAGATGGTTCCTCTTCATACCGTGATTTACCAACACCAAAAAATATAATTAGTTTTGATAACAATCGTCTCAAGACAAATTTGGAGGTTCAATTTACCGGAGGTTCAATTTACCGGAGGGTCAATTTACCGGGTTCAATTTGTAGAGGTTCAATTTGTAGAGGTTCAATTCACCTAGAGCCCCTTTTCTCGATTCCTGCAAGGCGTAATGGTATACAGTCGACTTTCGTCATAACGCCACCCCTCAAGTTCGTTCTCGCCTAGGGTCCGACACTTTTTATCTCTATTGTTGAAAACTTTTGCTGAACCTGATTCGGCAGTCTTATCAGAAATATCGTACAGATTCCGATTCTGCCATCGTTTCTGAAAAAGTTTAAAACCCTTGCCAGTAAGACCCGCGCCTCTCAATATAACGCCGCCGATTTTTTAAAAGTGATAAGCTTGTGCAAATCCTAATATTTCTGATAAAATTTAGTTTTTTTACAAATGCACATATTTCTATATGCCAATTAGCATATTCTGTTTGCTGGGCAAAAATATAACTGGTATGAGATTATTTTATCCGCGATCATTCCATTCTTGGTCATTTTGTCACCGGTCATTTTATCTTTAGTCATTTGGTCCCCAAAACCACCAATTCGAAGTTTTCAAACATGTTTGGGTCCTGGTTTTAGTCCTAAAATTTTAGTGAAAAATCAGTGGGATGTCGGGTTATCGAGGGAAATTTTCTTTATAAGGACCGGCCTGGGGTGTCGGATTATAGAGGTGTCGGGTTACAGGGGTGTCCCTTGCCTTATTTTTCTGCTGGCCAACCAAAGCGGGCTGGAGGTGTCGGGTTATCGAGGGTTTCGGGTTAAAGAGGTTTGACTGTAATGTTTTGAAGCTAGACGCGCTCTACCGATAAATCTGGACAAGACCAATCCCTATTTGAATTTGCTTACTAAAATCTGGATTATCCAGTTTACAGTACAGTTATTAACACTCCAAAGCCCGATGGCTACAGGTATATTTTTGGCAACGAAATTTAGAATTTTCGGCAGCGGAATCTGAATTTTTAGCATCAGACTATATCATGGGCGTAGCCAGAAAATCGAAAAAAAAATCTAACAGGGGGGGCACCATATGAGGAAATTTTTTTTGGTCATTTTACCTACACCATTTTTCACTTTTGACTATGAAAAAAATCAGACGGGGGCACGTGCCTCCCCCTGCCCCCTGGCTACACTCATGGAATATATCAATAAATGAATAAATACTAAAAAATTAGAACGAATCACTTTAGGAATAATTTAAAATCAGGCTAAAAGAAATCTGAAAAAATCCTTGTGAAAACACAATTTAAAAGTCTATCGTTTTTAGCTACCATCCAGACGATCGCAATCAAGGTGTGCTTGTGGTCAAACTGAGCAATATCAATGAAAGCTTGTCATGACAGCTTTTATTTTATAATTATATTTTACTACCCAAGTATACCAAACTTATTTATTTTTTTGAGAAGACGAATTTTCAGGGGAATGGTATACTCTAAGAGTAAAATTTTTACTTATTTTATGTAAAATTTTATTATATTTAATTTTAAGACCTAATTGACAAAAGAATAACGGAATACTCAGAAGACTACCCTAGTAATGATGACTATTCCATCAATCTTCTAAACAGTGAATACCCATTCAAAGACTTGAACATAGCCTCATTCTCTATAGAACAAGCCAACGAATATCTAGATGAAGCTATTGCTAGAGCTCTTAATGCTTTAAAAACAACAATGCCTATTTGGAAAGAGATAAAACAATAGAAAAATATGTAGTTTCAAAATGCCACATTTTTCATTTTTTTAATTCCAGTTTCATATGTTCATAGCAACTCATCTGCGAAATATCTATACACATGGCGCTAAAATTTCCCACTGAACAAGATGGTGCAAAGAGAAATTCAAAAAACCCGTTTTTTGGGGTTTTTGCGCCAATCTGAAAAAGTGTTTGAAAATGAGTCAATTCATATACCGTAAATCCTCTAATAGAGCCCCCGGGCTTTATTTTTCAATCCTGAAAAATCTTGAAATTGTCAATCAAAAATGGTGCTAACTCTGAAACTCTAGTCAAATATCGAGGGGGGGGCTCTATTAGAGAAGGGGACCTCTATTAGAGGATTTACGGTAAATGACTGTTACTCAGCCTGGTTATATTTATTTTTTTTTCAGGCTGGTAACTGTATTAGGACATTTTCATAGCTCATTAAAGGCTCATTTTTTAAAAAAAATAACAAAAAATTTTGCGAGGGGGGGGGGTGCACTTGGGCTTTTACGAGCGGCGGCGAACTGCGAAAGTTGTTCGTCGGTTCGATTCCCACTGGAGGAATAATTTTTGGGTGGTAATTCTTTTTGCCCATAGAATACTCGTTTTTGCCCATAGAATATTTTTTTTTGCCCATAGATTTGGTATGCCCATAGAATACTTGTTTTTGCCCATAGAATACTTCTTTTTGCCCATAGAATACTTGTTTTTGCCCATAGAATTTGAAATGCCCATATATGTCCTAATATGGTTGCTATATTCAGCTATGTCTCTACAAGAAGTGTCTGGCCGAAGAAAGGATAAGCCTGCTCTTGTTTACGCACAAATGATCAAATTCAGTGGTGACGAAGCAGAAAGCCATCTACTGCAGTGGAAGAAGAATCCGGATAGCGTTTGGTTGTTAAACAACTGGAATTTGTAAGCTTTTGTTGTCATTCTTAGTTTCTTATCCATGCTTTCAGCAGAGGGACATCTCTCTGCCATAAACACGTTATTGAAAAGTTGGAGTTGCGCTGTGTCCAGAAAGAAAGGATGTGTCTGCCCAGCAAAGCTCAGGATTCGAAGGCCCAGTAGCAATCAAGACATTATCGTCGAGTCAAGTGTGGAGCATTCCTGCCATGAATCAACTGTGCAGCCAAGAGATTGATTGAAAACTGCAGTAAATGTCCAGATCATCAGGTAATTCATTCATGCTTTATACCTTTCCCTTCACGTGGATTTTTTCAAGATTGTGGCCTCAGTTCCAACGATTCCACAATTTCTTTATCGCGAAGCTTATCTACTGGGAGAAGAAGGTAGCCTTTTCGTGATGCCATCAAAGAAGGTGACTGATCAAGATATCGTCCAGCACTGTGATCTTTTCAATGTTGTCTACATCTCGTCACTTGGGTTCAGTACTTGGTGGGTCTTTGCCGATGAATCGCTAAATCTGTTGTAATATAATCGGCTTCACGAGTTAAAGTCGCTCTTCTATATGATTCTCCCGTCTTTGCTCTGGCCAAGTTACTATTCGCGCAATGCTATGAGGGGTCAAAGAAAGGAGTATGCAAACATGCGCTGCTGATCATGAAGAGGCAAGGAGCCATTCAATTTCCGAGGCATGCTGTGGCTGATATACTGGGAAAGAAAAGAAAGAGAGGAAGACCTGCTCAAGGATAAATGTTTCGTTGTAGACTTGTTATTGCTGAGCGTTGTAAAAATGTCGTTTTGGTTCAAAGAAAATAAAATGTGATACTGATATGGGAACATGGATTGTTGGAAGATTCAGGGAACATATATGTATTCCTCTATTAACCTCACATGCAATGTTTTTTTCGACTCCTAAAAATCTTGCGATTGTGAATCAAAATGGTCTTTACTCTGAAATCCTTGTCCAAAAATAAAGGGTGTAGGGTTATTAGAGCATAGGGAGTTAATAGAGCAAATATGGTATTGAAGATATTAATGATAAAGGTGAAAGATATGTCTCTCGTTAAGAAGCTTGTTCAAATCGTTTGACTAGAGATGTGTTGGTTTTTATTTTATCAACATCAAAATCTATTGCCAAAAACGATACTACTGCCACAAACGATACTATCATACAATACTATAAGCATTAAAATCTATGGGCAAAAAAGAGTATTTTATTGGCAAAAACTAGTATTCTATGGGCACTTTGAATTCTATGGGCAAAAACAAGTATTCTATGGGCAAAAACAAGTATTCTATGGCACTTTGAATTCTATGGGCAAAAACAAGTATTCTATGGGCATACCCAATCTATGGGCAAAAAAAATTTTCTATGGGCAAAAACGAGTATTCTATGGGCAAAAAAAAATATTATCCATAATTTTTCCTCGACTTTTCCAAATTTCTTTAAATTAATTATCGTTTGAATTTCGCTGGTACCCGCCTTTCAAAATATTTCCATCGGCGACGAGCATGCCCTTTAATAGAGTTTTTACAGTACGCATCGCCTTAGGTCACAGGTTCGACTACCACTGGCTGCAGACCTTATTTTTTTTCTCCTTTTATTTACAAGTTTGGTGTCAAAATGTATCTAAGATCCTCAGCTTTTATTTGAGCTATCATACAGATGAAAAGTTGGTATAAAATTAGAGCTAAAATATAAAAACGTTGAACCATGTCCAATTCGATGAAATCCTCAATATGACTATCCCAGTACTTTTCGGTAGTATCCTGGAACTGACGTTTTTTCCTAATTTTAATTGCCAATCTTTTCCCCATTTTTAATTTTTTAATTACACTAAAAATGTAGCCCTGCTTCTTGCCGTCATTTTCAGCATACGGCTGTATAAAATAATGTAAATTGAAATCGCAATAAAATCAGTGTTATGGCTCAATGAGAGTCGGCTAAGTCTTCCCATCTGGCATTGTCAAACAACCTTGGGCTCGACTAGTAGATGGTTCCTAATTTTGAACAAATTTTAAACGCAAACAAAAAATAATTCGAAATGTATTTTCGCAATAAAAAATCTGTCCCCCGCGAATTCAAAAACTCGAAATTGCCATTGTCATCAACGGCGATGGTCCTTTAAAAAAACCCCAACAATTTGGAGATTTCCGCGGGTAAGGGTCCCGAGAACGGAAGTCGGACGGGCAATGGACTACGTACACCCTGGGTACACCCCGTTTGTGTCTAAAACCGTTTGTGTCTAAACCGTTTGTGTCTAAGGCCGTTTGTGTCTAATTTTTTAGATAACCTAATTCATTTTTATTGACTTTTTTCATCATTAAACCACAGTCGGGCGGCGGTTTAATCGTCCCAGCCAATTCGTCCCGGTGAATTCGTCCCCGGTGAATTCGTCCCCAGGTGAATTCGTCCCCAGGTGAATTCGTCCCCGGTGAATTCATCCCAAATTTTGTCTTGGCACGTTTATTAAGTTTTTCTTTGAAGTTTGAAGTTTTTTAAGCTCCGATTTCCAACTCTGCCCCACCCCAATTTTCAGACTTCTTCCTGCGTTATTTTATTTGTGCAAGTACACCTGGTTGCAAGTGCATGTATCAGGGCTGTACCGGATATCCGATATCCGACATCCGATATCCGATATCCGGCACTTTTTGACATCCGATATCCGGTATCCGATATCCGAAAAAATGGCCAATTTTCGGAAAAAATTTTTTAAAACTTTTTTGAAATTTAGAAAAAAATTTTCAATTTTTTTTTCAAAATTTGATCAAAAATATCCGAAATCCGATATCCGATAACCGATATCCGGCACTTTTTCATATCCGGTATCCGATATCCGATCCGATATTTTTCCATATCCGGTATCCGATATCCGATCCGATATTTTTGGTATCCGGTACAGCCCTGGCATGTATCATAAATTTTGTTATAGCGGACGATGGAGTTACTGTTAAGCGAGAAGAACAAATTCGTGGGACATTTGGATGACTACCTTTACTGGAAAAGGACACGAGAGGAAGGCGCACACGATGGCGTTGCATATTCTGGGAAAAGGCCCCTGCGGGATGGCTGAAAAGAAATGTCCAGGTATTCTGTACAGCATTTTGAACAGTACTTTAACAATACATTGAGGAGCTGCATCTACAATCGACGGCAAAGCAGAAGCAACAACGCTTCATAATCACTACGGTGATAAGAGCAGAGTTGAGCTCAAGCGTATGCAGGGCTTAGTGCAGAAAAGTGCAAGAGATAGCAAAGATCCTCCTCGCACAATCTTGGAAATGCAATCGAGACAGTCAATGATGATACAAAACCTTTAATCCGTCGGTCGCTTACGGCAAGGAATATCGCAAGAGAAGGCAAGTGGCACAGCTTGAACCAGCTACCCAAAGTCTTTGTACATTTGGTCTTTTGGTCTTTGGGGACAATTCATATACATCTCAAGGTTCGGTTTACAACTTTAAGCGGTTTTGCCAATAATATTTTAGATTCCAAAAGAATTTAAAGTGCTAGGGTCAGAGGTCTTTATGAAATACGATGGGTGGAACGGAGATGAGCGAATTCAAGTATGTTCTCTGCAACTCATATCCGCTTGAGAGATTCTTTTAGATATTCACAACTGATAAATGTTTGGACTTCATGCAAGGCAATTCAAAGTGGGGAGCAGACGCGACCTTTGATCCGACTCCGTTGCTTTTCGGCCAATTATGGATTCTTTTTGTCCAGTTATGTCACACTTTCGTCCCCTGGTTTTCGTTCTCATGACGCAGCGCAAAGCCAGTTCGTACGCATTCGTTTTGCAAGACTGAATGAAATCCGTCCAGGTTTCAAGCCATCAAGCATCGCTGTCGACTTGAAAAGGCAGAGTGGAATGCTTTTGAGGTGAGTATTAGCCAATTTTTACACGTTTCGAAGTAGTTGTAGAATGTTATCCCTGGAATTTCGCTTCGCCTTGCTTCTTTCACCTGATGAAATCAATTGTGCGCCATGTTTGTGAAATGGGGGCAAAGTAATCTACGACGCAAGCCATGAATTTCGGCAGGAGGTCAATTGTATCGCGGCGCTTGCCTTCGCTCCGGTGAAAGATGTCGCGGAGGCTTTGTTTTAACTAAGGCGAGATTTATATTTTTCGTCTGGAATATGCTTATCTTTTTCAGAGACTGTTTGAAGCTTCGAAGAATGCCGAATTGTTGGAGGCATTTTGGACTATTTTGAGGACACCTATATTGGAAGGCTAACTGGAAACAAGGTAAGCGAAGAAACCAAGGTAATCACATATTTTTCATTTCTTTCGTGTAATTTATTCTGTTAGCTATCATTGAGAAGTGGAACCTGCGAGCTTTAGTGGAAACAGATCAGCCGAGAACAAGTAACGGAATCGAGTCTTTCAACGGGCAACTTATTCGAAACGTTAGCGGCATCGCATCCAACTATTTGGAAACTGATAGAAGGTAGATGTATTTTATGGCATATTATAAAAGCAAAATTTTTTAGGTCTGCGTCGAGAATTTGTCATTGCCGAGAAGAGGATTGGTGCGCACTGGGCCGGAGCCAAGGAACCACGTCGAGGTCAACTTTATGTGGATATTGACGAAAGAATCAAGAACACAGTCAGCCGTTACCACCAAATGCCAAAGATTCAATTTCTTCGTTCCATTGCGATCAAATTTAGCCGGATTCAAGTCTATAAAGTGCCAGGTAATTTTAAGGCTTTTAATTTTCTGAGACCTATATTGTCTTTTAGTCAACGAAATTCGGAAGCGAAAAACAAGAGGCAGCTGCTAATAGGGGTGGAAAAAGGCCAAGGTTATAGGCTTGATGACTACGAGACATATTTGGTAACCCATTCTTTCTTCAAAGGCTGATTGTTTTTTCTTTTGCAAATATTGGTGTATTTTTAGAAATCTCTGATCATCCCATTGGACCAAATGTGGTTAACAAATTTGGAATTGGAATTAACTCAACAGCATCTTGAATGTTTGGGGCCTAAGCAAAAGCTGAAGGGCGAAGTCATTAACTTTTACATGCAACTGATTGTAACTCGATCGAAATAAGCTCGGAATGCTCCCATCGGTATGACATTTGAATATTTCTCATACTGTTCCCAATTCTTTCAGGTATATGCATTTGACACATTGTTTTACACACAGCTAGTCGAGAAAGGACCAAAATTGGCGCAAAACTGGGCTAAGGATGTGCGAATATTCGACTACGATTTATCCTGATTCCTGTCCACAGCGGCAAATTCACCGGGACGAATTCACCTGGGGACGAATTCACCTGGGGACGAATTCACCGGGACGAATTCACCGGGGACGAATTGGCTGGGGACAAATTCACCTAGAGCCACCACATCAACCCTTGATATAGTGACACTTCGTGACACCTTATTGTCGCCTAACACCAGGTGTTGGTACTCAGATAATGGTCCTCAGGCAGCTGTTCCCGATGGTGCTACTTCGGTGCTGGTACTCCCTGTAGTGGTATTCTGTGGCGTTAAAGCGAATCCATCTACACCGTAATCGGTCCATACACGAATCGGTCCACACTTTCAAATTCGTGGATTTTCGAAAAATTTTGCCACGAATTTAATTTTTCAGTCTGAACCAACCAATCCAAGCGGTCGTCCACTTAGAGCAAAAATTTTTTTTACTTTTTTGGGTATTAAAACCTGTTTTCTGGACTAACTCGGGCATGCTGAGAATGATTTGATAGTGGTAAAATGGCGTTTCGTCGGTATTTTTTGGTATCAGGCGATAATTGATTTTTACAAAAACTCGATTATACCAAACTCAAAAAATACCTACAAAACGGCATTCTACCAATATCAAACCACATTAAGCATGCTCAAATTAGTTCAGAAAATAAAGTTTGGAACTTGAAAAACGAAATTTTTTTTTTGATCCAAGTGGACGACCACTTGGCTTAGTTGGTTCAGACTTGAAAATATAAATTCCCACAAAATTTTTGTTTGGAATAGTTTTGGATGGTTTCGGGTGTTTTTTTTGTTGGTTTTAAGTGTGTTGGGTACTTTTAGTTGGGTTTGGAGGTTTGGGTGTCTTGAGGTGGTTATGAGTGATTTAGGGTGGTTCAGACACATTCTTAAATTTTTCGAAAAACCACAGGGGGACCAAAGCAACTTTTAAATAAAAAAATTGACGAAACGTCTGTTTACCGTAATTCACATTGCAAGGGTGAGGGGTAGGAGTGCACAATACAAATGAACTAGGTTATGTAAAAAATTAGACACAAACGGCCTTAGACACAAACGGTTTAGACAAAACGGCTTCAGACACAAACGTTTTAGACACAAACGTGTCCCGACTACGTATCCAAAATTTTTATTTTTAAAATGTGCGCGTGATTTCCGGATACCCTGTACAGCATCTTATTGTGCAGCATCTTATTATGCTACAGCATCTTATTGTCTAGTTGTATTTTGCTTCACATTGTAACTCCGTTCCCATTGTACTCGAGTGCACCAATAAGAACCCGGTAAGAAAAACTTGTTCTTTTCACAGCAGGAGCGACAAAAAAGCCTCAATTGCTAAAAAGGAATCGAAAAACACAAGCTAGTACAAGATTTTTTATCTTCACAAACCAGCTTACAAAGTTTTGTACATATATCTACCATTTACATACACCTCACAATAAATATATTCAACTATCATGTAAAAGGCTCATTAGTTTTTGGCCCTCATTCCTCAAAGCTACATTCGGATACCGCTGAAGCTGCATTTCGATCTGCCTGACAGAGAATGGCACTTAGCACGTTTATATACATGAGTTCGAAACACCACAGCTTGGTCTAACTGAAACAAGGGCAGTAAATGCCTTTTAAGGCGTATTTACAATGAGAAGTCTGTTTGCGGATGCTAAAACAGACTACGCACTAAGAATCTGCGAAACAAAATCCTCGCTTTTTTTTAGTTTTCACAAAATTATTCAGTTGGTGTGGTTCTTTATTTTTTTGTTGCTTATATAGCTTCTGACATCATATAGTTGAGGTTTAGGGCTAATGAAATGAGCTATTGACTGAGTGAATATTGCTTTAAAAACTAAGATAAAATTGTAATACTTCCTCCCTAGAATCCTAACTCGAATTCTAGTGCGGATGCTTGGGCAAAGTCTTTCTTTTTAAACTCATTTTTTTCAACAACATCTTTTTTATCAACAGCTTATCTGGTAGCCTTGAATCTTGGCTACAAAATGGCACCGAGAGAAACTTTTTTTTTAAATTTAAAAAAAAAGTTATGGCCATTTCTGTGCTACAAATATGACTTAGCATCCGTAAACAGCCTCCTCATTGTGAATTCATCTCTAAGCTCTCAAATACACCAATCTCACACAAAACTGACCTTAATGGCAATTTCACAGAAACGACTTGCTGAGAGTTGTCTGGACCAAGCAGGCTGCCATTTGACCAGAACTTCTTGCGGAAGACATGCCAGCGTAATGTATCCAAGTTGATTGATCCACGAACACGTCTACGAATCTTGAAAAAGATTTAATGTAGTTTTGAAGCTCCACCCGAAAACCGTTTGAGATATAGCCAAGCAAGACACCAGTCACGATCGATGTGAACCCACAGTGAGACTAAAGACAGAAGTAAAAATTTAACCAAAAAACAGACTTCGCAGATTAACTTACAACAAACAGTTTACGAAGAAAAATGTTAAAGAATATACATCTACAGAACCATCGTCCAAAAATAAAAGATGTTCTTGAAGAAAGAGAGTAGAGTACATCGTAGACGACATCAGCGAACACCTATAATAGCACGTTAAGATCAGCTAGCTAAAGGACGCAAAATTCTTACCATTCCGACTCCGAGCTGTTTGTGAAGCACAGTTGAGGAGACTCGATTGCCTTTGTATCCAATCGGGAATCGTGTCTTCGGACAGAGAGGAGCAGATTCAACTGTAAACGATTGAGATCTAAATTAACGTCATTTGAACAAACCTCACCAAAGTATAAATTTCAGCTGATTGACCAGCCTCGTCAAACATATAAGACTTACAGAAAGGAGCACCGAAGGAAAGCAGTGCTTCCAGCTGGAATGACAACCCCTCGCCCCAGAGAATCAGCGATAATTTCACGTCGATCATAAACATGCAAGTGACCTTGAGTAAGAACAGGACATAGAACCTCATCGTCATTTCCATCTCTGGAGAAAATGTAAGAGCGACTGAATGGACGTCGAGTGACTGTCCTAGTAAAAAAGGCCTGAAACGTAGGTTAAAAAAGCAAAAAATTACAAAACAACTGACTGTAGGTAACAGATGTGTCTCTGCAGGATTCTTAGCAAAACGAAGTACTTTTCCTGAAAACATGGTTATCTAGTCAAGGCTTGAGACAAAACTAGCTACCTTCTCCGTAGGACATATAGCAGTAAGACGACCCACAATTAAGCGAGTCAAAAACTGGTCTTCGAATGGTGAAATTGCGATAACCGATGCATTCTGCTGTGTGCTTTACATGATCCACCTTAATTGAAAGGCGACGATTACAAGACATTGCAGTAATACTCAAGAAACTTGCATTGAACACCATCTGTCTTATAGAGTTTTGTTTGAAGAGCACGAAAACGATGAATCCATCCCTCAAAGCATAAAAGTCCATGAAGAGAAAAGGGAGTTCTACTTCATACGACATCACTTTCACAGAGTAGCATTGACACAGCAGCAAATCAAAAACGGAGATTTCTTGGATGCATTGATCATTGTTTGGTTGAATGTCCTTGGAAAATTTATGTTAGCTGTGTCTATGTAAGGGCAAGAATAACGTACAAATCGTGTGCGAAAGTCTTGCCTATCTGGTCTCAAAAGTCCGTAGAGAAACCTTCCACTCGTCGTAAAACTCAATTTGCGATTATTGAAAGAGCTGTCTCTGAAGACCTGTAAAACAAATCGCACGCATGAAATACAATTTTAAGAAAAACTTACTTCGTTCCTGTGAAATTTTCCAACCCCATCAAGCCATATCATGTGTTTAAAATTGATCAGCTTCTTCAACCTTGCTTGCCAAAGAAAGATTTTTTTCAGGAAGGCACAAATACCGAATTGCTACGACCGATGCACATCACTGCGTAGCGCTGAACATCACTAACTATTTCTTCCAGCTCTTGTGATTCTTTTTCTAAGAACCTTAGCCAACTGTCCCACGTTCTGCATGCTTTCTGCCACTTTTGAGTAATAAGATGCGTCATTTACGGTGGCTCAGCTAGATTTGGTGGCTTTTACCTGAACTGAAAAATAGATGAGCATGTGAATACCGTAAAGCTTATTTTTGCACAAATATCTATCTATATCACTATAACGAGGTTAAAATTAGTGCTGTGCTCTGGGCAGTGTTTTCATAATTCACACTGACAGTGACAATGACATTAACACTGACATGTCAGTTTTAGCGAACCTGACATTTTTTAAAAGTGGTCGTAGACATCAAAAAGTTGTCTTTTCGAAATTCTGTAAAGTGCGTTAGACAGCCGACGAATTTCGTTCTTCTAATAAGCGCCCCCGCTCTAATAAGCGCCCCTCGACTTTGAGGGTCTGGATCTCAGTGTAGAAGCAATATTTTGCAAAGCTGTTAGATACGTTTTCTGAACTCCCACGAGCTCTACCGATTCCACTTTTAGATTTTGGTTGAGCACACAAAAATTTCGAATTCGAATTCCAAATTTTCCGATTTTTGGGGGTTTGAAAAATAAGCGCCCCGGGGCGCTTATTAGAGGAAATACGGTAACTTTTTTTTCGACAAGGTGAGAATAGGGGGTAAATGGTACTTTTTGCCCCGTTTCGGGGCAAAAATCACTCTCACCTCAGATGACTCGAATTCTGTCCCGTTTTTCTGAAAATCGGGGCAGAATTCGAGTCACCTGAGATGACTCAAATTTTGACCCGATTTTCTGAAAATCGGGGCGAAATTTGATTCATCTCAAGTGAGACTGAATCTCGACCCGGGCAAATTGATGAGACGACGATTTGCCCCGGTCAAATTAAGGCAAATATGTGCATATTTGCCTTGATTTGACCAGGGCAAATCATCGTCTCATCAGTTTACCCGGGGCAAATCGTCGTCTCATCGATTAGCCCGGGGCAGATCGTCGACTCATCGATTTGCCCGGGTCGAAATTCAGTCTCACTTGAGATGAATCGGATTTCGCCGCGAAAATATCCTAATTGTTTCATTGGGTTAAAAATTTTACACTCGTTCATCACATAAACCCTACAACAATATGTCATTAGAAAGCTGATTTCCTGCGCTACCTAACAGGCTATGGAAGTCATGCATGTGTATATAAAATTATGATTTTCTGAACATACCCAGGTCCCATTTTATGCCATTCAGAAATTGGTAAAATCTCGAGCCATACCGGCTTTTTTGAAAAACCGTTCATAGACTCGGATCCACGAAATTCTGCACCAGAAGCAACCGGTCTCACAGTCAGGCCTTGGCGTTTCAACTTAACTTTACGCATAGGCGTACCCAGGCTTTTCTGACAGGGGGCTAAATGTAGAGACCGGCACGATACTTTGTTGACATCTCAAACATCGCATCGCACGCAGCAAGTTTAGACCCAAAACATCGCATCATAACATCGCACGCATGATTTTGAAAACATCGCAACATCGCATCGCAATTTGTTAAGACATCGCAAACTTTTTTTGCAAATTCGTTTTAAATAAAAAAAAATGCACAAGACTGTATTTCGATATTTGACTTACGGAAAGCGTTGATTGAGGGATAGTTGACTGTATTGGGAATTCAAATTTGGCATAATTGACTATAGTCCATTTTCTAGAGCATTCGTTAGTGAGAAATTTTTATATTACTCATCCGTTTTCCGATATAAAACGGAATAAAAATGAAGCAAAAGTGCAAATATGCTGTTAAACAAATTTGTAAAAAGCGGGGAACAATGACCGATTTCTTATCGAGCGGTCAATTAATATTTATTGACCGGTCAATTGACCATTGTCCAACCTAGGGTGGGGAACTCCGAATATTCGGCGAATATTCGCGCGAATATTCGCGAATATTCACAAGCAATGTTCGCGATAAAAGAAATTTCGCGAACATTCAAACAGCTGTAGTAAGTCAATAGTAATTGATGTCTTTTTAATTTGATGTCTCGACCCCTCACGATTTTTCGAAGCAGCACTGCACCGGCAGCGAACCTGCCGGTCTAGTCTAGATTTAGATTAGACTTCCACCAAGCACAATGTAGCGCTAATTTAAACGAAATTTTGTAAAAAACATGAAATTAAAAAAGGTGTTTTATCGGGCGTGAAATGATATGGAAGTGAAATGACTGGGGGTGAAATAAAAATATAGGATAAAAAATATGCAAGAGGCCCGACTGATTCGATGGGACAAAAACAAATGAGTTTCAACAATTTTTTCGTGTCAGAACTAATAAAATTCAAAAAAAGCTAATTTATTTACGAATAGAGACTCTGAATCGAAATAAAATAAAAAAGCGTGTCGATAAAAAGCGTGTTGGTCAAAACGGCTAAAGACCCATATCTTAATTGGATTTAAAAATAAGGTCTTTTTAAAAGCCGTTTTACCTAAAATTAACAACAATCCTAACTTGAGATGAAAAAAATCCTCAGAGCGGATTGTGAGTCCGGACTGAGGGTGGCGACTGCAGTCCACCATTGTGAACTAGTCATTAAAAGGGGCATTCTCACCTGTTTCAACTTGTCCCGCCAATTAATTTTTTCTGAATCATTGAACTTCTGTACGGGTTTTTTTATTTGGTTTCTAACAAAACTACACCTAAAATTAAATTTCAGACCTTGTTTTGTTAGACACCAAGCCGAAAAATCCGTACAGAAGTCCAATAATTCGAAAAAAAAATTGAGTTGGCGGGGACAAATTTAAACAGGTGAGCATGCCCTTTAAGTTGAGCTACGTATGAATGACATTTAATGTAACCCTCAGTTTACTGAACTTAGGTACTACGCCGACCCCAAGGTAAAACAAAAGTTCCGAAATTTTTGAATTGGTGATATAAATTAAAGCCAGTCGTTAGCTCGTTGATAAAAAAGCGTGTTGGTCAAACACGCTGATACATTGTTTTGAATGTTGATTGAATTTATTTTATTGTCAATGAAGCTAATTGGAATGTGTTTTAGTGCCGGTTGTGAATATTTAAGCATTTAATTTACTGTTTTTTCTTTTTCATTTGTTCATAAGACGACAGTTCGAATGTTCGCGAATATTCGCGAACATTCGGAATATTCGCGCGAATATTCGCGAATATTCGGGGCTATTTCAATATTCGCGCGAATTTCCCCACCCTAGTCCAACCCTAGAAAGCGCTTTTAAACTTTCTAAAATGACTTCACAAGTGTTTGAAGCTGAATGGTGACTTATCCGAAATAATGAAGCTAAGTTCAATATGCCATTTGAAAGAGGAGATGCAAAGCTACAAAATGGTATTAGACGAAAAGAGATATGATGCCAACATTGATGAAATATAAGGCTTTGAAAATCTGTCGGGAAATTTTGTTACACCCATACATTGCAACTACGCCGCTGCAAACCCTATTCGAGCGCGCGTCAAAAAGATTTTGCTCCATTTTGATACGGTCGAGCGAAATTTAGATTAGAAATTTTTTCGAGCAATTTCATGAGAATTTTCTCATTGGCCAACCTTAGGCATGCCCCTTCAAATGACGATTCGCATTTGTTGGGCCGCAAACACATGCAAATGTCATTCCCCAAAACTCGGCCACTAATATCGGTCAGCAAAATAATGAGTCCGTAAACGACCAGACACTATGCATGCTATTGAGATATTATTTTGTTAAAAGTGTCTATTTGTTTGATGTTTTCTCTTAGACCGCCTAATTATTGTGTTTGAAGTGAAAATTTTATGTCTCTATTTTCTACCACTGTATTTTTTTATTGTATATATTTCATTTAAATCAATAAATAATGCACATCGAATTTTTGGGCGAATCATAAACAATAAAGACAATACTCAGCACACCAATAGACTCAACAGCATTTTCTACAAAAAGTAATAATCAACATTTAGCGAAGACGCAGGAAGTATTTTTCAATTAACAGGACAAATATAAATATGCCAATAGGAGGAAGAGGAGAGTATAATAACTGCTTTACCACTACTAATGAAAGATTCAAACAAACAAGAGGTATCACCTGCACAAACTCTTCTGGCACTTGCCTCTTATAGCCCACACCAATTGGGTTAGATCTGTTTTGGCCCAGGTCTCGGAGAGTGTGGCGTATCCATTAACTTTCTCACAAATCTGCACTTCCTCTGCATTTTCGGTCAGCGTGATCATTTTGCCTCTGCAACAAATAATTTAGAATACGTGTTAGGTTTTTCTCTAGCAGATAAATTTGAGAATTTTTCGAATCGAATCAAATGCAGCACCTTATTTATGAAATCATCAAATCATCATTTTATCAAAGACTACTAATCAAGAAACATAAATTTTTCAACTTTTTTATACAAATACACAGTAAGGTCGAAAAAAGAAACGAATAAATAATTAAGTAGTTTTTCAACACGGTAGCGTACTGCTAGTTCATGGATAGTTTCAGTTAACCACATTCTGCTTAAACATCTTTTAAGGTATTTAAATAAAATTTTAGTACTATTCTGTTTTATACATCACAAAAAGGTCAAAAGTCAATAAAAAACCCTAAAAAATTCTACAGTTTACCGGATTAGTTTTTAGTATTTTCGGCTGTTTTTATGTTCAACTGATTTTTGTCTGTTTTCGTCTTCATGGTGTAAAAAACAGGGTGATTAAAATTCCTTGCTTATTCAACCCGTTTTTGCCCACATTTATATTTCTCTACAAGATCTTTGGAAAAAAATTTTCCATTAAATATTGATCACATATCAGATGTTTATATATTGATGTTTATATATTACAATAATACTATACTAAAATGGTATATTCATTTTTAGTATTACAAACATAAATTGTTTGGCTTGAGAGAAGATAGAGAATTTTCCGAAGTGAATCGACCCTGAAAAACACGGATATGAGCTCAGAATTAAAAAAATTACGTCCTTGGTTTGTGGGCAAAACAGGTTAGTATTACTAAAAACTTATCTAAATGCTTTAAAAACCGGCCGTTAACCACTCTAATAAAATTTAAATATTGATTGCTAACTAATGAAAAGAACTATGAGTTTAAATAACCTCTACCTACCTAGCTCCACTTCTCTCCGCTGTTCTGTTGGATTCAAAGCAATATTCGGGCATTCCTCTGCGACCATGTGAAGAATAGGTCAATTGCAGGTCCATAGCTATTTGATGCAAAGCATACAAACCAGAGGGTCTGAAATGTTGAATTTGGCATGATTGTCGCTGTCAATATCCGTGATTTTGGTGAGTTTGGCTGCCTCTTCGGTGGATGCAATGATTCTAAAAAAATAAATTCAAAAAAGTCTAGAAATTATCGTAATCCTCTTTCATGCATTCGAAGCGTTTTTGTACAAATGAGGTTACCGTATTTTCTCTAACAGACCGGTACTCTCTATTTAAACGGCACTCTCTAGCAGAGTGGCACGGGTCGAGGCCAAAACTAAGGGATAAACTATGTTTTATTGCACTTTGACGTAAAGTCTAAAAAAATTGTTGGATGTTGAAAAATAGAGCGGCATGTCTCTCTATTAGAGAGAATACGGTACTTTTTAAAAAAACCAAATCAAAAAATAACTGAATAAAATAGTCAAAAGTTTCAAAACCTATGGTTAAAATGTCGTTCCTGGGTTAATGCCAAGAAAACTTTTTCTTGTCGCCGGAAAAATCGCCGGAGACAAGAAAAAGTTTTCGCCTCAACATGGATATCCTGTTTAGGGGTGAATATTGAATACACACTGACCTATTAGAGAATTTACGTATTTGCTGGTGGTTTTGCGAATCGGGAAGATAATCAGCTTTAGATTCTTCTATTACACCAGCATTTGCTTCAGCCATGGATTTGGTTCAGTTATTGCATTGGTTTCATTAGTCTTCTCTGTAGACACGCTTGTCTTATTTAGATGCTAAAACAAAATCATTTTGATGAGAATATGAGTTCGGTACACTCACGCTTTTAGGTGCATTTTTTGAAGGTAATGGGGAGGATATGGTGTTATTGGATGTGTTGGAAGTTATGGGAGCAGGCTGACCAGTGGAGGAGCAATTTTTGGAGTGAGAATTGGTGTTGTTGTTGGCTAGAGAAGCAATGTCCGCAAAGTTGGTGGTGCTGGTAGAAAAGGTGGAGCCAGCTTCTGATCATGTTCCACTGGTAAAGTGGCGGTAGTTTGGTGGTTGTTATTGTTGAACTTTTCGGACTCTTTTAGCAACTCACCCATAAAAGCCATTAAACTGGCCTGAAAATGGAAAATGTAAACTCAAGCCAAAAATCATGGCTCAGATTTAAATTAGGAAAATATTTAGTGTAAAAGCGAATCAATGTTCGGATTTCGAAATTACTATTTTCGCTTAGTGAGCTTTCTAGTTCGGGTCATAACTAGAGTCGTGTATTGGAGATTTTGACCGTTATTGTTGAATCCATAACTTCATTTGTTTACATTTTCAGATTCTATAAAGTTTATCTGATAAAATGTATTCAGTGCCCTTTGCAGTAAGAAATTGTTGAACTTTTAGCACATCTTTACCGCAGACTAGGAGCTTATGCTTCCTAGGAAGCTTTTCTGATCAAAATCTATCAAATTTCCACTGTGGATAACGCTAAATACATTCTATCAGAAATACCTTGCATAATAAAAAAAATGTCGAGAAAAAAACTTATGGGCAAAACAGCTACGGTGAAAGTATTTGATTTCAAAACTTTGGCCTGTTGGTAGACTATGCCCGAACCACACGGTAGGCCAAACGAAAATCGTATTTTTGACATTATATGCTAAAAATGCACCTTTTGGATTTCTTTACTAAAATTGAATGCAAAAAAAAAACAAGCCGGGTATCTGACCGACCATGCCCAACCGTAACTTTTGTCATGGCTCGTTCACCGACCATACCCACTGTTCATCTAACGTTTGTATATGTCTTTATTAAATTTCAAGAGAGCTCTATGGACACCCTTTAGATTCAGTCTAAGTCTCAGTTTGTGGCAGTTCGTGAACGAGCCATCAAATTTTTAACGTTTTATTGTAAACAAGAACTGACTGGATCAAGAGCACTCAACAGGTTGGCATCCCCCATGATAGGGTCGAACACACCCGAAGAATTCAGAAGAAAGGTTGTGGCTGCAGAGTTGTTGTTGGTGTAGTTGTTCTGAGGATGTAGTTGCAAAACCAAGGGAGCGTCCACCTCTGACTTGCACAACATCTCCTCTTTTGACTGTATGTCTGTGGCTGGTGGTGATGTGGTGGCGTTCTGGGAGGATAGTTTGGCAATAGCAAAAGTTTTGGTTGGTGGTTGCACCGCACCGTTTGCATTGTTTGCACCTGGAGATGCTCTGCTCCGCTTGCGTTTAACGTATGGCTGGGTGGGCGTCTGCAAATTAGGAAATGGTTAGAATGCAAACAATCAGCGATTGGAAAAGTGAAAGCTTCCACTGTCATTCTCACTTAGAATTGATAAACATAAACTGAGAATCTCAGGGAGAATAGTGATACTCATTTTTCCAATTACTATTAGTTTTTGTTTTTTAGTTATAATAAGTCGACTCTCAATTTTACGGCACCCTGGATATTTGCAAAACAGTTCCGTATATCGAGGGTGCCTCAGAGCTGAATATGTTCGGTTCGGCTAGTACAGTGACCGGCCGGAAAAGCCCGCAAAAGTGTTTTTAATTTTTCTGAATTATCTAGATTATTGGCAGCTATTAAAAATGATCAAAAAACAACAATTTTATCAAAAAAAAAGAAACTTTTTTGAAGTAAATTGAAAATTTTTTAAATTTGTATGATTAAAAAGAACGGCACGGACCGCCGTAAGATTCTGCACGTGCCGTGCCTATCCCGGTGCGTGCCGGGAAATTGAATAGAATTTTCATAAAGATAATTTCGAATAAAGTTGTTTGTTGCAGCTAGGATCGAACTTGAGTGCAACCAAAATTTATAGGCACTGAGATTCTAAAAAGCAATCAGGTTCCAAACGATGCTTTGGTCCTCTGCAGCCATTTAATACCCTAATCACTTCCAATAATATTTTCAAGATTTTTATTTTCCTTACACTTGTAAGTGTAAATAATAAACAAATAAATAAAATAGTATTAATAAACACCTCTGCCAGTTTCTCCTGTTTAGGGACTATAGCAGCATTACCATCACTAGCAGCAAGAATAGGTGCATTAGCAGCAATTATAGGAGAAGAAGCTTGGAGCGCTTTCTCCACCCCACAACCAACAGGAAATATTTTAGATACAGGAAGAGATGGTTGTGTTAATGCAGCAACAGGGACGCGAGGAATACCATTAGCACCCAACATCGGGTTGTACATCATCATGTTCATCAATTCAGGATGACCCCCTAACATATGCTGGAGGTGGGCAGCTGCTAGCATGGCATCTTGACACCAAACTGGGTTAGCTACTGGTACCTGCGGAGAATTAGACACTCTGGTGGTTGCATTGCTGCTGGAACATGCCTCCTCCTCATCAGTACTACTCATGCTCACTGGCCCAATAGCTGGCTTGATGATCTCGCCTGTTAACTTCCTTCTTGGCTTTCGCTTCCTTGGAGGTGGACCATTAGGGTCTTTAGGGTAGATCCTTCTTTTGCGTTTCATCTGGAAGGTCTCCTCCCCAACGGCTTCCTTGTGGAATGAATTTAAGTGGCCCCACATTGACTTGGTACTGCTATCGGACCGCTTCATGAATTTGCCGCAGTGGTGACAAGTCACGCTCAGACCGTTGGCGGCTAATTTAAAGTGGTTCCACACTTCCGACATTTTCTGAGGCACAGGCTGGTTGTGACGATAGTTGATGACTGTAGGAGATAGTAATTGACTGTAGATGACTGTGACAGTTAACTGTGGAGGAAGTTGTTAACTGAAAGTCAAGAGCTGGTTGATAGCGGATGAGTGCGATAGTAGATAATTGTAGATATTGTAAAGTAACTATAGGGATAGGTAACTATAAAAACTATAAGGATAAAAAAACTGCAAAACCATTCAAAAATAGCTATCAGATCACAAGATAAGCTTTTTTCCAACAAAATAAAATTAATGAATGAAGAGGCGCGAGAAGAAAGGAGGGCAATTGGGGTGGGAGGGTATGTATACTACACCACAAGCAAAGCAGAAGGAGCAGCCTTGCCACCAATAAACAACACCCTTCCTCCTCCCACACACACACAGGGGGAGGGGGCCAACCTCCTGGGCCATCCATCTATCTACCCTTGGTTTTATCTCTTGTTGCCTGTTGTTGTGCCTGCATGCAGCCAAAGAGTGGTGACAGTAGAGAGGGAGGGCAGACTTAAATCCCTAACGCGCATGTCAATTAAAATCATCATGAGCAAATTGTTGTTGGTATCCCCTTGCCCTGAGTAGTGAGGGCATGCCGCCTGAGCTATAGCTGTATGGGCAAATATATGGCTTTTCATTGTTGTTCGAAGTAAGAGGCCAATCACCAAGTTAGGGGAAACCATTACAATAATAAAGCTAGCAATAAGTACAGAAGGATGTTATTACTGGAAGGGGTGGGTGTAAGGGTTCGTTCAATTTTTTCCTTGTGAGATATCTTATTCGATTTAGCAAGGTGTAAAATTAGAAATTCATTTACCAAAATACCTGGCTAGTAGCCTTTTAATATTATTTTGAAGACACATTTTATTGACACACCGACATTGCTATTTAAAAAAACTCGTGCATAATATAAAGTTGGATTAGCAACATCAATATCAGAATTTGAAAATTTTCTTCAAAGAGTTGGAAATTGAAACTCAATAAAAACACTTAAATATCTAAGTTTCTTGTTTTAAAATTTTTAGGACATTTTCAAAAAAAATTGCAATTCTTGAAGAAACTTATAAATGATTTACGCGATTGCATTTTGAAGAGGATAACAAACCAATTCAAAAAATGTCCAAACAGGTATCGTATTTTATCTCATAGATCCTCCGCGGGCTTTATTTTCCAACTCTACGAAGATCGGGAAAATTTTGGACCGATCTCGATATGGGGAAGAGAAACTATGGTACCTCAAAAAAAAACTACTAGAACAAAAAAATTAAAAATTTTTGATTCCTACCAAAGGATTACATGACTACAGCTTGGATGAAGTCTAATTGAAAGCTGATGAAAGCTAGTCCGCTTAGTTGAAATTGTTCACAGCTAAGATTGCAAAATCACTTTGCACTAAAATTTGTAAGAAAGCAAGCCAAACCGTTGTAAAAATAGAATATGTTTGTGAAGGAATTCCTTAACACCAGGAGAGGGGGCACACATATCCAGGAGGGGTGCAAAATGCAAGAGCAACAAAGGCCTCAAAGTGGAGAGGGGGTGAATGGTGGTGGGGAGTAGTAGCCCCCTCCATTCAATTGGGCTAGCAAGGAAGGGAGTAGTGTATTTTGGGATCTCTTCTTCTTCAGGCTCCCCTCCCCCACCCAATTGTTGGTAGGGCAATGTTTGGGTGGGAAAGGGGCTAGTTCCTGCTACTGCTGATGCCTCTGGTCTGCTGCAAAGGGGGAATTTACGAGGAGGAGGTGGGTGGCTGGTTCCCCTTTGTCATCATCATCCACTCCTCGCCCCCCCCCCCTTCCCCAGCCTCGTTGTCGTGGTTTTATAGGGGTAGTGGTGTTGATGGTGGTAGTAGTGGTGGTTGGGGGGTTATTAAGCGGTGGGCAAGGCCTCCCCTCTGCTATCATTGCTCTCCTCTCTTATGGTGGAAGGGGGTTGCTGATGGTGCTGCTACTGCTGCATATTTGCTTCCTTTTTTTGTTTTGTCTCTCCTCTCTACTATGCAGAAGGGGCATGGACTTGGATTTGGGGAAATAGGAGAGGGGTGTCTATTTTATGAGGGGCTAGCAGCCTCATGATCATGCGATGGTTTCGATTGAGATACACAAATCGATAAAGCCGATGGAAAGAATTTGAGGATGTGTTACAAGCAGATGATACAACTGGTAATGTAGACTATTGTCTGGTTTTTTCAGGAGTTATACATAAAAATAAATGTATAAGGAAGTTGGTTAGACGCTCTTACATTTAAAGCACCTCGAAATAAACTTTTGTTCTGTTTGTTTTCGACTGACTTTTGGTCTTTTAAAATTTTCACTACTTTCTGTCCCATGATTTTTTCTGACTCTAAAAAATCACCCATTTTTAGTCAAATTTTGTCCTGTAATTTAACTTATATTATACGAAAAAATTCTACAGTTATTAGAGTGGAGGCGGAATCCGACTCAGAAAAAGGGGTGTTTTTTCACAGACAGTCTAAAACCAAAAATTTTGTTTAGAGGCGCTTTATATATAAGTAAAGAAAATCAAAAGCTTTGATAGCTTAGGCTGTGGATTCACCAATATAAAGGTCAATCAGATTTACCAACCTAAAAGTTGATAAATCGACAGATTAAGCTGCAGATTTAATTCCTTTCACTTTTCAGTCCACCGAAAAGGGGGAAAATTAAGGTCTTTTCCAGCGACCATTCCTTTTTTTGCTATAAGCTAGTTGAGTGGAGTAGAAGAGGGGTACTTCCAAAGCCTGCCTTCCCAACAACATATTATCCCCTTGCTACCCCCTTTCAACCACCCAGCTCCCCACTACTACCAATCACCACTACTGCTGCAAAAAGGGCAAGGTGAGAAAGAAGGGTAGGAGGGGTGGTAAACCATTGGAGAAAGAGGAACTGCTGCCTGCAAGTCGAGAGTTCTCCCTTTGTGAGTGGATAGGTGACTAGATGGGTGGGAGGGGAGTGCATTGCACACCCCTAATAGCCCCCTACCACTCCTTTTTCTGCACTTTAACACCCCCGCTTTGAAGAGAGAGAGAGAGAGTCAACAGAACAGGAGTTGTCCTCTTTGCCTTCTTGCTGCTGTTACTAGTGCTCTTCGCCCAATAATAAATAATTCACTGCTTTTGGTGCTAGACTTTTACACCGCTTTTACCCCTCAAAAGAATGTTGGTTTTAGTGGACAAACCCAGCCATATTATAGAAAGTCCGGAGTAAACAAGAGTCAAGTAGATTGCATGCTTTTTGTTGAAGTTTTTTTGCTGGATCACACAGTGGCAAATTGATTTTGGAATTTTTGTAAACAAAAATACAATGGGGTACCGATATAGCAGCAGCATATCAAATTTGACCCCCACTGGTTTCTTAACATTTACACCCCGTGTTGTGATTTTTCCGTCAGTCTAGTCCAAGGCATCATTCTCAAAAACTTTAAAACGGCATTAGAATAAAAAAGCATTTCTTTAAAAACATTTTTCCAGTAAAATGCCATTTTCCAGTACAGTCGAACCTCGATTTAGTGGCACCCGAAAAGTTCGTTCCCGCCTAGGGTCCGACACTTTTTTTAACCCAATTTTCGAAATACTTTATCGATTCTGTTAGCACAGTCTGATCGCAAATATCGTAAGGATTCCGATTTTACCTCTCGTTTTTTTAAAAGAAAACAAAATTTGGGTTAAAAAAGTAAAACCTCGATATAGTGGCACCTGTTTTCAAAAAAGGGGTGCCACTATATCGAGGTTTTACTTTTTTAACCCAAATTTTGTTTTCTTTTCAAAAAACGATCGGTAAAATCGGAATCCTTACGATATTTGCGACCAGACTGTCATATCAGAATCGATAAAGTATTTCGAAAATTGGGTTAAAAAAAGTGTCGGACCCTAGGCGGGAACGAACTTTTGGGGGTGCCACTAAATCGAGGTTTGACTGTACTTATTGAAAGTAAGAAGCAAAATATATAAATAGACTGCGGTAAAAAGAACAAATCGATACCCTAGTCCCAAAAATAGTTAAGATTCTGATTTTGCCGATCTTATTTGGGAATGGCAATATTTTTACCATAAAACCAGATATACGCACGGGCCCTATTGCGCCCCGGCCCGGTTGAAAGTTTTTTCGGCCCGGCACAGGCCTAGTCAAAAAAAATTCGGTTAGGGGCGGCCCGTCTTCCAAATAGTCAATAAATCTTACATACCGTATTCTCTCTAATAGAAGCGCACCCTTTAGGGCCAAAACTAGGGGTGGTAAACAGGATTGTTTAAGCGCCGGCTACCCCGCGGAGCGCCGGCTAAGCGTCGGCGCCTTAAGCGCCGGCGCTTAGCTGGCGCCGGCGCTAAGTTGGCGCCGGCGCTAATTCTGAACCTGGCGGAGCGCCGGCGCCGTAAGCGCCGGCGCTCCGCCGGCGCTTAAACATACCTGATTATAACATTCACATTATTCAATACTGCTTTTCAAAAAAATTTTATACTCTGCGTTTATATTTAATAAAATCCGCACTGTTATTTTTCAATCACTGAAGTTGAAGAACAGTAAAAAAGAATGATTATTAACGGTATCCGAGATAACCACTACTTAAGCGCCGGTATAAGCGACGGCTAAGCGTCGGCGCTAACTTTGTACCCGGCGGAGTGCCGGCTAAGCGCCGGCGCTTAGCTGGCGCCGGCGCTAATTCTGAACCCGGTGGAGCGCCGGCTTAGCGCCGGCGCTTAAACAATCCTGGTGGTAAACCACGTTTTATTGCATTTTTAACACAAAGCCAAAAAAGATTGAAGGTTGAAAATAGAAGCGCATGCGCTTCTATTAGAGAGAATACGTTAGTCAAAAATCTATAGCGAAAAAATTCGAGTAGAACATTTATTCAGGAAGATAATTTACCGTAATTACTTTGATAGAAACTGCAGGGTTATCGGGGTCCCTTTGTTGGACGTTAACTCTGAAATCTCAGTCAAAAATTATTGGAATGATATTAGAGACGGGTTTTCTATTAGAATAATCTTGGTCAACAAAATAATACTTTGAGACTCTCCACATATTGACCAAGTAAAAACTTAGAAAAATTGCTTGTAAAGAGAGCGAAAATTGGAATTATTATTTATCACGGCCTTTTCTGGCTCGGCCGTGGGATATTTTGAAAATTACGGCTCGGGCTGGCCCGTGCACATGCCTGCATAAAACTCTATTGACTCGTGGTGATAAGGGTTTGTATGACTGTTGGTCGAACTTGACGGGATTCAAGTCTTTAGCCTTTAGCTGCCGTAATCGATAGTCAAGGTTTTTAAAAGTCCTTCTTTTGGATTGAGATCCTCCACGTCTTGTTATTAAAACCTGTTTTTGTAATTTTGAACCACATTTTGTTACCTCGATTTCTGACCCAATTTTTTTCATGCCTATCGTGTAGAAGAGGTTGTTTTAGGCAGGTTTAACAGATCAAGGGACGGAAAAATTTCAACTTTCAACTTTCTTGCCCTTCCCAAAAATTTTTAATACTGTATCATTAATCCCTGCTATCCCTACTTCAGGTTCACTGAAATGGGTCGGAAAAAGAGGGTACAACAGAAAGTTACGGCCAACAGAAGATCACCTTACACCATTTTCTCAAAAAACATTTTGACGTGAAACTTTTTTTTGCTATGCAAACCTAAGATTCTGACACCGGATTCGTATTCAGCATCGTTAATTCGCATGTGAAACTGCTCTTGCATTCAAGAATTTTAATCTCAGTCTGTCCTTACCAACGAGAAGTGACCCCTGAAAATTGGACTTTTTCCGACCCTTAATACGTAAAACCCACCTAAAACAACCTCCTATACATGATAGGCATAAATAAACTAGGTGTCGGAAATCGAGGTAACAAAATTTCCTTATACCTGGTCCAAAGTGAAAGTGAATTAAAATACAAGTGAATTAAAATACACAGTTGACTTTCTTAATGCAAACCAGACTACTTTTAAGTGAATTAAAATACACACAGTTGACTTTCTTAATGCAAACCAGACTAAAATGTGCGTTAGGTGTGAGTTGACTACATCTTTTTATAGATTTAATGATCTTATTGGCTGGTCACCAAGCATACTATATTTGATCCAAAAAAAATTGTTGCAAAGTAAGCTGACCTGTGCTAGTGTCTTTGTAAAGTTGTGGTAGACACCGTCAGTGTCGTGAAACCTTTTGAGATGGGTTTTCAAGTTGTTTGGACTTCGATCATCCCCTGACCACGAACAGTGAAGACAATGCACCCCACCCACACCATCTGCAAATTTTAGAAATTTTTTTGAAATGGGCTTTTTATGAAAAACTAACTAATATCACGAAGATCACTAAAAAACTTCCACACAGGATGGGATTTTTTTCTGCCAGCACTTCTGGCCCAAAAATTACCAGAGGAATTGGTCCCTGAGGCCTCATCTCCAGTCGAAGTGGACGCAACAGGGGCGCAAATTGATGAACTAAAAAAATATATAAAGTTTTCGAATTTAGGTGCAGTAAAAAATTAAACGAAAAAACTAACTTAAAATTGTTAAGTAGTAGTAACTCGTCGTCTTCCTGTGCATTGTTGGATGCATCCTCATCATTGGAATCAGTGGAGTCAGAAGATTGGGCGTGTTTGGAAGACGATATGCAATCCAAAACCTGCTGCTCTCGTATACTGGAACAGGGACTCTACAATAAACTAACTTTGCAGAAAAAATGGACAAATTAGTGTTTAGAAACCAAATGTTTTTGGTCACATCTTGCATAATGCAGTTAAAGCAGAGTACACTTTATAATGGAAATGATTTGAAATTCAAATTTTGAATTGGTCGATTTGTTGAGGTTGCAAGTTCGATTTCGCCCTGTAACGCATATCTTTTTTTTAATTTTTACCCCAATTATTTTTCGTTGTGTAATTATTTTACTTACGTTTTTTACTTATTTTATTTGCAAAATCAAAAGATGGCTTAGAAAACACTAGGGCTACAGTGACACGGAAAAATTTGCAGTCACACTTTGAAATGCAATGTAAATCGATTATTTTTTCCGTGATTTTTTAAGATTTTTTTTATCAAAGGGACCCCTCAGTAGGTGCGCAATGAATTTCGCATCTTTGAAGCCCAAGAAGGCTTATGATCAGTGGCGTAGCCGGGGGTAGGGAGCAGGTGGGCGGCACGTGCCCCCTTTTGTCAGAATTTTTTTCTTATTAGTGCCCTTTTAAGGTTTTTAAAGTCAAGATGGCCTCGAAAATTTGAAAAACGCTGTAGTCAAATGGCCTAAAAAATTATTATAGAAATTTATGTCTATGCCTCTGCTTGTGATTATGAGAATTTTGAAGTCTACAAAAAGTTCGAAACACTATAGCTACACTCAATGCGTAATTGTGACGCGGATTAATAGTGGGATGAATTTTTATTACAGTTCGAAAACCCTTTACGAAAACAGTTGTTCAAAGTCTTAGAAGATACCCAGATCCCTTGGCTGAGCTCTGTTCTAAGGGCATGTGTTGAATCGTGCTATAAAACATAAAAAAACTTTTGAAAAAAATCAGCAACTTGTACTGCAGCTCAGAGTGTGACATCGACTTTTCCCGCGTCATTAGAGCCCTAATATTCCTCATTCATTGCTTTTTTTGCTATTTAATCAAGTGGAAATAACATGCTGAATCGTCATCGAACACACAACTTCAAAAATTAAATTGGTCAATTTAAATCATTCGCAGTATAAAAAAACTGCCGCTTTAAAGGGGCATGCTCGCCTAAGGCAAAATTTGTCCCCGCCAATTCAAATTTTTTTTCGAATCATTGGATTTCTGTACGGATTTATCAACTTGGTTTCTAACAAAACTATACCTAAAATAAAATTCTAGGACTTGTTTTGTTAGAAACCAAACTGAAAAATCTGTACAGAAGTTCAATGATTAGGCGAAAAAATTTGAATTGGAGGGGACAAATTGTAAAACAGGTGAGCATGCCCTTTTAAGTCTTAATTTAGCACATATAACTCCTTTTTATCTAGATTTTACAGTCTTTTGACAGTTAATATTTTTTAGTCTAGACCGAAAAACCACAGGGATTCAATTCCATTATTGCCGATTATTTATGAAAAATTAGACAGTTTTCAGAGACAGAATTATGCCTACCAACAAGGTATTGCCCGTTGTTTGAGTTTTGTAGTCCAACAAGGTTACCTTGGCAAAAAATCCATTTCCAAAAAGTGAGAGCAGGGCGGAAGCAGTGTTGGCATCCAATTGACTAATTTATCCTCTTCCACTGAGCATGGCTCATCAGAACCAGGTTTTTGCTGATCGGTGTTGCCTTTTTCCTGCTCTTGCATGCACACATCCATTACTTGTTGCTGCTCATCTGAAGCATAGGATTCTGACCCATTGTCATCATTAGCACCATTCGACTTAAACATAGACTGTCGGTGCAGTTCCATTTCTCTGAGAAGAACGTCCATGGCTTAAGGCACTCTAAATCAAATATTATAGCTCTTGGTCAAATTATACGTTATTCTAAATTAGTTATCGCAACTGCTTGCAATATTTTCAGAGATAAAATGACAAACCAACAGTATTTTTAGTAAATTTATCACTTTTTGGGAAGCTTTGAAATCTCGAGTAAAAAGTCTATCCAAGGAACATGATATATAGTCGAGTCTCCATATAGTAGCAATTCCCCCTCAAGTTTTTACCTCAATTTTGGAAGGCTTTTGGCGATTTCGATTTGTCAGTCTAGTCTCAAAATCACAAATATTACGATTTTGCAGGCGATTCGCCACTATATTGAGACTCGACTGTAATCTGATAGTTTATGCGAGCTAATGCTGTTATATTTTATTTTCAGTATATATCATAATGGTATAACACTCCTAGAAAATGACTTTAGTTTTACCAAAAAGGTTCCAGATCTTCTATCCATTCTATTTTTAAAGATACTTATTCTTCAAAGATTAAAAAAGCATGAATTTAAATAACAAAATACACAAATAAAACAAGTGAAAAGATAAAATGGCATAATTTAACAAGGATGATCAGAAGGGTTGTCAAGTCGAAATAAAAAAAATTTTCCTCGATATTCGAAAAAATTTATAAATTTTTTAAACATTCGGTTTTAAACAAGGAACACATCCTTGATGCTTTCTCATCTTTCTGTTGATTTTGAAGCTCTAGTACTAATGCGAAAAAATTCGCTGATTGCTATAACTTAATCTTGATTATTTTTGCAGATTTCTAAAATAATTTTGTTTTTTAACGGCGCAACTTTGTTCATGTTTTTATTTAATTTTTTTGTCTTGTTTTTACACATCATATGACGTATAAGTCATAATGAGAAAAATGCTTAGTCCCCTGTGGATCAGCTGCAAAAAAATGTGCCCTAATAAAAATATCCATATTAAAACAATTGTAAAAAATTAATAAAGCAATATGAGACAGAATAAAAAAATTCGCTAAAAAATAAATTTGAAAAATAAACATTTTTATTGCATTTCCAGGCAATAAATACAGAAAAATAACATTTGGATGCCGAGAAAACTCCAAGTTAGAATAGGAAAAAGTGGCTGAAAATAATAAGAGATATTTATTCGAGAATTAAAACAAAGAGTTGTGTGACAAAATTGAATGCGAAGGGGAGAAGGTGATTCAAGTTGTGCAAAGTTTGGACTCGAGAAAAGCAAGCCAAGGAATTTAAATGCCTGGTGTTAAAGTGTGCAATTAATAGCGCTAATTGTTGTGGAACAAGCACTACACATTTGGCACACATATATCTTCATGGTTGTCATACAATTTGACCTTGTGTACTCAACACTGTGAAGTTATAAAGAGTATTTGAAAATATTTCAAAATAAAGTTCTTGAAAATTCTGAAAAAGGTCTGTGATCTTTATTATTGACCTTTGGATTTATATTTTTCAACCCTCTAAAAATAGGATAACATCAAGCTGTTTTTGAGACTTAACTTAAATCTAAAAAATTTGCAGTTTCGAGTCTTTTAAATTAGTCCTCTTACCATACCTGCACGGGCGCCGGCGCTGGCGCCGGGCGCCGGCGCCGGCTAAAATATCTTAACAGTCGGGCGCCGGCGCCGGCGCCAGCGCCGGCGCCCGGCGCCACTTCAGCTGCGGCACCGGCGCCCGGCGCCACATCAGCTGCGGCGCCGGCGCCGGCGCCTGAATGTCAAGATTTCAGCTGTCTTTCAGCTGTCTATATATACAAATTGTAGGCATACCCATCTTTGACAAAAATAGCCAATGATTTATTAGCTATTCCCGCAAGTACTGCAGCTGCTGAGCGTATGTTCAGCATAACAGCTATGTTGACAGCCGGCAGAAAAAGCTCCACTGGCCAGTACTTTTAAAAATCAAAGCAATGCTTGTTTGTAACCGCAACATGATAAATTTTTAATTTCTCATAATTGTTGCTATTCCTAATACAAAAAATTTCTATTTAAAAACATAAAATGTTAGATTAGTCTTTGTTACATTCTATTATTTTATTTACAAAAATGGCTTGATGCCGGCGCCTGGCGCCGTATTTCTCTTTTAGGCGTCGGCGCCGGCGCCGACGCCCGGCGCCGAATCGATTGTGGCGCCGGCGCCGACGCCGGCACCCGGCGCCGATTTTTAGTAGACCCGGCGCCTGGGTCGGCGCCCGGCGCCGATTTTTCTCAGCGTGCAGGTATGCCTCTTACTATTCCCTTTGCTGCTCATGACAGAACTTATTTCCATTGGAAATTCAAATTAGCTCTAACAAATCTTAGGTTTTAAAGCGGTTTTTAAAGCGGAACTATGATAAACTCCCCTCAGGGATCGCAACCCAAAATTTAGGAAAAAAAGCAGCGCCCTTCAAAAAAAAAGGAAAAATTCAGGGAAAAAGCACTTTTAGTTTTCAAAAATAAAAGTATCAAATGAAATATTCAAAGCAAATCGCCTTTTTTCTCATCTCGTGAAAAAAAGCCAGCCGTCGAGAAAAAAGACCGAGGCTTTTAAAAAAGGCAAGTCGGGCACCTGCTCCCCATAAAACACCCTCTCTAGACCGGCCACCAGGGGCATCTTCTGGAAAAGGTTAATTTTACATTAACCTCTTCCATCATGGACCTAATTTTAAAATAAAAAATTACCGGCAAAAATGACCGGAGAGTTCGAAAAAGAGTGTTTTAGTCATTTAGTTATATCTGGCTAAAAAAAGAAAAATTCTTAAAGTAAGCACCAATCCTAGGGTGTTGCTCAACTTATGTTTTATTACCAATACTCACAACTTCTTAAAAATTTCTTAAAAAATATATTTCTAAATATTAATCAAGAATCCACTAGTAGAGCAAGCAGTCTGAACAAAACACAGATGAAATAAATAAATTAAATTTCATTGAAGAAGAATATAACTTCTTCTTCACATCAAGACATTCTCATTTTGAGGCAGGGGTGTGGGAATAACGACAAGAAGGAATCGCCGAAAAATCACACTCCAATCCAAAATATAAATCTTCCAATTTCTCCGCTCATATCGCCCAATTTTTCGAGCACCGCCGCCATCAAAATTGAGAGCACAAAAAATGGGTGGGAGAGGATGGGAGCGGTGGTCGGCCAGCAGCAGCCGTTCCCCCCAGTTTGGTGGTTTGGAAGAACAGGGAAGAGGAAGCAATTTAAAAAATAGACAAAATTTATTATTGCTGCCCCTCTTAATCCAGGTCAAAAAATTACATGGCTGGTTGATGGTGGTGGAGGATGGTGGCGACAACAACCAATCCACCACCCCCTTCTTGCCTACCACTTCTTTCTTTATTCTTGTGCTAGTGTCGTGACACATTTTCGCGTGTGTGTTTGTCGAAAAAATTAAATGATTTTTTTGTTGTCGAGCGATCAGCGAGAATATTGAACAAAGTGGTCAGCTGCGATATAACAATGAAGGTATTTCGGTGTGTGATTCAGAAAATAAAGGTAATTTCGGAACAGATGTCTTATCGAAGTTTGGTAATTTGGAGGATTTATAGGGTGGTGCAGAAAATTCACCTCATTTTAAAAGTTCATGATTTTTGTCCTGATACGATTCCGCAATTCTGTTTCACAGCTATTCCGAGAATCACGGATGTTAGCAATTGGATTGAATCGTTAAAAACTTCATTTTGGTCCCTTTGGTTTGGGTACTTGCCTACCTGCAGATTCAGATGGCGCTGATTGTATCGCAGGGGAGGCGCTAAGGCAAAATTTTGATATTTTGATATTATATAACAATCTCAAGCACCCGTGATTCTTACGATAGCTGTGAAAACAAAACTTCAAAATCACATTAATACAAAAACTTATGAGATTTGGAATAATTGGAACTTTTTGCGCACTCTCGATTAATATCACTCCCCAATGTGACGAAATGTACCAAAAATAACTTAATTTTCAATTTCTCTGTTATTTTATTCCATTTTTGTTTTTATCCTTCGAGTGGCTGCCACACTTTCGTCCTAAAAAACTTCTAATAGTTTTATCCCCCTGCCAGACTGCACATTTCTCGCTCTTCTAATTTCTTGATGTTTCAACGTCATTCACCTTCACTTTTTCCTTCTTGTCATTATTGTTATACTTTTGGCATCTTCGCTCCAGACTTTCGACCATTGGTTGCATGACGTTCTTCGAAAGATCATTGGCTTCTTTAACTTTTTTCTTTATCTTTACAGGTACATTTTGTCTTGTTTGAGGAGGAAATGAATACAGAAAATACGGTATATAGTCAACAACTCCTCGAATTCGACCATATCTTAAGATCTATCAATTTTTTAAAAATTCAAATTTTTAAGCAAAGTGACTTTAGATTAAGAAAAAACATAATGAAAAAAAGTTTCTTTATTCCAACTTTAGCAATGAAAAGAGGTGGAATAGATTAGACTAGAAGTTGTGGTGTTGTAAAACAATATGAGAAGTAGAAGGAGAGCTTAAATTTGTGTGTCCTTTTCGTTTTTTATCTTTGTTGGAGAAGGAGGGAAGTTTGTATTTTTTGTCGTATACCCCTATTCCCATGTCTGTCCCTCTCTCTATTTCCCCGCCTTGCGCCTAGCACAATAATATTTTAAAGACCTTCAAAAAAAATACTGCACTCCTCCAATGGTAGTAGTAGACAAGGCAGGCAGTGGACCAGGTCTTTTTCGAAATAGAGCAAACAGCACTTTATTGATTAAAATATAGAATTTATGGGTTCTTACACAAACAAAGTTAATAGACTTCAGGGGAAAGAACAAATTTGTGAAACTTACAGAGCAAAAATATATCACCCTGAGGGCTTGCATACCTAACTTCTCGAATAACCCATTATGGCACAAATTTTTTATACATTCAAGACATTTCAATAATTTTTTGGCTTCGAGACACTTCTAAATTTTTTTTTTCAAAACTCACAATTTTGACCGTAAAGGAGCAGAGCCTGATTTTTAACAATTTTAGGTACTTCTTACGCTTTAGTCCTCACCCTCTCTTCAATCTTTACACCCTTCACACGGCTTTTAGGTTTTTGGCTTAAGCGGATAATCAATCCAAATTTATTTTTTTCAGGACAATAACACCGAGGTTGAACAGTAAATGACTAACAATTTAGCTAAAGTATTTGACGTGAAATCCAACTAGTGTCAAAAAGTCTTTAGACAGACTTTGTGACCATTTTTAAATATAAAAACGATTGAAAATTCCAGAAAATAGGTTTCGTAGACTTGTCATTTATTTCTTTCCAACTTAAAGAAGTATAAATTTAAACAATTAATTTATAAAATCAAAATTCACAGCACAGGAAATATAAAAAACTAGGTTAAATATTGAAGAAAAATGCAAGAAAAAGAAAAGAAATATAAGGAAGGAGCACTCATTGATCGGTCCCCTCGCTGTCCAACCATTCAATAGTAGTGACCAGCACACCCACACTCTGTGCCTCTTCTTATTTTGTGGCTAGGGATGGGTCAAAGAGCGAGGGACGGTCCATCTGTTCTTTAGCCGAAATTATGAGTATGGGTAAAGAACTGCTGCTGCTACATTACCTTAGCCAGTTCATTGGGTAATACAAAACGACATTTTCATGTAAGGATTAGCGACATTTTTCGTAAGGATAAACAATGTATAGCTACATGAAAAAGGGTGAATTACATTTAAATTTTTTTTGTTAACAGACCAAAAATGAATTTAATGATTAAAATGTGCAGCCAATCAAACAAATTCGTATACTAATTGACTAGGGACAACACGCGCCTATCGGCGCCTCTATCGTACTTTAAAATTTAATGAATGTTAATTCATCACAAACCCCCTGATTACCCCTTACTGATCACCCTCTTCTTGGGTACAGTCTACTCTCGATAAACTGGCACCCCTGGGACCAGCCTGGGGTGCCAGTTTAGTGGGATGTTACTTTGCCTAATTTCTCTGTCGGCCAGCCAAATAAGGCTTTTCAAAGCGCCAGTTTATCGAGGGTGCCAGTTTATTCGAGTGCCAGTTTAACGAGAGTAGACTGTACCTTCCTCTTGCCTCAAAAATTACCGCCCACTTTCCTCCTCGGGTGCTTTTCTGGTGGTTTAGGCCCATCCTAGTGGTTAAGAGATTTACACGTGGTTCGGGCCCGATCCTGTTGGTTCGAGTATTGCCTGGTGGTTTGAGCACTATCTTGGTGGTTGGGGTATATACGAAGCTCGGGCCCCATCCTGGTAGTAGGGGTGTCCACGTGGTTTAGGCGCCATCATGGTGGTTGGGGTACTTTCCTGGTGATTCAAGCCCCATCTTGGTGATTGGGAGACATCCACATGGTTCGGGCTTGATCCTGGTGATTAAGTCACTTTCCTGGTGGTTCGGACCCATCCTGGCGGTTGGGGCATATGTCCTTCTTAGAACGCGTATTTTTGACAATCTTTTTTTTTTAAGTAAGGGTGAAAGCTGTTAAGGAGATAGTCTCGACACGAAAGGATTTATCCAAATTTTTTGTTTTTTAACCATGGTTTTCGACGGACACAGACATCGACCACACAGACAAGTGACGAACAGACATTCGCCGGACCGAAATTTCGCCGTGGACAAAATTTCGCCGCGAAGAAAATTTCGTCGCATATTTTACCGCAGTAAATTGACCTAGAGTACTGAAGACCCCAAAAAGATGGGATATGAACACAGTTTGGTTAACTGAGGCCTACCGCATAAAGAAACTGTGGTATGCATACATTTTTTATGCATCCAGAGTTCCTTTCAAGTGATTGGTGTCTAAGGAATGTGGGTGTGCGCAACTCAACCCCAATCAACCAAGCCCCTGCGCCCCGAAGGTGGCGCAGGGGGCTTGGTAGGTTAAAGATGCGCGCACTCACTTACCTTATACATAATTCCGAGCAAGACTCTTGATAATACATGCATTAGAGACTCTTTTTACCAAGCTCGGGTTACCAAAACAAGGTAGAAAATATGAGGCGAAATTTTCTTCGTGGCAAAATTTTGTCCACGGCGAAATTTCGGCGCGGCGAACAAATGTTACGTACCGGTTTTCGAGCCCTATTTGTCGACAATTCGGTGTAGCGGTATCAGACAAGCTTGTGCAGTATTAAAAATCGGATCAACAACATTAGTATCAGAATTTCTTAATCGCTTCAAAAAATGCCCTCTAAAAATGAAATGTAATAGCAAACGAATCAACTATTTTTGGATGGTTTTTTCCCTTTTTTATTTCTGCTTTTAGGCCATTTTTTCGAAAGAATTTAGAAATTCTGATATTTTGCACAAGTTTGTCTGATATTGCAACACCGATTTCTCGACAAAATATGGCTCTAAGACCATAGTTAAAAAAGCAAAAAAACTTGGATAAATCAATTTGTATCGAGACTATCTCCTCAACAGCTTTCACCCTCCTTTTAAATGAAAGCTGACATTCTGGTGAACTCGAAATTAACAAAATTATTTTTTTATATGTCTCCCATTTTTAGGCCTCCGAAAAAACCCACATATCGGCTAATTATAGAAAATGCAGTATATGAAAATAAAAATTCAGAAGACGTGCTACAAAAACTAGCGAATCATACCAGCTAATAGACCGACGAAAATTAAACAATGGGCAGATAAATTTGAAATAACTGATTATTTTCATTTAGCTATTTCCGTTTTTCCTATTTTAAACAACCATCTCCAAGTTTAGGAGTGTTAAAGAAGTATGTAAGAGTATTTTGCATTGCTTTTTTGAGTTTCTTAACTCCGATGAGCTCTAAAATATATCGCTTTTCAGATTTTCGGAGCATTCAGAAATTACAAAATCGACTTTAAATTTTTCAAAATGTTTAGGGTTTGAAAACAAGGCAACATGAAATTTGTTAGAAAAAGTATGGTATTCCCAAATATCAAAACAACGTTTGACTCAATAAACAAAAAGAACATTCTGAATTAACTATTTTTTACGGAAAGTCATACTTTCAGCCAAGCAATTTATTTGTATGTATAAGCCAAACTAAAAACCGATAGATATAGTAGATATGCATTTGCAATGCAGCACTGATTTTTTACAGAATTCTTTCTTGACCACAGGTGGGTCTAGGCACACCTAAAACAAGTTGGAAAGCATTTTTCCAACGAAAAATTTGTTTCTTACATTTGTATTGCTCGCCATTGGCTGCTTATTTGGTTGATTTTGCCTGTTTCGCATTCATTTACTTCTGTATTAGGCATTGAGATATTGGGTTGGTCAAAAATTATCCGGGATATTTTTTTAAGAATTATATTTAATCAATGTTGCAATCATATCTATTCTCTTTTCATACCATTTTGTAGCTCTGCATCTTTTCTTGATTGAAGCTTGATTATTCTGGATAAGTCGCCATTTGGCTCCAAACACTTGTCAGGTCATTTCGAGAAATTGACCAGCGTTTTCATCATTTTAACTGGTCAAATTTTAATTCTGGATTATACGATCTAGCAACATCTTACAACTAAGTTGTAGCGCAGCTCTAGAGCTACAAAATTCACTTTACAGAATAATTTTTGGAAATCTAAGTGTTAAGATATGGCTTTTGGAAAAAATAGACTTTCTGAAAAAATGCAAGAAATCTGAAAAAATTGGAATAACTTGGATTTTGGCCATTTTTTCAGAAAGTCTATTTTTTCGAAAAAACCATATCTCAACACTTAAATTTCCAACAATTATTCTGTAAAGTGGACTTTGTAGCTCTTGAGCTGCGCTACAACTTAGTTGTAAGATGTTGCTAGATCGTATAATCCAGAATTAAAATTTTGACCAGTTAAAGTGATGAAAACGCTGGTCAATTTCTCGAAATGACCTGACAAGTGTTTGGAGCCAAATGGCGACTTATCCACAATAATAAAGCTAAGATTAATATGCCATTTGAAAGAAAAGATGCAGAGCTACAAAATGGTATGAAAAGAGAATATATAGGATTGCAACATTGATAAAATATAAGTCTTAATAAAATATCCCGGATAATTTTTGACCAACCCAATAGATGTTTCGCAAGCAGTACGTTCCACAATTGGAGCTTTGTTTTGTGACGGAAAATGATTGAGCTGAGGTATGGGTATGTGATGGTTCTCAGGCAGCGATAGCTTGAGAGCCTTTTTGGGTATCATCTAAATTTTTTAAAACATTGAAATTTCAAATGCCTTGTAAAACCAATACCGGTTCAATATTAAAAAAGCGGTAGTCCACTTTTTGATGACTTGAATTTGGCTGTTGATGGGCATTCGACGTCCAATTTCTTAATCTATACGAGCAGTATTGAATTTGCAATGCATTGTCTAACTAGACTGGTAATCAGTTAGTTTGTTTTCTTTTGATCTGATTACTTCTGATTTACTACCTACACTACTACCATTATTTGACGCTTTTGATCAGCGTGATCTAAAATAACTAAATTATAAGATAAGACGTTTTTTAAAAAGCATATTCAATCTCACGGTCAGAAGAATGTTTGCTTCGAACAATTTTTAGTCTTCGACTATTCTACCATTTTCTTTGGTAATGTCGTTTGAAAGACCGTTTTTTCAAAATTTGCACTTTTGAATCAGATTTTTTACACCGATTTTTTACCATCACAAGGACCTTTGCTCATGGGCACAGCAGGGTCAAAGTAAAACACCTTAATTTTATAAATAAAAATACAACCATTAAATATTCTATGTATTTTCTGTCCTTTAACATCCAGCAAAAACAGCCTGGGTCATTTTAATTACAGAAATACGGTATATGAAATTTTAAAGTAAGTGCTAATGGTAAAGTTATTGAAAAGCTGTTAATTAGAGAATATTTTACTTTATCTAAAAAGGGGGCTTTGCCTTAGTCTTCCTTATTGTTTTTATGTGTCTTTAATTGCTCAAACTCAGAAAAGACCAACTTTAAGATGCTTTGGTATTTCGGCAAATTTAAATGACTCAAATTCACATTCTGATATCGGACAGGCCATTTTAATCTGCAAGTGCTTGCTATTTGCATGAGACCTAAAAGTGATGTGTCTAAAAAAAGACGGCTGCGAAATTTAACCTTACTATCACTCCGCAAATACTACACGTAGCCTCATAGCTCTGCCCAACTGTATTAATTTCCTACAAAATAAACAAATTAGTTGTGACAATAATTTCGTATAAAACGTTTAAAAATGTAAGGAATAGATATAAGAGTAGGACTCGGTCGCTTAGACAAAACAGGAAATTAAATTCGGGCAGGTTAGCCGACTAAAAGAAAATTTTAAAACTGAAACCGAAAATCGGTATGAACAAAGTAGTTTTTTAAGCCGAGTAGTCTCCCAAAAACTGAAATTTGAAAGTAGTATACAGGGTGAACCAAGAAATTTCCTGATTTCAAACGACCATAGCTTTTTGAAATTCTGTTTTTACAGCCATTCTCAGAATCACGGACGATTTCAACTGGTATGAAATGTCAAAAACACGATTTTCGTTCGGTCCCCCCCCCCCCCCCTGTGGTTGCGATCATGGTCTGTGGAAGGCTTTGGATGAGCGAAGTCCCAACCACAGGGGCCAAGCAAAAATCGTGTTTTTGACATTATATACCAAAAAATCATCCGTGATTTTAAAATGGCTGTAAAAACAGAATATCAAATCTATGAGCGTTTGAAATCAGAGAAATTTCTTGGCGACCATGTGCACTAATAAAACTCATAATTTGAGAAAACGCATTTTGAAGCAATACATCGAAAAGCGTATGAACTCCTTGCTATAAGCTGTAAAAAATACTCACGATTAATGATGGTTCACTGTCATCTTCACTTATTTCAATATTCGATGATGGCAATTGTTTAGAAGAATCTGGTGAAGCGGTCACTACTTTGTTGAAAGCAGATGTGTGTGAAGGGCAAAAATAAAGAGTTTTTATTAGTCGTAACTTCAAAATCACTTGAACACTTTCCTCTGTCTCGTCTTGTAGATCTTTTGCTTGTAGAAGACACCAATGGCTGATCCACATTATTAACTTTTCTTCTTCATGATGTGTAGCCACATTAACACATCTACCAGCGGAAATTGACACCGCACCATCTGAGATCTCTGTTGCTCGACAATTATTCGCATTGCTATATAAAAAAGGTGTGATTTTGAAAATTTTACAAATTCCACCTGAGTTTATGTGCAAAAATAGCATCGTATCCATTTTCCGCGCCTAAAAGGCAATCCTTGTAGATCCGGGTGCAAATTTTGTCCATATAGCGATTGATTTCTTTCTAGAGCAGTTTTGATACAGCAAGTAAAAGATGTCATATCAAAAAACTTACATTTCGATCAACTTCGTGATTTGTTGTCACCTAAAAATCGTAAATTAATTCTGAGAGTATTGGCTGTAATCATAGTCGGGGTCAACTTTTTCTTAAACTCAATAAATGTCAATTTTTTTCTCAATATTTTTTTTGATATTATGACGGTAGAGCAACTTTTTGAGCTCTACACGAAAATTTGGACAGTGTTTCCGAGTGATTTGAATATTTGACGTATAAAATTTGGCGGGTGAAGAAAGTTAAGGTGCCAACTCGACTATGCTTACAGCCATTGAAGATAATAATTTACCTCATGATCCAAAACTTCTTGTGTACAACAGCATTTATACGAACATTCAGAACAATGATGTGGATAGTATTCAAGATAGGCTGCTACAATTAATATAGCATGCTGTAGTGCAAAATATAACATGGTTATCGGTCTGTTTTTTTAAATTTCTGGTAAAATAACATGCGACAAAAAACGGTTAACCAAATTTTGACTACTGCAAAATTTTACTTTGTTCCATAAAAAGAAACAATAAATAATTACAAAAACCGTGAGGCCAAAAAACTAATCAAAAAATAACTAAAAATCACATTTACCTACTTGACTTAACATTACTAATTTGACAACTTCACTTCGACAAATGACGCATTCTATTGACATTTTCCTGAAAATAATCTCGAAATTCAGACAGAGTAAAATTGTCAATAAATATTTAAAGAAAATATTTAGTGGCAAAAAGCCATTCATCTTAATTTACTTACACAAATTGAAATATATTTAAAAAAATTGATTTTTTTTTGATACGATATGCTCACGACCCGGTATTTTTCCAACGCTTTTCTGGTGTTACTGTTTTTACCCATAATCTTTTTAACTAAAATAAATGTTTGGATTGTTAGTTGGTCAAAAACATAATATAATAAAACAAGTTTATTAAAATGAACAAACATTGAGAACACTAAATTATACACGCAGAATTCAAGACTAGATTTTTCGTGGATCGGACATGCACAAGCAAATTTCTGCTTAATCTATATTTATTAAATGCATTTGTGGTTTAGCACAATTGTTGCTTCCAAACATAGTTCTGCTTATCTGGTTGCTACAGTCTCTTATATTGTTAGCACATTTTGTTTCAAAAAATTTGCGATCAGCAGTTAATTGAACACATTCCTCAATTGTCTTGCATGCACAGAATCTGCAGCAGAAATAATGTTTTGATCACCACTGTTTCCAAACCACTAAAAGCGGTTTTTGAATCAAATAAAAGACGAATTTTTAGTTGGACCATATCATACTCCTTTTTGTCATAATCGTAAGTTAACTATTACTTCTGTACTATTGAAGCATTTTTTACAACTTTTTTATATTAGGTTGGTGCATAAGTTTTAAACCATACAAAAGACTTTTTTTGCAAAACGAAAATTTCTCTTATAACAAAATCCAAACAATAGGTTTTGTAGCCCTGAACGACAAAATTTTATCACCATGTTGTAGCGCAGCTCAAGAGCTACAAAACCCATATTACAGAATGATTTTTGAAAATCTGAGTATTGAGATATGGCCTTTTGGAAAAAATCATTTTCTTGAAAAAATGACGAAAACGCAAGTTTTTGCCAATTTTTCTGATTTTGGTCATTTTTTTCAAGAAAATGATTTTTTCCAAAAGGCCATATCTTTAAAAATCATTCTGTAATATGGGTTTTGTAGCTCTTGAGCTGCGCTACAACATGGTGACAAAATTTTGTCGTGACGCTCAAAATTCAATAAAACATTTGACCAGTTAAAGTGATGAAAACGCGGGTAACCTTCTCAAAATGACCAGACAAGTGTTTGAACCCAAATGGTGAGTTATCCAGAATAATCAAGCTAAGGTTAATATGCCATTTGAAAGAGGAGATTCAGGGCTACAAAACCTATTGTTTGGATTTTGTTATAAGAGAAATTTTCGTTTTGCAAAAAAAAGTCTTTTGTATGGTTTAAAACTTATGCACCAACCTAATATTTCAGATACAGTTTGGCTAAGCTGTCACCCCACATGCGCAACTGAAAATGGATAAACGATCGGCCCTAATTTTTGATCCAAAAAAGTTGCAGAACAGCGGACAGGTCAAATCCCAAAAACTTTCTTGAGGTCTCAGCCAAAAATTTTAATAATTTGCCTAAAACAATTTATTAACAAAGAGAACATACCGACCCAACCAAATTTCTTACATTTGATTGAATAAACTGAAGAAAAGTAAAAAAAGCGGGACTTCAAAAATGAGGCAGTTTTTACAATTTATCCTATACAAACTAAAAAATATACCGTATTTTCTCAAATAAGGCGACATGCCGCCTTATTTTTCGAGCCCCCGAAAATCTTAAACTTGTCGATCGAAAATGGCCTAGCTCTGAAATCTTAGTCAAAGAAGGAGCGAGTGCCACCTTATTAGAGGAAATACGGTAATAATAATAAAAACCTCGAAGTTTGTGTTATTGTTTTCCAGTTGAATGCTCAATTGTTTCCTCAAATCAGGATTAATCCATGACCACAAACTATTGTTCAAGTCAATATCCTGAAATACACTTTTTAGTTTTTTTTAAATAAAATAATGCCTACTTGTATGTGTTCCAAACCCACATCTACTATTTTAATGACAGTGTGCATGGTGGAATTTCTTTTCGCTTCCTGTCTATTCAAGTACTTCATACGCTGAATTTCGGTGCGTAAGTTTTTCTGGACCAGAGCCGGTCTAACAAGCAGCTTCTCATATGTTCTTTTATGAATTTCTTTTGCAAATATCCTATACTTCAAAACAGGCTCTAATCCCATCTTCTCTACGTGATGCGCTAAATATGCTGGACTCAGATTATGTAAGCTTTATGCCTAAAAATAGGCTTGTCTATGGTCCGGACTTGGACGCTACAATTCTTGTTCTTTTTTTAAAGCAGCTGGTTAGACATTAAATATATTTCAAAGAATCAATCTCAATATACCATTTATAGCCCAAAAATTTACTATATTATGTATTCACTTTTTTAATTCAGCATGATATTTCAACCAAAAAATCGCAAAAGAAAATAGATCCGAAAAGTAATATTTATTGGCATTTTTCTAACTGAAAATTAAAATTGACAGTTATTTGCGTTCATGAAAGTCTGTAAACACCATCTTTAGCGCTGGTTAAGTGATTTGATGAAAAATTAAATCTTTGGTTTTTGTTGCAGAGTAGATGTACCATGTGGTGGAATATCGCTCTGGCTACAAAAATTATATTAGGGATAATATTTTAAAATGATTTCATGTCTAATTATCTACTTTGAAAAAGAACAAGTGCGTTTCAACCACCCGGTATTTCATTTTTGCCCTTTTTCAAAAAAATACCATTTTTATGCTTCTCACAAAAGACTCTCAGTAACCCGCCAGCCGCGGATGAAGATGAAAGAATATTTAGCATCAAATACCAAATTCTTTAATGCACTAATTTTTCTCGAAAATTTTGTGTAGGTAGCCGCTTTCCCGGTCGATTCCCGTTCCGTCAAAATTTTGCAAAATTTATTCAGAAAGGGTACATTCATGCAAATCTAAACCAACCACTTCAACATATGTGCCTGCAAATGTATCAAGTTGAAATATCGATAATTGAGGATGCATTCTAGTTACTTCTTCCAATCCATATCCAAGAGGACAAGTCTGCGGCAAAATAATGTCTTGCACTTCCAGCAAACCCACATATTCTGCACTTTCTCGAAATTCATACAAACACTCGTGTTGGATGAATGCCTTGAACATGCCATCCACTTCTACATTTGGATCGAATAGCATGTCTAGTGGTTTAGGCAGCTCTACGCTAGCTCTTATGTCCAGGTAGTTGGGATATCGTGCTGAATACTCTCGCAGTAAATGCAGCACTTGAGAGTGGATAGTGTGGATGTAGACCACTACAAGGTTCACCCCAAGTTGTCTGTGCAGTTCTAAAGCAGATAATAGCACTTGCGGCTGCTCAAACCCAAATATTTGGCCTAGACAAAGCACCAACAAACGCTTTGGGTAATTGCTAAGGTCTGTGGGATGAATCTAAAAAAATGTGGGGCTTAGAGTACGTTTGAGTGTTACAATAAACCTGAACAGCTGAAGAAGTGGAAAATCCAATGCCGGTTTTCAAATCTCTGCGTTCTTCTACAGTCAGCATCATGGGCAAAGGACAGTGCAACATGTGGTGCTCATCATACAATCAACCTGTTCATCATCTAATTTGACAACCGTTGCTGAGATTGCCTTAAATTGTTCTTTTTTCTCCATTCATTTTGCTTTCAAGAAGAGTGACGAAATGCACTTATTATGGAGTGTCTCGAAAGCTTACAAAAAGTGCCAAGCAAAATAGAGATAAGAAAACGGCCGCAGAATTTGAAACTCCAACAATCTTCCGAAATCAATGGTTAAAGTTTTCTATTAAATCTGTTATTTTGCCAACTATTTTGCCGAAGATAATTAAATTTATAGGAAGACTATCTGTAAAAGCAAAGAAAGTGTGATGCGTCAAGTAATTCGAAGTTAAAAACAGTGGTTCTTTTTGGTTATCGGGAATACCCGACCTCAGTCGTGCTAAGACAATTTATGCGTAAGAATCGGGTATTCCCGATAACCAAAAAGAACCAAAACAGTTCCATTGGCGTGCAGTGCTGCATAGTTCGCCTTTTACCACTTCGGATCCCGTGTATCGATAAAATTCTCTATGGCTCTAGCTCTCAGTTTCGAAAATTTTCATACGGATTTTTCTTGGAACCAGAGCCGCAGCAAATATGGCCAGAACAGATATTTGCACTTAATTAAATAAATGGCACCATCATTCAATACTATTAACAATAGTCAGTTATTAGCAAAACACACTGCATTTTCAGGTTTTGAATAATTGATCCCTGCAGTATTGCGCAATATTGGAGCTCTGGCTCTTACTCTGAGTCCGAAAAATTTTGCTCTGGCTGCTGTGCACCAAAAAATCTGGCCCTGTTTTACTTATGGTGTCTTTTTTTGCCTTAGTCCCCTGTTGTTTTTTTAACGTTTTTTATTCAGGATAACAATAACCTTTTTTACTTCTGCGACTCTTTCTACAAGCTGATTGCGTACCATGATTTTGCTCTAATTTTTTGTTAGAAAAAACAGTAAAAAAAACGTTGAAAAAATAACAGGGGGGACCATGGCAAAAAAGACACCCATAAGGAAAAGAGGAGCGAAAATTTTCTCTGGTTCCAGATCTAGCTGCGAGGTGGAGTGGAGTCTGCGCAGAGCTATACAGCACTGCACCTAGATGAATTCGAATGCAGAAAAAATCGAATTGGAATAAATGGAAATTAGTGTGGGCACGGGAGGAAGATTCCTAAACATTAAATCAACCTGTTCCAGATCTACTAAATTTTCGCCGACAGAGCAATATGCGAAGGCAGTATCATGGGCTTGGAGCTAATATAGAAGGCAACCAAGGTGTCCTGACCGCGAGTTCCAAAACTGGTGCTGTTCCTGTGAATAAATGTGCTCAACACGAATATCTGAGCCGTGTCTGTCATTTTGAATAGATGTGTCATGTAGTTACCATCATCATTATTATTGTTGTCGAACAATTGGGCATATCTATAGCCGGCTGAGCACACTGCAATACCTAGCAAGAATACTAGAGGGGGTAAGTGAACAGCTACAATATATTTTCTAAAATATTTGAGCTGTTTTCTAATCGTTCGTCTGAGTTTCATTTTAAATTGTTGTTGTATATTTGATTTGGTTAATAAGTTGCTGACCTTACAAACATAAAAGACATCTTTTCTTTATCTGATTGTTTTTTTAATAAATTTAAGAGGAAATTCAGAAAGGAAATTACACCTTTTTAGGTCAGCACAAAGTTGTTTAAAAAGGCATGTCCACACTTGTAAGAGGTAGTGTCCGCGAATTCAAAAAAATTTCCTAATCATTGAACTACTGTGCGGATTTTTCAACTTTGTTTGTAACAAAACAAAGCCTAGAATTTAATTTTAGGTATAGTTTTGTTAGAAAACAAGTTGAAAAGTTGAAAAATGATTCGGAAAAAAAATTCGAATTGCCGGAGATAAATTTTGTAACAGGCGACCATGCTCCTTCAAAAATAATGGAAGATGTCTAAAATCCAAACATACCATTGAAATCGAACCTGCATAATTCGTCGTAAGCCCCTATTTTGAAAAAGATTGCCGGGTTGTCTGGATTTGTTAAATCAGCCGCTTTTAGAGTGTTCAATGGCAATATGCAGTATTTTTGAAATAGAAAATAGAACTGGTTTTTAAAGTCGATTTTTTCGGACTGGAAACTGAGGCGACCGGGTGGAATTTTTAGTCTGAATAGTAAGAAAAATGAAAGAAGAATAATCGAAACTAGTTTAATGGGGTTTCGACATAAAATGCTTCTTTGTCTGATTGAGCGAAATGCGAGACGAAGATTTTCTAGAAAGGTGAAGTGAAATAGTTTTAGTTTTTCAGTGTATATGGGTACGCAAGCCTTTATGTCATTTTTTCAATCCATTTTTTGATTCTTAGAGCCATTCTGTAGTTCAGAAAATATGTTTAAGGCGTTCTTAACTTTGGATTACCCTGTGGCCAACTTAGAAAAAAGGACCTTAACAATAAAATATGACGCAACACTATTTTTTTTAATGGGTGGTATATTGCCTTACATGTTCGTGAAATACTTGCCTTTCCCTCGTCATATTTTTTTTATGGATCAAATGGAAAACTCCGGTAAATCCGTGAATTTTCCGGGCAAATTTTTAAAAGCTTTTATTCTTGGTCGTTTTCTTTTCACTTCTAATTTTTTTTTGACCAGCGTGTAGCCCAGAATCTCAGCTTTTTTGTAAGCTATCAACTGACCAAAATCAGGTCTAAAAAAATTGGAGGAAAAGGTTTTTAAATGCATCAAATTTTCGGAAAATTTTCCCTGTTCAAAGACTTTTTCCTCCAAATTCTTGAAACACCATTTGGTCAGATGATAGATTGTAAAAAAGCTAAGATCCTGGGCTACACGCCGGTCAAAAAAAAAAGAATTGAAAGAAAGTTATCAGCAATAAAAGCATTTACAAATTTTCCGGGAAAATTCACGGATTAGCCGGGACACTTCACTACAGCCTCTTTTTTCTTTTATCAAACCAGTATTTTTTTGTGAACAGTGGTCAAGCAAACACGCCTTCCTGATCTGCTTAAAATTTAGAGCCAATATTGTATTTGTGTGAATCTGTATTTTTTCACATTCATCCAATGTATATCATCTTCTCCTTCGCACATCCAAATCAGCTCCTATTGTAAGGCAAGCTCTCCAACTGCATATTCGTAGTAGCAACAAAAAAAGCATCAAGTCAATCACCACCACTGTTTGTCTGCCCCTTCTATACACACCCTGCTGCTACTGCCAACACCAAGGAAATAGCCCAGAAACAGGGCAGACATTTTCCGCACATTCCTCCTTTCAAAAAAGATACTCCCTTCGCCTGCCCAGTGTGCGTACGCACACACAAGCTAGTGAGTGAGTGACTCTTCCCCTGCGATCATCATTATTAATTGTTGTTTTTGGTGGGCATTATTGTTAGGTAGTGGGCAGACCAGAAGGTCTGACTTTCCCTTTCGATGCTACAACCACCTTACTATTCCTTGCTAATTTTTTCTTCTTCCTTCCTCCCCACTTTTATTTGTGTCTGTTGGAAGAAGGACTGGGTGATCGGTTATTGTTGTCTGCTCAGCAGTTTGCTTGCTTGCTTGCAGTCCCCAACAGCAGCAACCAGTTGTGTGTGTGTGTGTGTTGGTAAAGATGAGAATTGTGTAGTCTTGTTTGTGTGCCTATAAAATCACCTTATGCAGCCATAGCAGTTGGCATGGACATGTTTGTTTTTGTTTTTGTTTGGTAATACTTGGTCACTAACACTAGTGTCAACAACAAATCCCACATGAGCTTTGATGTATAGGATTACGAAAATAATTTTATCTTCTTTTGAAAAAAGTTCAGCTTCTACTAAAAATTTTAAAAAGAATACCGAGTGAACGGTATGAGGATCGAACCTGCACTGAGCTATGAATCAGTCAGCAAGTTGTTGCAGAGATCTATTTTCCCGCGCTTTCAAATTCTCGCGCTGGAAGAGTATTCTCCTTCAATCACTCGCTCTTTTTGTGTTTAGTATTTTATTGACTGCCTATATTTGAAGGAGAGCACAAGCACATCTTCCTTACACCATTAATCGATCTCTACTACTAGCAGTGTTTTCCCCCAGTAACTCTGGCAATCAGCTGATGAGTGTGCTGTTTAGCAACTGGTTTTTCACACACACATCAAAGTGTTAAATAGCTAGTTTTTATAGATTTCTCATGGCTGTCTCATATGTGATGGTCAACATTTTAAAGCTGCCTTTTTACTTGTTTCTTTGTCTCTGTCTTCTGCCGCCAAAATCACATAGACTGGAAAGAAGAAAACTTTTTCGTATGAATAGTACCGCCTGCTTTTCTAGCACATAGAACGAATTCCAGCTACCGAAAAACAGCTTAGGGTGCAGATGGGTTTTTTAAATATCAGAAAAATTTACTTAAACAAGTGGGGAGGCAGGTATTGGGCGTTTTGGCTCTGAAAATCAGTCCAATTTTTCAACTTGGTCTCCATGTTATTTTTGGGTAGGTCAGAGGTCTTCAAAATGAACTGAAAATATTTATCGAGTTATAAAAAAATAAGCAAAACATCTTTCATTTTTTCCTATGAACAAGTTACAGAACAGTCAGTCAGTGCTTTTTCGAAATAAGATAATTGATGACGCGATATTCACATTTGGTGGGTGGAATATAATCAACCACAGGTGCGCTGGCAAACTGCTAATTGTATTCAAAGTTGTTTGTTTGGGATTGGGCAATGATTTGTGGTTTGTATTCATAATATTTCTACTTGTGTAACACTATAATTTAGTGAGAAGAAGATGAATTATTTGAAGGCGATTTTCTAGGCTCAATTTTTTTGTTTTTACCTAAATGTCTTAATCTTTCACATCATGTGTTACTTTTTTGGTCAAATTCCAATATTTTTTTGGTTTGTAAATTTGATGAGATCCCAAAGCTATTACGCACACGGATGTGTGTAATATACTCCGTTACATTTAAAAAAATTGTTTTTAATTTTTGTTCTTCTTATCGTTTTGTTAGAATATTTATACCAACATGTAGCACTGGATTTCAGCTTTCTGACGAGCTATCAGCTTACGTAAAACTCTTCGAAAATTGCAGAAAAAAGTACTTGAATCGACAGAATTTTTGAAAAATTTTGTTTTTATTTCAAAGACTTTTCTCTACAACTTCTTAAAATTTCAATAAGTCAGTTAGTTTAAACCTGAGATCAAGGGCTTCGCTACTATAATTTTTTTCTAAATATTTAACCCTAGTATAGAATATCCCCCTCCCATAAATTTTTCCTTTACGTAAGACATTTATTAGTCCCAGCTTCCGTACGCTGGCCTAACAGTAAGTGCTCAGCCAAAAGTTGTTGTTCCAAAGGGTAGTTAAAGCGATTTTGGGAGGATCAGGTTTTTTTTGGGAGGAGGGGGGTTTTTTATACTAGTGCCAAATATTTTAGATTTTTTGATAAAAAAAATATTTTTTTCAAATTTGACGGGCTAAAACAAATTGAGCCTTACTCATATTTCCCTTTGCTTTTTTGAACAAAAAGAACGCAAAAAATCGTTGGCGTTGTGCCACCAATTTTTTGTTGCTGTTTGTTTTTGTTTTGCCAGAAAATTTAATGAATCGATTTTTGATTGTGTGTGTCATAATTGATTTTTCTATTTTAGTCAACTTTTTTGCTAACTAGCAATAAAAAAGAGCGCTAGTGATTGTGGTGCAGTATTCACGCACTTTTTTCTTTTCTTCTTATTCTCTTTTGTCGTTGATTGGAATGGCGGGAGTGTTCGACTTGGAGCTTCCGGGCCAAGGCACCCCAACCGTTTGGATGAGGATGACGATGATTTATCGGATATGGATGAGGACGAGTATGTCAGTGTTCAGGATGTTAGTTTTTAATTTTGCATCCTCGAAATAATTTTAGTAAGATATTTTTTTCAGGGAGCAATAACAGCACCCCACCAAGCTCTTCTTACATGTAAAAGTTTTGATTTTTTAAGGCATACCTTATAAACTCTAAAAATCACATTCAAAAAAAGGACAAAATTCGGGTTGCTAAATCCTCCGAAGAATTATTGGAAAATTTTCACGGTGAATCCCTAATTCAGATATTTTAGACAAAATAAACCCAAAATAACGTTAGTTCCAATATCCCTTTACTCACCATTGAATTTATTTTCCTCTTCATAAAATTTAATCTCTGTGCCTAAAATAAGAGCTGATCAACAAGTATATTTTTTTTAGAAAAAACGAAAATATAACAGAAAAGGACCAAGAAAAAACTCTCTTGTTAAATTTAACGTAATCTTTCAGAACTTATTATAAAGGGACAAAGCTCTTTATATCTGTGACCAAACTAGGAACATTCAATAAACGAAGATAAACGGAGAATATTATTTATAAAACGATGAAGCATTCTGCTACTTAGTAGGCAACATGAAAAATCCAAAGATTTTCAAACAAATTAAAATAATTGCATTTGTTTGTAGGGAAGACCCTTCGGTGGAGACTATTGAATTGGGCGAAGAAATTAAGAATATCAATCCGCCCAATACAAGAGTAGGACCTGAAGATTTTCAGCTATTAAAGGTGCTGGGCAAAGGCGGTTATGGAAAGGTCAGTTTGGATTTTCACCTACAGTCGAGTCTCTCCATAGTGACCCCCGCCATAATGGTCACCCCTCCATAGTGGTCGGTCCGGTCGGTCCAAATGAGCTTTTTGTCCGGATTTTGTACCCTATATAGTGGTCACTCCTCCATAGTCGGCTTGGTTGGTGCCTTGGGTGACCACTATGGAGAGATTCGACTGTATCTGGAATCTACTATATATTTGACGGTAAAATAACACTGTATCGGACAGTTCCCATTTGAGGATTGTTGACGTTAGTTTTTAAAGTATAATAACAGCCGAATCGCCCTGCCTTCCCCCCAGGGGGGAGAGGGCTACCCGAAGATCAAGATTTCGGTTTCTTTCGCAGCTTTCTCAACAGTCTATGGTTTCTTATTAGGAAAAAAGATCAGAAAATAATTTTTTTAATTTGACATTTAGGCGAGTATTTAAATGATATTACAATTTTAAGGTCTTTCAAGTACGCAAAACCTCTGGCCAAGACAAAGGCAATATATTCGCAATGAAGGTGCTCAAAAAGGCGACTATAATTCGCAACCAGAAGGACACTGCCCACACCAAAGCTGAGCGTAACATTCTGGAGGCTGTCAAAGTAATACAATCTTTGAAACTGAACCCTTTGAAAATTTTTCATTTTCCCCCTGATTTGGACGACTTTTCCGAATCTAATTGGCTAATCTAGACTGAAGAACGCGAGCGTTTCAGTTTAACCGGTCATTTCTGAAAAAAACAAAAATTTTTGACAGCGAAACCCACGTGTCCTGAAAATCCGACATTCTCTGACGAAAAAACGGGTTATAGAGACTGTCGGGTCTTTACGACAAAAACAGTTGCATTCACAAAAACACCTAAATCGAATCCTTCCAATTTTCCGGACTACACTGATCAATTAGATTCGGCATAAGTATCGAGAAATGGTGGTGACTTAATAGAGAAAATAAATTGAGGGGAAGTTGGCTTATCGAGAATTTTTCTTATTGTACAAAATTAGTGTAGCCCAGTGTGTTTAGAGTCCATTCATCTGTGATCTTCTGTATGCATTTCAAACCGGTGGTAAACTGTATCTGATCCTGGAATACTTGAGTGGCGGAGAGCTTTTCATGCACTTGGAAAGGGAGGGCATCTTCATGAAGACACAGTAAAATTACTTTTTTGGAAAATCCACCTAAAAAGATAGATTTAGGCAGCTTTTTATTTGGCGGAAATTGTTGTTTCACTAGAGGTTTGCATCTTTGCACCCACTTATGTCAAAAGTGCACATGTTATTTCACCCTCTATTGGACTCATACGTCGATTAACGCCTCACCCTGATTCACATCTCATTAACATGTAAATTTTACACGTAAATCAGATGAAGGCGTAAATTCACACGTGAGTCAGTTGGAGGCGTGAATTTACGTGTGAATCAGATTGACGCCAAATTCGGATGTAAATCAGACTGAGGCGTGAATTTACATGTCACTCAGGTTGAGGCGTGAATTTACATGAGTGAATAATTGACATGACTGATCCACAGATTTTATAGCATCTTCACCAGCAAGGAATTATTTATCGTGATTTAAAGCCAGAAAACATTTTGTTGGATAGCAGAGGTATGTTTTATGCTAAATTAGGGGGTTTTTGTTGAGTGTACTGTGAAGCTTTAGGGCACGTGAAGCTCACCGATTTCGGGCTGTGCAAAGAAGCCATTGAAGGTGACCAAAAGACACACACTTTTTGTGGCACGATTGAGTACATGGCTCCAGGTAATCTAACTAAAAAGGCTATATCTGTATACAGTCAAACCTCGATAATCCGCCACCCCATGGGACCGATCGAGGATGGCGGATTATCGAGGTGGCGGTTTAGCGGGGGTAAACTTTGTTGAGTTTCTCTGACGGCCAACCAAATCGGGATATTGAGGGTGGCGGTTTATCGAGGGTGGCGGTTTAGCGGGTGGCGGATTATCGAGGTCTGACTGTATATATAGATACTTAATTTTAGCAACTAATTTTCAAAATTCATTTTTTACCTTATTTTATTGAATCGTTAAAAATTTGTATACCAACATGTAGCCCGGATTTCCGCTTTCTAACAAATTATTAACTAATTTAATGAGATAATGAAAAGTTGTACAAAAAAGTTACAAAATAACAAAAGATCATAAATCTCAAAATACTAAAACCAAAGCTGAAATTTCCCAACTAGCCAGTTCTAATTTCTACTACTGTAATTTAAACGGTCACGTTTCCGCACCCTCGTTTTCCAACCTTCCACACATTTCACTTTTCCGTGGCATCCCCTTCAACTTGCAACGATCTCACTGTGCTTTTTGAAATAAATTTCGTTTTTTCTTCAATAATTGACTTTTAGAAATTCTTATGCGTTCTGGCCACGGCAAAGCTGTTGACTGGTGGAGTTTGGGTGCACTTACATTTGACATGTGAGCTGCTTTATACTATGAAAATTCAGAATACTTAGAACTCAATTTGCAGGCTCACAGGAGGACCTCCATTCACATCCGACTGTCGTAAGCGAACATTGACAAATACTGAAGGGACGTTTGTCTATGCCGCCTTATTTGAGCCAGAAGCTAGAGATCTGATCAAAAGGTTGCTGAAGAGACACACTGAGACAAGGCTGGGCGCTGGTCCTGATGATGCCGATGAAATCAAGCCCATTTGTTCTTCAGAATTGGACTGGGAGAAGTGTATTTGAGAGAGGTAAGACGATTATTATTTAGAGATCTAGAAAAATAAAGAAAGTTCTAGATGGAACCTCCATACAAGCAAAATATCACGAGTGATGACGATGTCAGCCTGTTCGACACTAAATTTACCAAAATGACGCCAGTTGATTCACCTTGTGAGCCAACTATCCAATGTCTGTCAATCCTTTTGAAGGTAAATACACTTCATAATCATCAATAACTTTATAAAATTGAGTTTCAGGATTCACATATGTCGCTCCTAGTGTTCTAGAGGTGAATTTTTAATAAATTATCGTAAATATTCTAGCAAGCGACACTCCTAATGAAAATATTATTTTCGGCATTTTGTTTTTGACCTGGTTTTTTGAAGACTTTTCTCAGCGAAGTTATTCCTAGAATTGTAGCCAGTGAGAAGAGCTATGAAATGGGTGATAACTTGCCTGAGGGAACTTATAGACTTGGTGCGAGGGGGTGTGATGTGTGTTTGCTTAAAAAAAAATTGACTTAAAATTTTGAAGAATAAAACAGCTTCAGGCTTTGAAAACGTACAATACGTTTTAAAAAGATCATATTCACTCCTGGAATTAAGGCAAATATTGAGTAGAACATAATATCCAACCTAAGCTCTTGTTTTTTACTGCATTCAACTTAAAAATATTCATATCTCGGTACTTTCAGGAGATGAGTAGACCAACTCTCATCAGGCCAAGGTCACCCCGGAAAAACTTCCATTCAAGCGGGTTAGTTTCCATATTTTCCATTAAAGTTTATGACTTATTTAATGTTCAGCCATGTTTCGGGAGCTTACACCCATCATGCTGCTGAACCAATGGAGGTGGGCATGCGCTACTAATTCGACACAATGCTACCACGATTGAACGGTCGCTAAATCCTCGTTTTGTCCTAATTTGTGTTTTGTGTCATCTAGGAAGCCACCCGATATATCTGTTCATCGCTTGTTTACTACAGAAAGAAGAATGTTTATTCGGTTTTGTCTTTCGACCTGTTGTGTATACTAGTTTGGATGTGAAAAGGAAACAAAGTCCACGTGATTACTAATAAACATTCCGAATATTCCAAAATATGCCTTGGTCCATTCCGTTGTTTTTCACGAAAATACATTAATGGTCTCTTGTTTTTTGAATTTTTAACATTTTATTGTACGAATGACTTTTTAAGATAAAAAATAAATAAATAAATGACAGGGATGACAAACCATCTACATGAGAAAAAACACGAGGGACTAAAGGCCTATTTTAGAACCTGACTGTTTACTAGTACCACACAGCCTCCCAATATTAAAAACATCATCAATGTAATATTCATCACTTTTAACCAGTTTTGTTTCCACGAGATTTTTTCAGTTTAAATTTAAAAATTTATAATTTTTTTTTTAATTTCTTGGCGTTTTTGTGGTATACCACAAAACCTGATTAGATACACTGACGATTCGGCTACCAGACAATTTCAGTATTTTTGGAAATCTCGCGCGATAATTTCCGAAAATACTGAAAATTGTTGGGTAGCCTACTATCCACGGCATGTCAAAATTTGAATTATATAGAAGTAGAAAAACTTTCGTGCCAAGACCAATTAGACAATAGTTCTCGATTTTTTTATTTTTTTCTTCTGCTTACAAATTTTCGTGTCGCTGTAATGACCGTAATGTTTGATCTGAAAAAATTTGCCCTGATTTCAGCTTTTGAATGACACCAAGCATTTTAATATAAAAAAATTAGGTTGCGCCAGATTAAGTTGCGCCACATGCATACAATTTTAGAAAACGATAAGCCCTCTTGCAGAGTCCATAAGTATAGTTACCTTTTTCCAATTTTTTCCTTGTTTAAAAAATGAGCAGTCTTTTTTCGACCCACTGATATTTTTTGCCTTTTTGTTTGGAAAAATATCAAAAATAAACTTAAAGGGGCATGTTCACGCTTTAAAATTGGTCCCGTCAATTCAAAAAATTTTGCTCATCATTAGATTTCTGTACGGATTTTTCAACTTGGTTTCTAATAAAGCCATAGCTAGAATTGAATTTTAGGTATGGTTTTGTTAGAAACCAAGTTGAAAAATCCGTACAGAAAACCAAGATAAGAAAAAAAATTTTAAGCGTGAACATGCCCCTTTCAGTATGTAGGAGAAACGATAAAAAATTTTAAATTTCGCTAAAATTATGCTAAATTTCCCAATTTTGGCATATTGTTGGGTTCAAAGTGCTATGAAATTCAAGTTTTGACATGCCGTGGATTGGATACACCTGTTGGATACACTAAATAAACGTTAGGATGAACTAAAACGTATATTTCGAACTGTAAAAAGTTCGTAGAAGACGTTTGAGTCTGTCCAACTTTAGAGTTGGCTACCCCGCCCCTGAAATTGAATCATAAAAATGTGAAATAACAAGTAGGGAATTAAAACTGTATCCAATCGGTGTATTTAATAGTCAATGTATCCAACCGGTGTATCCAATCAGTTTTTGTATCCAATCGTGAGGCGTTCCTTTTATTATTTCTAAAGTGGGAAGTTTTTGAATTTTCGGTAGCTGGGATGAGTTATTAGGCAGTGAAAAGCACTTTCGTTTTCTGTTTTGATGCAACAAAAAAATTCCTAAAATTATTTCGACAGCAATTATTTCGACCTATCACAGGGTTATGTTTCTTCTTTCTTCTATTCTCATTAAAAAATGAAAAAATCTTCTATAAAAATTGTTTTCGATTGTCTAATCCGCATAGTGATCAAATCACTTTGAGTAGAATTAGAGGGATCGTTTGTTTTGTTGTTACCCACGAAATCTTGTCTAATTCTCCCCTTTGTCCAAGCTGCAAATGCAGGCCTTATAGAAAAAGTTTTATCATGCTCAATTGTTTGCTTGGTGTATGGGATTTTTGTTGGATTATCTGGACATATATTTTATATAATTACATTTAATTATTTACATGATTTGTAATAGCAGATAACTAGAAGAGCTTCCTTGCCACGCTCAGTCCGGCAGTTTTCGTTTATTTTAGGATTAAGCATTACCTTAAAAATTTAAGATGGCAGCAGCACCATATTTTGGTGTTAATTTTATGTATAATAGATTAACCCTCTCTAATAATTAGCCGCCTCGACTTTGTGGAGCTAATATCTCAGAAGGGAACATATGTTGGTGTCCATGCGATATGGAAAAACCTATACAGCGCAACCTCGATAAGCCGACAACCCAAGGGTGTCGGCTTACGGGTGTCGGCTTATCGAGGGTCGAAATGGATTTTAAGACCAAGTGTCGGCTTTATCGAGGTTTTTCACTTTATTTAGAGATAACAAAATAATATATAACCAGGAAGTGATATTAATAAGTTCGAATACCAGGAAGTGATACTAAAATAACACAATAATAGGGTACGCGATGTTTGCTTGTAAAACCGTTTTCCTGTGAAGCCGTTCTTGTGGGGACGTTTCCTGTGAGGGACGTTCTCTCTGAAGAATGGTTTTCTGTAAAATAGGACGAGACATCAATTTATTTTTTTATCCCACTTTTATCCGCTTATTTTGATGTTTTCATGTCATTTCCAGTGTAACATGTATCATCCAAAAAGAAAGCGAATGAACTATGTGGAAGTAACTGGTTGTGGTGGTACTGAGGTGCTAGGTATTACCCAGGTAGTGATCTGGCTCCCAACATGGTCTGATCTCCTCATCAAATAGTCTGATCCACTTCGAAAAATGGTTTAATATCTAAATCCTGCACTCACCTAGATAACACAAGTAGGTAAGATACAATAACACTGGTTCGCTATGCGAATGACCGAGTGGTCACTTTATCTTATTTCATAGCTGGCCACCAAACGACTCAGTGTCGGCTTTCGAGGGGTCAGACCAGAGTTATTTATGCGGTGCCCGTATTCAAAACTATGTTCAACATCTTTGATTTCTTGTTACTTTACTGGTGTGGCTACGAGCCAGAGGCTCTGTTATCCAGAAATCAAACGACAACCCTCGGATCCACCCGGCTGATCGGTCTGATCAGGTTGAGTACTTTACTTTCCGTCCACACAAGTGGTTGGTTTGTAAGTGCCTTCAACGCCTAGAGAATTAATACTCTTTGGTACTTATAGGCACTGTAGAAGTGGCCCCTGTTTTGTCCTTCCCCTCCCAATACAGCTCTTGATCCCTATTAAAATTACTTTTCTGGTCCTTTTATAGCAAAATTATTACTTAAAAATGACTTTTGACCACTCCTAAAATCTTGATTGGGGGGGGGGTGTTTATATCATAGTAGGTCATGATTGGGTTGGGGGTATATCATAGCAGCTGTTTTTTGTGGGGGGGGAGGTATATCATAACATAAGCTTAAGTTTCAAGCGCATTTAAATCACCCAAAATCGAAAAAAAGAAGAATCTTTGTGTCTATAAAGCATTTTTGATTCTCTATTGAACGGTATATGAGGTCTTCCATATCGCGTGGACACTACCATATGTTCCCTTGTCAGCCGAAACAAAGTATTTGAAAATCTATTTTCGCATTTTCTCGCTCTACTGATTGCTTTTTTAGATTGAAAAGTGAGTAACTAAAGTCTCCAGATCGACTAGAAGTTTTCCCTCTCCAATTATATTAGCCGAAAGTGTTCCATTTTTACCTTTTGTGGAAGTCTCCTACCTCCGTTTTTTATTTTAACCGCCTCTTTAAAAGGCTGCAGGAAAAAAAACTGCATGACCGCCTTTTAAAAAGGCTGTGAAAAATAAAACAGAGTTACCCTTTTTGAAAAGGCGGTAAATATTTAAAATAGTCTTAACGTTTTTTTAAAAGGCGTAAATCGAAAAAAAAATTTACCGCCTTTTCAAAAGGCGGTAACTCTGTTTTATTTCCACAGCCTTTTCAAAAAGCGTTCAGATTTTTTAAATTTCCTACGCCTTTTCAAAAAGCCTTCAGAATTTTTGAATTTCTTACCGCCTTTTAAAAAAGTCTTTCACTCACTAATTTACTGATTTTCAAGCACTTTTTTTTGTTTGACAAATTTATGTCTGCAAGAGAGGCGCAAGACAAGTATAATTGTCTCACAAAAGCTCAGATCAGTAATAACTAATATTTTCTGAGAATTTCATCTGAATGCTTATGTGGTCGACTCGCAATAGATAGTAATCATGCTGTGGCATTCCTTAGCACAATTCAAGTCGGCTAGCTGTATTGACCTTACGCATGCTACCTATACCTTGTCTTGAGTTTGCTTACTACTTATATTTGCTCCGGATAGAAATGAGAAATGAAAAGCATAATTTGTATTAAGTCGAACTTCGATAACCTGCACTCCGAAAACCCCGTATCTCAAATAAACCGGCACATTTTCAAAGTTTAGCTGGTTGTCCGAGAAAATCAACAAAGTTAACCGGTCCCCAGAAGTGCTGAGTTATTGCAATTCTACTGTATACACAAATTCCGTAAAGACATTCTAAAAATTACATAACATTAAGTCACTCTATCAACTACAGGCTACCGCATGTGCACAAAACAAGCATAATAAACAAGGGTTGCTTTATTGATATAAGAAGGACCAAAGACAACTACAGATAAACGATCACATAAACAAATTATTTTCTGACTAAATTTCCTTAATAAGACATTGGCTGCTGTAGACGAGAAGTTGATCTTTTCACTCGTATTGCGTCTATTCTCTTCTTATGGACGAAAGCAGTAAAACTTGTTGCCTCCATAGCTTCCTCGGTGCGTTATTAGAAATTTGAGGAGCTACTGGAGATCAGGCGCCTATGTGATCAATAATAATGCTGCTACGTCAGTTTCACTGGCACTGGAACCATCCGCTTCTTCGAGACTGGTGAATGCACGCTTGAAAGCTTGAAAAGAAGAGTTTACACAGAATTTCAAAAAGTTGAATGAACAACAACTATGTCACGACCATGGTGACTGAGAAGAGTGCACGCTTGCGCCATTATTCGGTGACACCGTTAAGCAAAGCAGCACTTTTTGAGAGATGAATCAACGGCTGAACTGATATCCTCACAACTCGCTAAAATTAATTCTCGAACACGAGACTATCAAAAATAGACAGATAACTGAAAGCATCGTTTGACTTCGCTGAAAAAGATGTCACACTGCCTGACTTGATGTCATGGAACTCCACCATCCACGTTGGAAGCAAGCATGTAGACGATACTCCCGGTCACGTACTAAACGACCGAATAATTCATGGCTAACTATTGAAGAAATAGCGAAATTCTTACATGTTGAATGATCACGTCGGTGAGCTTCTATGCACATTTCCAAATTCGCGAAGCTTCTTGCCGAATTGTACTCGGAAGTTCACGTGATCAATCTGAAATAAGGCCTGACGTATTTGAAGATGATTTAAAGCAGCAGCAAAACCGACCGTCTACTTGATGAGTACTTCATCGAGCCTGTGCAACCAGCTGATAGACGAAGCGTGAATTATTCAGGATATTCACAGCAACTTTGAAACCATCTCATATTCTACATCGACGGCACTGACAATAGCGCGGTAAAGGATTCTTCGAGAGCTGACTGAAATCCATAAACCTTTCATGATTATGAATGCAGTAACGTCTAATTAACTTTTAATTAACAAACCTTTCCGAGTTGACTCACTTGCTCACTTCCGTCTTCTCCCTCTGGTGTATCTTGCACACGAAGGCTGAAAACTTCCAGATCGGATGACTTCTCCACTCAGTAGAGTGCATCGTTTGACTTTTTCTTCTTTGATGGCATTGGAGTAGCGGTATTTGTGCTCGCTTTCTTTGATGACGGCATAACTTTCTATCTAAAAAGTAGTGAATTTAGTGAGTGGAGGTTTTTGGAGCAGCTTTTAAAAAATCGAACAAAAGGATACAACAGCAGAATATAAAAAATTAAAAAAAAATTAAAAATTTGACAGTCTTTGAAAAAAACGGCAGGAAAAAAAAAACATACAGGCTTTTAAAAAGACTACGAAAATAACTGTTGATACGCCCTTTTAAAAAAGCTAGAAGAAATGGAACTCTCTTACAGCTTTTTTAAAGGCGGTAGTGAATTATGAAAAGTAACCGCCTTTTGAAAAGGCGGTAGTTGTTTGAAAAATTTTCAAGGCTTTTTAAAAGGCTGTAGCTATAAAAAAAATATTAGCCTTTTAAAAAAGGCTGTGAATTATGCATAATATAAACCGCTTTTCAAAAAGGCGGTAAAATGTCACAGCTTTTACAAAAGCGAATGTAATCTCCTTTACAGCTTTTTTCACCCTGTTCTCAGGAAAAAATGGAAACACTGGCCCGAACTAATTAAAGATAGAAAAAGAGAAAATAGGGTAAGTAATTGTAAGCTTGGTTAACCATGAGATTTAAATAACAACTACAACAGAATGGCTTATTGACAACTTGGCCAGATGATCTTAGATCTAAAATCCAATCACTCAAGCGACCGCTGAAACAGAGAACCCACGCAAGCAACCTAATCTTGCTTTTATGCATACAAACAGAACAAATAGTCCAAAGATCCCGTAACATCAACAACAAAGAACTGAGATCGATTGCAAGTGAAACATAATGAATTTGACACAAATACTATCTAGTCATCATTGTCATCGGTGATATAGCCATCTTGCTCTTCCTTGGCCGGCCAACAAATCTTGGAATGCTCCCGCTTTCAACTTGCGTCACATGGTCTGAATCACCAGTTATGAAGCTTGCCATTCTAAATATATTCGAAGATCTGCAAATATAAATTTGGCACTAATACGTCTAGCCTAGTCTAAGGCACGCACACAATGATCCTTTTTTGTCCGCCACCGCATCCGCATCTTTGACCGCTTCACTTGGCGCTACCATTCGCATGCGTTATCACTGTATGCGGATGTGGTTGCGGATGCGGATTCATTGTGAACGTAGCATACCAATCGGCCACAAGAGCATTTAATTTTTATTGCAAAAATGGTGGCAACATATTTTTAATTCCGTATTATAAATGGCTTGACTTTTTACAAAAGGTATTACAAAAAGTCAACTGTAATTGTCTCTGTTCATAAAGACATTCTCTCAGTAAGGTCAAAAAAAGGATAGCTTTTAACTAGGTTGAGTGATGGGTAATTACCGGGTAATTCTCCGGGTAATTACCCGGGTAATTACCCGGAGAAATACTAAGTATTTCTCCGTAGAGAAAATCGGAGAAATACTACTTTTTAGTATTTATTGCTCGGGGAGGCAATATTTACTTCCTAATTATGCAGGAATCACTTCCCGCTTGAGCCATGCTTTTCCTTTACACTACTGGTCTCCGAAGTTCGACTCCCAGCTGATACATTTTTTCATTATTTTATTTTTTCTGCGATATCTTCTTCATTTTTACGCTGATATTTTTGAAATTTTTATTTACAAGTATAGTTGCTTCTTCATAGACAATTTAATGGCAATTATGGTCGACAATATCACAATCGGCACTAACCATTCACTTTTTTATCTTTTTTCAACCATTCACTTTTTTATCACTTTTTTCACCGTTCACTTAATCCACCTACCCTACTCAGCCAGAAATTTTTTGGTTAGGTATCATCCAGATGGTCTAGGTATCATCTAGGGTTTTAATTAATATCCAGATGGTTCGGTACTATCCGGGGTTTGGGTACCATCCATGTGATTTGGGTACCATCCAGGTGGTTTGGGTAATATCCAGGTGTTTTGAGTGATATCCAGATGTTTGGGTACCATCCATGTGATTGGGTACCATCCAGGTGGTTTGGGTAATATCCAGGTGATTTAGGTACCATACCGTGGTTGGTACCATTCAGGTTTGGGTACCATCCAGATGGCTTAGTATCAGCAAATAGTATTTCTCCGCTTTTCGGGTAATTACCGGTAATTACCCGGGTAATTACCCGGAAAGTATTTCTCCGGAGAATTACCAAACCCTACTTTTAACCGACCATTGGCGAAAAGATCTTACTGGCGAAACGATTACGCCGTTAGAAAAAACCTTATCGCAAAATAGCAAATACCGTATTTTCTCTATTAACTGCCCCGGATAATTATTTTTCAACCCCTGAAAAATCGAAAAAAAAATATTTTGATTGTGAGATTTTTGAATGCTCAACCAAAACCTAAAAAGTGGAATCAACTAAGTTCGTGAATTAGGAAACGCAAAAAACGGATTTGCAAAAATAATTTTTTTGAGCTGAGATACATGATGCCTATGGATGGGGTAATAGAGGGGGGTAATTCATAGAGAGAGGTATTAAAGAGATGGGGTAATTAATAGAGAAAATACGGTAACTGAGCTTTTGATAAATTTTCAAGAGTGTCAGCCCAAGCTTTACATTTGTTTATTTCAAAACAAAATTATTACTTTTAACTACTTCAGCTCAATAAAAACTGATAAAAGTGTTTTCCAAAAATGCTATTCTCCGATTTTCAAAACAGAAAAATGTCCAGAAGTCACCAAGAAAGTTACCTGTGCGGATCGTGAAGGTTTTGAACAAGTTTCCTGAAAAAAAGTTTTCATCGTATAAAGCAATTTATTTAGCTCAATTACCAGTTGGATTTTGATGGACTGTTGGTGCAAAACCGCCTAAGTTGGTCTAGTTCTGCTTTTGTGTAGACATCAGCTTCTTCAATGTACTCTTGCTCCGTCAGCAGTTTTCTTGGATCTGGACCGTGAATGAACTCTCTGAAATCATTACACCGTGCTGATGTTTCTGTCAGAACTTAGGTCTGAAAAGCTCACCTAACAATTTTCTGGTCTTTGTAGCAGCATATCTGGTATTGGTAAACACGTCAAGCCAGAAGCGATAGGTTGCCAAGATTGTGATGACAGTGACCGCAATAGGCTTACTAAAATCGGATAAAATATTATTTTTGTTGCAGAAACTATAAAGCTCATAAATAAAATATTACCGGAGTGACCAGTAAATCCCAGCGAAAGAGCACAATTGAAGAAACCACTTCATCAAATTGATCGTCCTTGGATCACTAGGGGTCCTAGGCGGTAGCAGATAGCGAATGACACCAACATGCAAACACTCTTGATACAATAAACAAATGTATTACCGCTCGAAGGGTACTAGACAATAAGACTTTACCATATATGAAAACAAATAGGTCGATAGTTACGAGCAATATTTCCCAATTTTTTGTAAGCCTGATAATACACGTAAGCAGATATTGGCCAACCTGAAATTTTCACCATTATAAAATCCACTCAAAAAAATACTAGATTTATTCTGCAATAGTAAAAAAAAAGCACCTCCCAAATACCAAACTGGTAAAGCCAAGCCCTCAAAACAACAATTAGATATCTAGGAATTTAGTTGGAAAAAGAATAGCAACAAACCTCAGGTATCAGTTTTTGAAGCATGTAAGCAACCCCTATAAGAGAAGCGAAAATCCCCAGCACAGCACCACCAAAGTAGAAGATTCCAGAATTGCGGACGATACGATGAGCATTCCAATAGACGAACAACGACGAGAGAATACCAAGAGCGGATACCCAAAGACGGCGGAATCAAGAATAGCTAATTGTCGACTGCGACAACTTCGTTCATTGCGAATGGAAAGCCTACTGCTCTGAATACTTGAAAGGTCACTAAATGTTTCACACGACTATAATAAAATGAGGCAATCGTGTTCAAATCGCAACTATCAATAAGCTGGAGCCACACTTCCTGATTCTATAACCTTTATTTACCGAAAAATCAACAGAAAACTATAAAAAACAAGGCACTAAAAAAGGAAAACTTATTATTGTCGCCAAAAGACTGACTAGTTTCACTGAAAAACTTATTTTTGTTGCCGAAAGACTTTTTCGGTTGTACACCGAAGTTACTTGTCGTTTTGGTAAGCAAATTTCGGACACGGACGATTCATCACCAGGCCGATTCATATCCTCGGGACGATTCATCACCTTCCGCAAAAAGGGACGATCATCACCTTCCGCAAAAAGGGACGATTCATCACCTCCCATAAAAAGCGGACGATTCATCACCTTCCAAAAAAAGGGACGATTCATCACCTCCCATAAAAAGCGGACGATTCATCACCTTCCACAAATTATGAGTTTCTTGACACAAAAAATGTAAAAATTTAACAGCAATATTTGATAGCTGGTTCAACAAATGAATTACTCTCTTTCTCATTTTCGTGTTTCTTTGTTCTCATCTCCCCTGCTTTATTGTTTTCCTTTCAGGTGAAATGGATATTAACGAATTCATTCGCGATGCAAATCGATCAGTTAAGGCGAGCTATGGGCATGGATCAAGACGCTTTTATTCTCCTCCTTCGAAATGCAGCTGATCTGGGTGCAGCGCAGGATCCGCAAGCGCGCTTTTTTCTTGAGAACTTGTGGTAAAACCACCTTGATTTAGGAACTGCCAGACGAGCTCCCCCCTTTTCCGATCGCGTGGTGGAGCTTCTATGACAGGACGCTTGCTGGTGAGGATAGAATATTAACTTTTTAGAAGAAGCTCATCGACGTTTTTAGAACGCTTTGGCAGTAAAATCATCCAACCATCGACCGCCTTCTGAAAGACTGGAAGAGGATCAGCGAGACCCACGACGCCGACTTGAGCTATATGTTGCTGGAAGGATGCGCAAAGAAGCGATAGATCTATTTCTTGGAATTCTTGGAAAGGTGCTCCAATATCAAGCGGACTCGTGGTGGCGAGCAGGTGAGAGCTCAGGGCGCGGCAGCAGGCAAAAATAAAGCGGGACCAAATCTGATGAACATCTCCGCGGCTTGGCGTACAATATCTTAATGGATCAATAGTTTCACATGTTGGAAGTTTTTGTTTAATTTAACTTTACCTCACACATGTTATGAAAATTTGTTGATTTTGTTGTTATGTTTACTGAATAAATTTAAAATTGTAGATTTGTGATGAATCTTCCCCTTTTGTGGTAGGTGATGAATCGTCCTCTTTTGGGAAGGTGATGAATCGTCCCCTTTTTGGGAAGGTGATGAATCGTCCCCTTTTGCGGAAGGTGATGAATCGTCCCGAGGTGATGAATCGTCACGTACGAGCAAATTTTAGTAAGAATTGTTCTGTTACACGATTATTTTGGTAAGAAATTTTTCGACGCTACTGTCTTTTCCAAACCGCCTCAAGCAATCGCGCAAAATTGATACTTTTTACGAAAAAAACAAAGTCTAATAATAAACGTGCCGTCCGCTATCAATTGTCCGCAACTGTAGAGTCTATTTTTGCCACAGTTCGAGTTGAAAAACTTGGTAAAGCAGCTAAAAAAGTGGCACCTGTATTATCCCTTCCCCTCATCCCTCGCTGTCATCCCTCGCTTTGGCCTTAGGTATCTTCTCTCTTTTGTTCCTTTTTTTCAGCTCTCGGTTTAAAGTTCCTGGGTTTGAAAGTGCCCTTAGACGCTTAGAGAATCAATACTCTAAGGATCCCAACCATCTCGAAAAGTGGCCCCTGTATTATTCCCTTCCCCTCCCAATACAGCCCGCAATCCCATTTAAATTGCTTTTCTGTCCTTTTATGCGAAATTATTGTGTAAAAATGATTTGACTACTATCCCTAAAAAGTCGGTTTTGGGGGGGGGGGTATATCATAGTAGGTCCAATGATTGGGTTGGGGGTATATCATAGTAGCGTTTTTGGGGGGGGGGGTGGTATATTACAGTAGCGCCAATTTTTCAGTACGCGGTTATTTCGGTAAGAAATTTTTCGGTAAGTCCGATTGAAAGATGACATCTACGATAAAAAGCTGAAAGCGGGATATAATCATCGAGCGGATCGTTGAGAATAAGTATCGTTTTCCCGAAAAATTCGTTTCTACGAAAGTATCGTTTCCCTGAAAAATATTTTTTTCTCCGAAAAAAGCAATTTCGGTCCGATTCGCGAATTTGACCCCCTCTGCACCACCCCCTCTTTAAATTGCTGTGAATGCCCTTTTTAGGCTTGAGGTTTGATCAGGTAGGCCAGCGTTTGTTAGCCGGAATTAAAAAAATATCTCACACAAGTCCTCACTCTCTTGTTTTTTTCTCCATTGTCCCTTTATCCTTTTTTCGCACTAAAAATTTGCTAGATACTTCCCTCATCATTCGGTTTTGAGGTCACGCACCAGGAAGAACTCGATGCCTACGAAGGTCTGCAGAAGAACGAGAAGGAACTACGCAGAGATAACTCAGAGCCTACTGAGGGAAAAGGTTTGTAATTTGTCTGTGGTCAACATCACATATACTTGTTTCAGGAAAATATTCTGCAATTCCTCGGATATGATGATAGACTGGACCGCGTAGACGTTTACATACAAAGGATAAGAAGTATCTCACAAGGGTCGGCTATCTGATAGGCATCAACTTTCAGGAGTTCCGCCAAGTGCTGGTTGAAAACGAAGAAGTGGATGTGGCTGAATTAAACGAAAATGCAATTGAAATAGATGAAGCTTAAACCCCGCTAATACCCCATTGTTTGAACTATTTTAAATTTATTGATTTATTGTATGGTTGATAATGTTGTTATCTTTTTAATAAATTAAATGTCTAAGATTCATTTAAATTTTTTTTTTGATATTTTTTTATTTCCACAAAATCAAACGGAAAGTGTATCCGGTCGTAATTTTATCCGGTCGTTGTATCCGGTCGTAATTGTATCCGGTCGTCGTATCCGGTCATAATGTGTATCCGATCGTAGGGCAGTCGCCGTTCCGTGACAAGTCCTATCTTCTAAATACCGCTCATCTAAAATCTTTTAGATCTACAGTCAAACCTCGATAAATCCGCCACCCCGCTAAACCGCCACCCTCGATAAACCGCCACCCTCGAGAAGCCTGATTTGGTTGGCCATCAGAGAAACTCAACAAAGTTTACCTCTGCTGAACCGCCACCTCGATAATCCGCCACCCTCGGATCGGTCCTATGGGGTGGCGGATTATCGAGGTTTGACTGTATACGGTAAACAATGTTGAGCAATCATGAGTGCTGAATTATATAGCGAGTAGAAAAGCAAATTAAACAACACGACACGGAAAAAAATAAGAGTATGATTATACCGTTTTTTCTCAAATCAATCGACCCCCTTTAATGAACCGACCCCTGGAGACACATTGAAAAATAAACCGACCGTTAGTTAATTGAAGGGGCAAACCAGCGCATTACAGTGCAAATGAAAGCGTGCACCAGTAATGCGGTAACTAGTCAAACGGTAAGCACTGAAAAACTCATCAGACACGCACATTTGGCAGTAAGTCAAAAGAGCATCTCTGAAAATCTGGCGAATTTAGGGTCAGGGTTCAGTTTTTGAAATAGACCAGGCCGGTTTCGGGTCAGGGTTTTTGGTCGAAAATCGGTCAGGCGGGTCAGGGCCCTGATCAGGGCCCTGACCTGTTTCTGTCTCTAATATACCCCCCTCCCCCGTAATTTGAAACTAAAAAGTTTAGTAATAGCGAACTTAAATTATGATACTAGATTCATGCTCAGCGTGCTCAATTCACTTAAAAAACTACTTTTAAATCAAATACTTATACCAAATTTTGAATTGATATTTTGATCATGTTATGTGTATGACAGCCTTTTCTACCGGGTGGTATAGGAAAATTTTTTAATCTTATCATTGCTTACCCATCGCCCCTATCGCTTGGATTATCTCTATGAAGATCAAAAAGTTTCAGTATTGTTTAAGGTAGGGTCAAAAATTACAACTTTCTTTAATTTTTTATGTATTCATGCTGTTACCACAAAAATTTCTTACCAAAACGACCGCGTACTAAAACGACCAAGTACCAAATCGCCGAGTATCCCGGTGCTCACACAGGCGAGTCGAGTCGAGCTCGTGTTTTCTCAACCTTTTTGGTGATCAAAGAGAACAAATCGACCCTACCGGAGTACCTCAGACGCAAATCACTCGAAAGTGACTCTGGATGCATGAAATTAATGCATAACAGAGTTTCTTTATGCGTAGGCCCCAGTCAACAAAACTATGTTCAACATCTCCTTTTTTACACTAAAATTAAAAATTTTTGATCCATTTACACCCCAACACAGCCCTGAATCCCTTTAAAAATGGTCCAAAAAGTTACTTTTAGATGGTTGAAAAACTCAACTTTTTATTGACCAAAACTTTAAAATAATGTCTTTTTTGAACTCCTGAGGTGATTTGGGTCGATAAGGGGTTTGGAAACACTTTAAAAAAATTCCATTTGGGGGGTTATACTCCGGTCGCGCCAATTTTTCTATACTTTTTGCCCTTCTTTATTTACCAACGAAAGCTTAGATTCTAAGCTATTTTCTACACCAAAATTATTTCATTATCATGACAAAAGTAAATATGATGTCTAGGGTGGTCGAGTACCTCGACCTGGACCTCGACCAGCCTCCATTTTTTGTGTTGTTACATACATTTTTGTTACACCAATAAAATAATTTCCGGTTGTAGAAGATAGCTCAGAATCTCAGCTTTCGTTTGGTATATAAAAAAGTGACAAAAAGTATAGAAAATTCTCTCTGATCACCAAAAAGGTTGAGAAAACACGAGCTCGACCTCGACTCGCCTATGTGATCGAGGGGTATATTTCGGTGTACAGCCACTTTTTATTTATCCAAGAAATTATTTTTGTATTGAAAAGAAATTTTTTTGGATATTCAGATAAAGAAAATGGACACAGCTTTTCTCTGCTCCGAAAATACTTTTTTCTGCTGGAAGAAGTCTTTTTTTGCTGCAAATATTGGCTGTCGGTGAAAACACCTGTCAAGATGCGTAAATCTCCCGTCGAATATGTAAATCTCCCGTCAAATTTTTAAAACTTCTTGTTCTCGGTGTTTACTTTTCATATTGTAGCCCTGAATCTCTAGTTTCTAATGAGCTATCAACTGGCTGACTACAATATTGAAGAGTAGGAGAACAATTCATTTTGAAAAAATAGGTAAACTTTAAAAGAATATAATTGTTCTCCACTTTTTAATATTGTAGTCAGCCAGTTGATAGCTCATAAGAAACTAGAGATTTAGGGCTACATGTGGTGTAAAAGAATAAAAAATTGAAAAGTAATAACCGTAAACAAGAAGTTTTAAAAATTTGACGGGAGATTTACATATTTTGTGGTGTTTTCGATTTAAACCGCAAATATTTTTGCTGCAAAAAGACTTTTTTTGCTGCAAATAGAATTTTTTGCTGCGATAAATACTTTTTTGCAGCAAAAATAGTCTTTTTGCAGCAACAATATTTGCAGCAAAAAAGACTTTTTGCAGCAGAAAAAGCTTTATCCAAAGAAAATGTCTTTCGGCGAAAATAATCAGTCAGTTGGCGACAAAATCAGTTTTTCGGCAACAATTTTTTTTCAACCATACTCTTTTGGCATAAATAATAAGTTTTTCCCACTACAAAAAGGTTAATTTTTTATAGCTGATCTTTTTTTTTGCATCTAACTTTTCTAATTTCTAACATAAATTTTATAAGTACTTTGTCTACACGTTTTGCGTATATTTATCTATCACCACGCTATCCCTATCTCCGGGACCCAGTGGTGTTATGGTGTTTCTCAAAAACGATTGGATCGAATTCTTAAAAAATAACAAAAATAATCCATTATCAAAGTCAGCTACAACAAAATCTTGTAAAATTCTAGAATTAACCCATTTCAAAAGCACAAAAATCCTTGAACAAAATTACAGCAAAAAATCACTGCAAAACTTACTCACCAAATTTTTGCCGGAAATTTTTTTACCCGTAAAAAAACAATAGAGCAATCAACGATTAAGTTTTTCTCTTGAAAAGAATGGTGTAAACTGTCTTCCTGTCATCGATTCTGCAATTGATAGATGCTGAGCAGCCATTGCTTTGTGGTCTAGTGTCTAAAAGTCCCTGGATCTTTTCGGGCAAAACACATTCCAAAGGAGTTTGAAGAGGCTTTATGACTTCCACAACCACTGTGCCTCTTTCTGTTATTGAGCAAAAGAGTTTGTTAAGGTAGTCTTGGCAATCTAAAAATAATTTTTCTGCTATGCAAATATAACACAATCTGCACGAAACATTCGATTTTAATGAGAATTCAACAAACGCCTGTCTTTTAAGATTACTATATTTCCTTCAAAACAGACCCATCGCGTCGACTTTGAAACGTACAGTTTGGCCTATCTTTAGACCACCTCAATTCAGTCAACCCCTGCTATAATGACACTCCTATTTCAAAAAGGATGTCACCATAGAGAGTACTCGCGCGTCTTTACGGCAAAACTTTTTTCATTTACAGAAACGACCGGCAAATTCAGAATCCCTACAATTTTTCTGATCAGACTGATTAATCATATTTGGTAAATTTTTTCAAAATTGAGGTAAAAAAATGGGTAACACTTTACTTGACCCCCCCCCCCCACGGCTGACCCACTTTTGATGACAATTTTGAAAAACCGATTGCATATTCGTGTTTCTCGACCCGATTTAGGCGCGAATTTACCAGTCGTTTCCGGTAAAGTGAAAAAATTTTTTTTGTCAAACCACAGGGGGGGTATCATGGATTTTAGTCAAAATTTGAAAAATTTGAATTCGCGCCTTTTGAATTTTGAAGGGATTAAGGGCTGTATTGGGAGGGAAGGGAATAAAAGGGGCCACTTTTATGGTAGAACGTTAGAAAAAACATATATTGGTATATTCTGGCTGTCTTACCATGTTTTTTAACTGAGCCGTGGCAAAAAGAGCCTCTATATGCATTCATGATCAAGAGTACTTCTCGGAATCATGTCTAAGGTAAGTGAGTGCGCGCATCTCTAACTCTCAAGCCCCCTGCGCCCCGAAGGGGCTTGGGGGCTTGGAGTTGAGATGCGCACACCCACATACCTTAGACACAAATCACTCGAAAGTGACTCTGGATGCATGAAAAAGCATGCATATTAGAGTTTATTTATGCGGTAGGCCCCAGTATTCAAAACTATGTTCAACATCTTCTTGTTAGTGGCCCTTGTGTGATTAGTGGCCCCCTTTTATTCCCTTCCCCTCCCTATACAGCCCTTAATCCCTTCAAAATTCAAAAGGCGCGAATTCAAATTTTTCAAATTTGACTAAAATCCATGATACCCCCCCTGTGGTTTGACAAAAAAAAATTTTCACTTTACCGGAAACGACTGGTAAATTCGCGCCTAAATCGGGGTCGAGAAACACGAATATGCAATCGGTTTTTTCAAAATTGTCATCAAAAGTGGGTCAGCCGTGGGGGGGGGGGGGGGTCAAGTAAAGTCAAGCCAAAAAATGTTGGTCCCTAGGCGGGAGCGAACTTTTACAGGTGTCACTATAGCGGGGGTTGACTGTACTTGTTGAAGCTGCCCAAAAGGCTGCATCCTTTTGCGTTTAGATTTAATTCCGAATTAGAAATGAATTTTTTTTAACACAGGGGAACATGCCAAGGACTCAAAATTTTCAGTTTTCTTTTCACAAATAATTTTAAAACTTCGAAAGCCTATTTGTAGGCTTTTCTAAGCATCTCGTTAATAGCAAGTTAGGGATGGGTACTAAGGATGGATCACCTTCTATATCTTAATCCAGACCAAAAATAACTCCTACGAGCTCTACCCATTCAGCTTTATAGATTTTGGTTTTAGAAGCATGCCGATCGAGCTCGAATCCCTCCGGCTTTGGGGGTTATTTGAGATAAGACAGGGTCTTTTTTCACTTACACGTGTTAGGGTTTATGAGTTTAATAATTTTCCACTGTGTCTTATTTCGGCATTTTGTGCCAATAACTTATAATTTTCATAAAAAGTTATACAAAAAGTTCTGACGATTTGGCCTTTTGCGATTATGCGATTGCGATTGTTTTGATCATAACCCGATGCGATTTCGATTATTTAAAAATATCAAAGGCGATTAATTGCAACGGTTATCGCAAAATACTTTCGAATCACTTCATTCAAGTATCTCTGTGTTCACGGTAATATAATGTGTATTAAGACTGGTTTTAAGTGGTTGAAGGGCTCAGGATCGTTTGAGGCGTTTTAGGGTAATTACTAGAAAAAGCGCTGCGGCAATGCCGCAGTTTCTCGAGTGCTCATAGTGCATTGGAAACACGCGTATTGAATATGTGGTCAAACTACTCCAACGAATGAGATCAGATACCCTAATTAACCACCTCCAAACATGACCTAATTCACAGATGGTTTGGGTACCTTTTAGGTGGTTTGGATATCTTTTAGGTAATTTGGGTACCCTTCAGGGGGTTCGGGAACCCTTCTGGTGGTTTAAGTACCCTTCAAGTGGTTTGGATACCTTTCAGGTAGTTTAGGTACCCTTCAGGTGGTTCGGGTACCATCCAGGTATTTTGGGTACCATACAGCGGGTTCGTGTACCATCCAGATGGTTTTGGTATCACGAAGGTGGTTCGGGCTCTATCCAGGTGGTTGAGGTACTCTTCAGGTGGTTCAGGTAAAATCCATGTGGTTCGGGTACCATCCAGGTGGTTTGGGCACTATCCAGGTGGTTGAGGTACCATACAGGTGGTTTGGCAGTATCTATGTGGTTCGGGATCTATCCTGGAAATTCGGGTGTATCCACGTGGTTTGGGTACCTTGTGGTGGTTCCTTTTAATTAATTTTCAAATAAGAGTTCTCATAAGGAATTTTCTTGTACTCAATACCTCTGGCCGTGACAGCTCATTCGATAGCTGAGATTTTGGCGGAATGGTCTTTCCTATGCATCAACACTGACTTGTGCATAAAATTATCAGTTATGGGCCTGGGAATTTCAAAAAACGTAAATTTTACTTAACCGAAATTTTGGATTTTTTTTTTATTTGGGAATGAATATCTCCGTGCACACAAATATTCTGGCCATGTGTGACAGCTCATTAGATAGCCGAGATTATGGCGGAGTGCCCTTTTCAGTAAATAAACACCGATTGCTGCAATAGAAATTGAGTTATGGACATTGAAAGGTCAAAAAACTAAGATTATAGTTGACCTAAATTTTCCAATATGTTTCAGTCGGAAAGTTATATCTCTTGTTATACAATGCGTCTGGCCATGTGCGATATCTCATTTGGTAGCTGAGGTTATGGCGGAGCGCCCTTTCTAATACATCAACACCAATTGCTCTAGTAGAAATTAAGCTATGGACCTTGAAAGGTCAAAAAACTAAGATTATAGTTGACCTAAATTTTCCAATATGTTTCAGTCGGAAAGTTATATCTCTTGTTATACAATGCTTTTGGCCATGAACAATACTCATTTGGTAGCTGAGACTATGGCGGAGTGCCCTTTCCGAAACACCAATACCGATTTCTGCATTAGAAAATGAGTTTTGGCCTTGGAATGTCAAAAAACAACGTTTGCCGCCACCTGGATTCGAACCTGCATAGTTAACTGGATGTCGTGACGACGGCAGACAACAGCGCTTTAGTATAGTGTGGATGAGTAGTCTGGGATAATTCGAAGGGTTTGGGGTGGTTCAAGTTGATTTAGGGTAGTTCGAAGTGGTCTAATGTAGTTTGGGGTGGTCAGGGGTTTTCGGAATATTCTGAGTGATTTGCGCTAATTTTAGTGGTTTAGAGTCGTTAAAGGGGCTTTGGGTAATCTAAGAAGATTTAAAGTGGTTTGAGATATTTTGAGTGGCTTTGGGTATTTATGGACACATTTGGGTGGTCGGCTATAAAGTTATTTTTTTTAGCGAATTATACCTGAATCAGCTCTTAAAATTTAATAGTGACTAATAAAGTTTTGGTTCTTCCCAAAACAACCAATATTAAAATTCCTAATACTCCATGTTTCGCATTTGGCCAATTTCAATGCTTAATTCGCTAAATTCTTAAAAATCGGCTCAGGCCGCGATGCTCTGCTATATCACAATTAAAAGAGCACATTCATCTCTACCGATTACAAAAAGAATTAGCATGACACATCGACTCTAGCTCGATAAAAGTTAAAAAAAAACAAAAAGCAGCGTTACTTACTCAATCCAAATGCTATATATCGTGCAATTCCTAAATTGCGATTTGCGAATATTTTGAAAGCGTGCATGCGATTATGCGATGCGATTATTTTTTGCCGAATTTGATGCGATTTGCGATTAATCGCACCCGCGATTAATCGATCGTCGTCAGCTCTGCAGTAGAGTTGCGCTATAACGTGAGCCCTTCAAGTTCGTTCCTGCCTAGGGTCCAACCATTTTTTTACCTTGATTTTTGAAAATCGATCCACCAGTCTAGTCAAGAATATCGTGAAAATTCCGATGTTACGAGTCGTTTCTAAAAATTAAAATGGTTTAGCCGATCAGATCCGTGCTTCCCGCTATAGCGCGACCCTATTCATAAAAAGAGGTCGCGTTATAGCGGGAACCGCGGATCTTATCGGCAAAACAATTTTTATTTTGGATAAATCTTATATCTGCCTTGTTCTGGATGAAAACTGCCTTGTTTTTGGCTGAAAAGTGCATTGTTTTTTTTCTTTTAGTCACAGCAGCATGTATACTTGCCATTTTTCAAAGTGATGACACCATCACGCAGCCCTGCTCTTCTGGGGTGGTATTCAGGTCGGTTAGTAGAGTCAGTAGATCAAGAGTTACTCTTGATCTTACTCGCACTTGAAACGGGTTGAGTAGAGTTTAGGATCATGAGTTACTCGTGATCCTACTCGACCATCTGAAACGAGTTGAGTAGAGTTTTGGATCAAAAGTTACTCGCGATCATACTCGAGCAGCGAGTAATTTTTGATCCGAGTGGAATTTATTTCTACTAGCTATACTTGAGTTTTACTCGCCCAACTCGTGTTATACTCGCCCAACTCGGCTTCCGACCCCCGAGTTTTACGAGTAAATTAATTTTTTTAAAATTTTCTCGAGTTCTACTCGCCCAACTCGGCTTCCGACCAGTGATGAATTTTTGAGATTTTTCGCTCCTGCTCTTGCTCCGGGCTCTCGACTTTGAAAAATTTGCTCCGGCTCTTGCTCCGGGCTCTCAATTTGCAAAAATTTGCTCTGAAATTTGCTCTGAATCTGACTCCGAGCTTTTCATTTGAACAAATCTGCTCCGCATTACGCTCCGAGATCTTCATTCGAAAAATTTTGCTCCTGCTCTTGCTCCGGGTTCTTAAGTTTCAAAAATTTGCTCCGGCTCTTGCTCCTGCTCGGAGCCAGAGCTAGAGCGGAGCAAGAGCCAGAGCCGGAGATTTATACATGACTGCTTCCGACCCCGAGTTTTACGTGTAAATTAAATTTTTTTTGATTTTCTCGAGTTCTACTCGCTTAACTCGGTTTTCTAACCCCGAGTTTTACGAGTAAACTCAATTTTTCAAAATAATTTCGAGTCCTACTCGCCCAACTCGGCTTTTCAACCCCGAGTTGTACAAGTAAATTTATGGTGCGTAGGCGTTCAGGTAATTTTTGGACATTTTTTATCAAACGATAAGATAAGCTTTCTTGGCGTTCTGTTTTTTAGGGGTTTCCGTGGTTCGGGCATAGTTTCACGGGCGCCGGCGCCGGTTCGGCGCCGCATAATTTTTGTCCGGAAAGGGCGCCGGCGCCGAAAATTTTGTTTAGCCGGCGCCGATTTTCTTAAAAAATTGGATTTTCGCTTTTTTAACATATGTATTTCAAAAATTAAAAGTTTTTTTATAAGAATTATTATTACTTTTTCAACAGAACAATTTGTTCAATGAGACAAAAATATGTCCATTAATTAGGCTATTGTCAAATATGTTTAGTGATTTTAATCATTTTACCGGTTTTAAATTTTTTCGGCGCCGGCGCCGTTTTGGCGCCGCACAAATTTCAGCCTGAAGAGGGTGCCGGCGCCGGCGCCGAAAAAATTTTTAAACTCGGCGCTGGCGTCGGCGCCCGGTGCTGATTTTTCGGTGGACCGGTGTCGGCGCCCGGCGCCGATTTTCTTGGCTGTGAAACTATGGTTCGGGGAACACATTTGAGCCCGTCCTAACGTGCGCTGGCCTACGCCTAAGCCTAAGGCTAACCTAAGGCCTAAGTGGTTAGAAAATGACGCAAAAACCCCTTAAAAACAGAACGCCAAAAAAGCTTATCTTATAATTTGATAAAAAAAATGTCCAAAATTGCCTAAACGCCCCTGTGCCTAAATTTATTTATTTTTTAATTTTTTCGAGTTCTACTAGTCTAACTCGGTCTTTTAACCACGAGTTTTAGCTTAGAGAGGGTAAAATGTACAGTTAAAAATCAATATATTGGCCAATGTAGTATTAGCCCTCCGACTTAGTGGCTTTAAAAAGCCATGGTCACGCGTTGTGGATTGTAGCCCGCCAATTCGAAATTTTTAGCCTTATTGGTGAACTTGTGTACTGATTTTTTAGCTTGGTTTCTAACAAAAAAGGCCTAGAATTTGATTTTAGGTAAAGCTGTGTAAGAAAAAAAGTTTAAAAATCCGTAGACAAGTTCAATGATTATGATTTTTTTGAATTGGCAGGCGAAAACGGTTGTCGGAGACATACTTGCCTCCTTTAAGGGAGAAACGATATATCGATATTTTACTGCATTACAGTGAAAATTCGATATTATGTGCACCCCACTGGCGAGTATTACTCGAGTTTGGCGAGTAGAACCCGAGTTGGGCGAGTAGAAATTGAAAAAATTAAAAAATAATAATTTACTCGTAAAACTCGGGGGTTGGAAGCCGAGTTGGGCGAGTAGAACTCGAGTTGGGCGAGTAGAACTCGAGTTAGGAGAGTAGAACTTGAGTTAGGCGAGTAGAACTTAATTCTACTCAGATCAAAGATTACTCACCGCTCGAGTAGGATCGCGAGTAACTTTTGATCCAAAACTCTACTCGTGTGTTTGAAAGGAGTTGAGTAGATCAAAAGTAACTCATGATCTTTGAACTTACTCGGCCCGTCGGAAACACGTCGAGTAGATCACGAGTAACTTTTGATCCAAAACTCTACTAACCTACCTGATTACGACCCCTGGTTTCTGACGGCGTATTGTTTGTTGCAACATCTTTGCACAAACTAGCAGAGACGCCTCAAAATATGAAGCAATTAGAAAAAATGATTTAATTCAAACTTTTACCTTTTTGTGCTGAATTCTAAATAGATGTTGCAACAAACAATACGACGTTAGAAACAAGATGAGAAGGGCTACGTGATGGTGTTATCACTTTGAAAAAATTGCTACTATACTTGCTGCTGTGACTAAAAGAAAAAAATAAGGCACTTTTCAGCCAAAAACAAGGCACTTTTCATCCAGAACAAGGCACATTTGATTCCCCTCCTTTCATTTTTAGAAATGACTGGTGAAATTCTAATTCTCACGATATTTTAGACTGGACTGGCAGATCAATATGGGCAAAAGTTTTCGAAAATAAAGGTAAAAATGGTCAGACCCTAGGCGGAACGGACTTGAGGGGGTTGCATTATAGTGGGACTCGACTAGGATTGTCGAATAGTCAAAATTTTCGAATAGTCTATTCGATTAGTCGTTCGGTATTCGAAATAATTCAAATAGTCGATTAGTCAAAATCGACTATCGACTATTTTATAGTCGTTCGGTCCGAATATTCGAAAAAAATTTCGAGAAGTCGATTCGATTAGTTGAAATTGTAAACGAATTTTACTGAAATAACTGGTGAAAAATAACCAAACATCACATTTTCATAAAATATTCACCATTTTTTGGCTTCGCGTAACTTTTTTTGCTTTATTCTTCATCATAGCAGCAAAAAATCTACAAAAAAGACTCATAATCAAAATTATTAGGCTTTTTTCGAATAGTCTTCAGTCAAGATCATTATTCGAAATTATTTTCGAATAGTCGATTAGTCGAAACCATTATTCGAATTTATTTTCGACTAATCAATGAGTCGGAAATCGACTAATTAGTCAAAATTTTGGACTAATCAACTAAAATAGTCGAAATCGACTATTAGATTCGTCAACCCTAGATTTGACTGGATTACACCTTTAAATGTGTTATATTTACCTTCTTGATCGCCTAAAACTTTGCAAATAACGATTTGAAAAATTTAAAAATAGCATTTACCTAGGAAGCAAGGTTGTGGAAGTTGCAAATCTGCTTGCATCTCTCTAAGTTTCACCTCCGAAAAAGTTGGTCTAGCCCAATAATGCCCTAAATACATGTCTTTACTCAAACCCTTTACAATGTGAAACCATACCTGTCCGGCCTTGAAATATTCGAATAGAAAATCGACGATTGGAAGGGGGTTTAGTTTTGTTGATGTGGCCTGACTGGCCATTATCACCGTTGACCCTTCTGTCGTCAAGATTTTCATGTGAGTGTTGTTTTGTAGGAGTGTCACAAGTTATTTCTAACCATTTCTGGTCAATCTCCAAGAGGGATGTGGATTGTTGGGTGTCCGGGAGCCTTGATTGACCAGTCTTTTTGGCTACTAAAACCACTCCTATTATATTTGACTTTCTATATAACTACGCCAAAAAGGGCTAATACCGTATTTACTCTAATAGAAGGCCTCCCTAGAGCTTCAGTGAAAAATATAAGGCACAAGCTTACTATTAGAGGAAATACGGTATGTAATTCTGCTACCAAATAATTTAATCTCGCATCAAATTTCTGCCAAAACATGAGGTTGCTAAATTTGCCATTTCGACGGTGGCATTTCTACCTCTTAAGAGCGATTTCTGTAATTTTGGACCTCATCCCTTATTAGCTTGCCGATAGTGATTTTTGGGTATGTCCGATGTTCGCATATATACTAGGGTTGCGCATTGCCAATATTGGCGCCAAGATTGACTTGAAAATTGGGACAATCTTGGCCAAGATTGGCAATTTCAGTCATTAGGAAATTGCCAAGTTTGAGACCTTGATATTTGAATTATGGAACAGACAATTTATCGTTTTTATCTTACTTACTTACTTTATCATCGATTATTTTGCCTTGTTTTCGAACTTCAAGCGTTTAATAATTTTAAACTTCTCTCGAGACAACAAATATTTGAAAATTACATATTCCGAAATTGTTTTTGAAGTTTGAAAGTTTGTTGTCTCAAGAGGAAATCTAAAATTTGGCAGTGACTTTGTGATTTAAAGAGCATTTTCATATGTATTTTTTGGAAGATTACTTGTTTATTTTTACTATCAATAAATACGTGAGTCTTATGCAGTTATTATGGCTTCATTTTGTCGTACTTTGAAGTCTTGAGCCGAAAATTCAATCTTGGCCAAGATTGGCGATTTTCGGCCAAAGTTGGCTCAATTTCAAATTGGGCCAAGTTTCCCAGCCCTTATATATACCCTGTTTACGATAGGTTGTTAGTTTTGCCACTCGTGTGTTCCATTACAGATACAGACCTCGGTAGTTACCTACTCAGGGACATTTAAATTTGGCAAATGTACACAAAATTTTGAGTAGTTTACTTATGTTTTCAATAAAGTCACACAAGTACTTTACTTCATTTGGAAGCTCATGAACAGGGCTATCTTATAATGCTCAGTTTACAAAACTGAGCAATAAAACTCACTCAATTCTAATGGAGAGCAATTGGCAGTGAATACCGAAGAAGGTAAATAACATCCTCGATCAGATCCAAGTTGCAATTTTCGAGGATATGCAATAGGGTGAAGTTGCAGAATGTTAGAATCCTGCACTGTCTAAAATTTTCACCAAAAACGTTGATAGTTAGATTAATTTTGAATCACCATAACATAAATTCTCTAATTATAACCTTTCTTCCCATTAAAAATCGTTTATTAGGTATTGTTTTTTAAACTCATTTTTGGGTAGCTCAGGAAAATTAACTCTAAATTTGTAGCTAGTTTTCAAAATTTTGTCAAAAATACAATGCTTCAAACACAATTTTACCTCAGGTGAGAGGCTAATAATCAACAGTTTCATGCAGGATTACGATATGCTTTTTGGGGCCCCAAATTTTTTTTTATTTTAGGAAAAAATCTTTTTTCGATATTTATAAGTTTAACAATTTTTAAAGGACGCGAGCTGCAAGCGAACCATACGGCTATCTAATCCTATTAAATGAAAAAACTCGTTTTTCAACGGTACGTGACAATTGATCCATCGGCCGATTGATCCCATGAGACGTTTGATCCCATCCCGTCAAAAAGGGACGATTGATCCCATCCCGTCAAAAAGGGACGATTGATCCCATCCCGTTAGAAAGGAACGATTGATCCCATACCGTTAAAGAAGGGACGATTGATCCATCTGGATGTCCCATGTATCAACAAAACCAAGTGGTCGTCCGCTTTGATCGTTTTTTATGTTTTAAGTTCCAAAACCTATTTTCTGTACTGATTCAAGCATTCTAAAGATGGTTTGGCAGTACTAAAATTACGCTTTGCAAGATTTACGAAAACTGTAAACATACTATTAAAAAGTAATTTTACTACTGTCAAATCGTCTTTAGAATGCTCAAATTAGTGCAGAAACACCTGGACGGTCTGGACATCTGGACGGTTTAGGGTAACCTAAACTATTGAGGGAGAGTCAAGACCCTTGAAAGTATGTCTAAGCCACTAAGGGTGGATTTGTGCCACTGTAGGTCAATAAGGACCATTGGAATAACAAAAAATCCCTTTACTCAGAAGTCGGGAGAAAAATAAATTCAATTACAGTCAAACCGCGATATAGTGTAGACCCGGGCCCTCTGCACTATATTGAGGTTAAACTATATCGACGATATGGTCTAAGCCATTTTTTAACAATACTAATCACATTCTTAACAATACCTACCCACCCTAAATCAATTTTGTCTTTTAAAATTCCTAGAGACTACATAACGTCCAAATATCACCTGAAAAACTAGAAGACAATGCAGTTTTGAACAAAAAAACCAAACCAAATTTGAAAAAAATTTACACTATATCTGGGTCTGCACTGTATCGAGGTACACTATATCGGAGATTGACTTTAACCCAAAATCGAATTTTAACATTTCAAAAACAAATATAGTCAAAAAGGCCCGGGGGTCAAGCGTCCCAGGGGTCTAATGTTGCGGACCCGGGTCGGATCAATCGTCCCCTTTTAATATTATGAGATCAATCGTCCCTTTCTAACGAGATGGGATCAATCGTTCCTTTTTATCGATATGGGATCAATCGTCCCTTTTTGACGGCGTGGGATCAATCGTCTCACGAGATCAATCGGCCAATGGGATCAATCGTCCGTGTACGTTTTTCAAATATTCTATAAAAATAATTGAAAACGCAGGACCTGGTTTAGCTATTTTTTACTCGAACATAAAACTAACCTTTTTCACAATCCTTGACTCTGTTGCCACCTCTTTAAATTCCTCCAGTCTTTCTTTTACACCACTCGGATCAAAAGTGGCGAGCTGGAACAAAGTCTGGAATCTATTAATTTCCTAAGATATTCCCTGAAATTTATTTTTGAAAATCCAAGTGAGTTTTTTAGGCCAGAACTGGTTTTGTCATTAACCACCTGTAGACTTCCTTAGCAGGGCACCAGTATACCCGTTTTCTCTTCTTGCGCATATTGCTTTTTATTTTAAGCCAAAAATGGCGCTCCAAGTCCACCCGTTTATGGCGAGAAACATTGTGACCCAAAGATTGAATGTCTGTTTCCAAGGACCTCATGGATGGCTGAAAAATTGTGCGGTTGAAATCCTGGCTCTATGTACTTTTGTCTTCGCTACCGCAAAAATCACCCTAATATTTCTTAAGAATTTATAATTCAAGTTCGAATTCAAATCACATCAAAACTGTTATAAATAGCTTTTTCTCAAATTTCTTTTGCAAATAGAATTTTTCCTTTTTTTAAATATTTATTTTAATGTTGTTTTAATGAAGGTATAGATGAAACCAGAAAACTTGCTATTTTATCTTGCTATCAAAAAGAACTAGCAAAAGACTTAAAAATAGAGTTATAGATGAATGGACCTCAGGCGGGAACGAACTAGGGTTGTCGAATGGCCAATTGGCGCCAATTAATTAGCCAGTTAGTAAATTTTGCGAATGCATACACCATAAAGATTTATGAAATTTGGCTTAAATTTTGCAGCTTTTTAGAGTGTGGTAAAAATTCATCAAAAAATTGGCAATTTTTGTGATATTATTATTTTTGTTAAAAAACACGTTAAATACTTATACTTACATTTAATTAAATGTTTTTTTCATATTAGGTTGTCCGGAAAGTCCGCTTATTTAAAAAAAAACGTTTGGTGGCATTCTGTTTTTTTAATAAAATTTAAAATCGTTTTTAAAAGTTGACCACTCATTTCGTAGCTAAGATTTTGAGCTACGAAATGAGTGGTCAACTTTTGAAAAACGATTTGAAATTTTATTGAAAAAACACAACGCCACCAAACGTTCTTTTTTTTTAAAATATGCACGGACTTTTCGGACAACATGATCTTTTGGATCGCAAAAGGCACTAAGGCATAATATTTGGCCGAAATTTGAAGATTTGGACAACCCTAGAAGAAGTCTTTTTTAGGGTTTCAGTTAGTCCTAAATAAATGCAGAGCTGTATTTTAATTTGAATGCAAAATACCTCTAGAAGCACTAGATCTTGATTAACTTCCATGATCAAATGGCCCTTAAAGAAACTTTTTAAGTTTTTAAAACAAAAGAAAAAAAAGAAATTTTCATACCTTGTAAAAGACAGGAAATTCAATTAGATGCATAAGATCCGAGATTATGTAGGGAATTTCTTGGCACAAAATAGAGATTATTATTTCAGTTGAGTCAATTAGTGCAAATGTTTGTAAATTGAAGCCAGGCACTTTTAGCTGAAGAGAGCTTTGCTGGTTCTCTAGATTGATTTCAGCTTTCAAGGCATGTAATGAACCATTTTGATCAGTTTTTCCACCACTAGTAGTTCTAACTTATTTTTCATGCTTGAAAAAAGGACATTAAAAGGCTCAGATACATTTGAGGAAGTTTCATTGAAGAGACGCACTTTACGGAAAATATTAATATAGACTGGAATTTATTTTTGAATTTGCCGCCTTTGATTTATAGTGATATGACAAAATTTCTTTTGAACGACCGAGATATTTTCTTCGTTAGCTTAAACGGAACTGTTAAAAAGATTTAATTTTAGACAAAATTTCATATCCATTTGGTTTACCTGCAAAAAAGTTATTTGCGAGCTTGACTGATACTGCTTTTCCTAACTAACGCTGTGCTTAAGGCACTTTCCCAATCATCTAAAATCTTGCATCCACACTCAGACCCACACCTGATTTTAGTAGTCCAATCCGCAGATTAGTAGTCCAATGGAATTTTAATAGTTCAATGGTATTTTAGTGGTCCAGCGGTAATTTAGTAGTCCAATAGAAATTTAGTAGTCCATTCAGCGTCCAGAATAAATTCGATATTTTAATTTACATTATCATTTAGAAATTGTCTGGTGCTTTAGCTATATATAAAGGCTACCTTTGTTTAAAAAATGGCTGGCTATTTGAAAAGGGAAAAAGGGCTGTATAAGAAGGGGAAAGGACAAAGAAGGGCCACATATTTAACACTCCCGGGCCGATTGGCAGGTCGGTATATTCGGGTGCAGAATTCGACGAAGAACACGAATATCGCTTTTTTCAAAAAAAAACAAGTGGGCTTGAGATAGGGTTGCTGAATGGACATATGTCCGGACATTTACGGACATATGTCCTGCAAAATGTCTGCCTTTATCAAAATCGGACATATATAAATCAGATTGTTACACAATTTTTTTCGCAGTTTATTTGTTAATCTTTCTGATTTTATTTTTAGATTGAAAATGACGAAAGAAAAATTTAATTGATTGAAACTTGTACTAATATCGTAAATTTAGACCACCTAGACGGCACCCAAAGCAATGGTTATTACTCAAACCGGCTGGAAGTTACCCGAATCATTTGGATGGCTCCCAAACCACTTAGATGCTATTCAAAACCTCATAGATAGTAACCACGTGAATACCACTCGAACTACTTAAGACTTCCAGAAACAGGACTGGTAGCAATAACCAGCGGATAAATCCGAGGATAAAGATAAAATCCGTGGATAGAAAAGTCCTCAGATTTTACGGACTTAGTTAGCTTCTCTGTTTTGTTCCTTTTTTCAGCCCTCGGTTTTCAGAAGACTATGAATTAAGAGTTCCGGAGACAGGACTGGTAGCAATAAATTGTAAATTTAGACCACCTAGACGGTACCCGAAGCAAAACATAAGCCTCAGCAACTGGAACAAGCGGTGGAAGAAATAGAACTGGAAACTGAGGAAAATGACTCAATTGAAAATGAATTTGATGTATCTATCAACGATTATTGAATTTTTAATTGAAATTTTTTGAATAAAGTTTGGTTGTATAAGTGTCCAAAATTTTGGACATATGTCCATAAATGTCCGGACATATGTCCTGACATATGTACAAAATATAAATGTCCGGACATTTATGCAACCCTAGTCTGAGGGGTCAATATACCGTGTTGAAAATAGAGCATTTTTCGGACTATCCTAAAATCACGTTTTTAGTTTCTTTTTGATTTATTGCCATTATTTGACAATAACTTATTTACGTGCTTAATGTTAAAATGACCGCCTGTGTCTCCTTTTTCGAATGAGTGTAAGTGTTTGTATTTATGTATTCAAAATCTGAGATATTTGATAAAAAGAAACGATTAAGTCTTTTTTTTTCAAAAGCGGTGTTTGTACTTAAATTAGAATTCCGCTCGAGACAATAAATATTTGGAATTTTTGTTTAAACCTGCTCTGGATCCGATTTTTGTTTAAACCTGCTCTGCTCCTGCTCTGGATCCGGCTCCGCCGGATCTCTGGCTCCGGAGTGGCTCTGGCTCCGGTGCAAGAAAGTGTCAACGAAATAACTGACAGAATGAGCCATGTAAACAAAAATATGACAATAAGTACAGTACAGCAACACAGTGATAACGAATACCGTATTCTCTCTAATAGAACGCAACCTTCTAAGGCCGAAACTAGAGGCTAAACCAATTTTTATCGCATTTTTAACACAAAGTCTAAAAATTTTTGGAGGTTAAAAAAACGCCATGGCGTTCTATTAGATAGAATATGGTAAATTGGGAATAAGAAACACACAAAACCCTCACAAATTAATCAAATATCCGGCCAGCGTCAGCAGCACTTTCTCGCGAATTCAGCCTTTTGAGTTTAAGTGGTGGGTGAAGAATGGATGGAACAATAATAAACGGAAACCAATGGCATAGCAAAATTAACATTAGGATTCCTGTCGCGAGACAAACATTTACTTGGGTTTAATTATGTAGACAATCCATAATTGAAGGTTTTTTGTCACAAAATTTTTTTTATTTGACAGTAGATTTTATATGCAAACTTTTCGGGTAACTAAATAAACAAAAACTGGCTCTAAAATGGCTCCGGGAGTCCAAATTTTCCGCTCCGGATCTGGCTCCGACTCTGAGCCGGAGCGGAGCCAGATCAGAGCCGGAGCGGAGCGGATTGCCAGCACTGCAGATAACCAGCCAAAAAAGATTTAAAATGACCGCAAAAGTGGCTCCTATTGCTCCCTCACCCTCCCGATACAGCCCCTTGTTTCCTTTTTAGATTCTTTATTTATTACACCATTTAGTTTTCTATTCGATTACTAAATTACCATTGAACTACCCAATTTCCATTGGACTACTAAAGTATTTTTGGACTACTAAATATTTTAGGACTACTAAACTTCCATAGGACTATTGAAATTGCATTGGACTGCTAAAGTGCTATTAACCCTAAAGCTTACCCTCGATCTACCCAAAATTTGCAAAAGGTGGGAGCAAGAGCAGGAGCAAAACATAAATTTTCCTAAGACTGGTCGTAGGCTCTTGATCTTTCCCCTGCTCCGAGCAGGAGCACGAGCAAGAACATGAGCAAAAATTTTAAGATGTGAGAGCAGGAAAAAGAGAAAAATTGAAAAAAAATTCAGTTTTACAGTTTACAATTTTAACAATGAAAAAGACTGAAAGGGTCTAAAAGGTGTATTTCAAGGTACAGATACATCTTCGTATGCTGTATCTTCGTTAACCATGTGTTCGACCAAAGTGGAACAGGCCGATGAAGAAAGCAAAACTAAATTCACCCAAATCGAAGAGGTGTCTGAACCACCGAAACGCACGATTCGGGATGCCAGAGAAGCGAGGAGAACTCTCCAAGAATATGTTGAACAGAGCACAACCAACATTTTATCCAATAAAAACGGCGCGAGACGACCGTTGTCGTAGACGGTGATGGCCCTTCAAAAAATATGGTAATTGGGTCAAAATTGCTGCGGTTCAGTTAACTGACCCTGAACCCCACCCCGTTATAATTATTTTTATAGTTTTCTTTGATTAATAAACCAATTTATTTTATCATAAATACCATCTTTTTACTGACTGAATTTTTTAAATGCGTCGTTGAAATTGAATATTTGCAAATAAAGTTGAGACCGGAAAAACAGAGAAAGCTGGGTAAATTAATAGAGCCACTGGGAGGAATTTCACTTAAAATCTTTTTTAAGCTAATCTAGAGCAGACAAACATGACTTTAAAGTTTTTACCACCAAAGAGTGAATGTCAAATTCTTGATTCAGCTTGTACTATTAGCCTAACCACATGTTTTATAATTACATAAAACTTTAGATATTTTTAAAATCGGGATACAATAAGTATAGCTCTTTTCATACCCCTCACTAGGGAAAGGCCGCAACTGTTTCCCCCATTGGAATTTTTTGAAATCGTTGTCACCTTGTGGCCCTATACTAGAAGCGGGTGCGTTTTCGCCTTGGTCCCCTGTTGTTTTATTTCTTTATTTTTGCCTTGGTCTCCCCGTTGTTTTTATCATTTTTTTATTTTAAAATTTCATGTTCAACAACAAAAAATGTTCACGAAAAAGAAGCAAACATAAATTTAAAGTGATGTTACAAACAACAGGGGAGACCAAGGCAAAAATGAAGAAAAAAGCAACAGGGAGGGACCAAGGCAAAAACGCACCCGCTTCTAGTATAGGGCCCACCTTGTAGTCCAGTGTATTTACTAGCATGTAAAAATTGTGCAATTTTTACGACTCGCCGTGTACTCTCGTTTATCCGACACTCTCGGTTATCTGACACTCCAAATGGTGGAGTTTGGCGATTCCTTGTCAACTTAAACCCTAGTTAACCGACAATTGTTTATCTGACACACTTCAATCCGTCCCCAGGGGTGTCGGATAAGCGAGAGTAGACTATGTAGCTGTAAAATCAAGACTCATAGTAAAATACTTAGCGATAAAATCTTATCGCTAAATTTATCGATTTACATAAAAAGTCCCTCCTTTCAAGGTGGATTTTCGGTTGCTATCGGAAGTCCCTGTCTCAGGTTTAGCTAAGTCCAAAAATCTTGTCCCGTCACCCCACTCGGTCTTTACTTTCCATCTTTACCATTAATCCATTCAGTCATCCTGTTTTACATTCATGTCCATCCTCGTGAACACTGTTGAAGGTGAGATTCGCTAGCCAGTCTTCAACAGCAAACTCCGTTCTTCAGCCCCTTGTTTTCTCTCGCCTTCACATTCACAGGTAATTGCCCTTGAGTGCACATCCTGCGTCAAAGCAGTCAACGACCTAGGAGATTTGGGTAGTAGTAGCTGGAGGAAGGAGGTAGAAGAAGAAGAAGAACACAGCTATAGCTGGCTATTACAACCCACCTTTCTTGTTTTTCCTAACATTATAACCCACTGAGAGGCTATCCATTAGTTTTTACTTTCTTCTTTTTCTTTTCTTCAAACAAACGTCTATTCTGCGAATGAATTGGCGATCCCAAAAATTTTCGGTATGCGAAATTATATATTAGAAAAACTGTTAAACCTCAGTCTAAATAGTTAGAGTTATTGCTAGCTGTATCGACTCAGACAGCGTGATTATTTTTCCCTATTTTTATATAAAAGTACGTATTTTAATCAAAAAAAAATTATTCTTAAACATCCTGGTATGCGAAATTTACTCAGAAATACAAATAACAAAACAGAATTTTTCAACTATTAGCTGTTGAGGCATTCTTGAAAAAGATTGTTAAAAAAGAATTTTATGGCATATGGACATCCGATTTTCCCGATTATATGGCATCCAAAAGTTACACTGATTATTTAATGGTTCAGATTTTAGAGAGAATTCCGCATATTACGGGGTCTCAAACTTAATTTCAAATGAATTTAATATTAGGTTGTTCGGAAAATTGGTTTTTTTCGAAATTTCTTTTCAAAATAAATTTATATGGCATTGTCTTTGGCTAAGGTTAAGAACAAGCACCCCACTCGAGTAAAGAACAAGCACCCCAAAAAATCAATAGGGGGACCAAGGCAAAAAAAAAGATGCCTTGGTCCCCCCTGTTGATTGTTTTTATTTTTTAAATTTTTTTGCCTTGGTCCCCCTATTGATTTTTTGGGGTGCTTGTTCGTTACCTGTGCCTTGTCTTTTTTATAGATTTTATGACTATTTTTTTAAAAAGTCGCCTACAGTCAAGCTTCGATATAACGTACACCCTGGGGACCAGGTCAGGTGTACGTTATATCGGGGGTAATTTTGACAGAGTTTATTATTAAAGGGACCGGCCAGGTGTACGTTATATTGGGGTGTACGTTATATCGAAGTTTGACTGTACTAAAATTCTTAACTACAAAATGAGTGCTTCACTTTCAAAAAATTGTCATAAATATATATAGAAAAATACAATGCCACAAAAATTCATTTTGAAAGACTTTCTGGACAAAAATGTCTAAAAATTCAGAAAAACCGTCTGTAAACTGTTTTTATACCAACATCATTGCTCGATGGATCGATTTCTGATTCTTTTTTTGCAGTTTCATTGAGGAATGAAAGCCAAGGTGTCTGGTATTATGTCTCATGTGTGGCGTCTCTTTTTTCTCACTATATGCTTTAGAAAAGCCAAACGGGGTGTAGTTCTACAAGTTTTTGTCTCCCACAACAAACCCGAGTAGCATGACTGTGCCCCTTTTTCTTTTAGTGTTAAAACAAAAACATATATAAAAGATAGATCAGTGTGAAAAAATTTCCTATTGTTATCTAGCGTTTGTTATAAAGTAGTCAAAATGCGCATTCACGGGTCAAAAAAGATGTATGTGAATTTAATAACTCAATTAATAAATTTCTTCGATGAATTTTTTAAATTTTAGCAGTCATTATTTTGAAATCCTGCATTTTTGCCGTTCTCTATGAATGGACACTCTATTATCAAAAAAAAGATATCTGTTTACCACGCGCCGCTGGTCTTAATGAAATTATTGGAGGATCGGAGGCAGGATTTCGGAAAAAAAGACTGCTGAAATTGAAGTGTTTCGATGACCTCAGTTCGAGTGAGAATGTTGCTGAGAATTTTATTTAGTGCTTTTTGCTCTTTTGATTAAAAAAGTAAGATTTTGACTAAAAATTCCGAAAAATAATAACATTCGGAATTTTAAAATAAGGAGAAATCTTATAAATAAAGACGTCTAGGATCCCTGCTTTAAACCATTAACTATTGCCCAAGGCAGGATTTCGGAAAAAACGAAATTTGTCGTGGAAAGTGTTCAATTATATTGACCATTATCTAACCCACTTACCGTATAACCTCTATTAATCCCCACCCTCTAATAATCCCCATCCCCTATTTTTTGACTAGGATTTCAGAATTGAGTCCATTTTTTATTTACAATTTCAAAATTTTTCAGGAGTTAAAAACTAATCCCTCGTGGGGTATTAAAAGAGGTTATACGGTGTTACTCTATTTTATCTTTTATGCTTTACAAACAAATACCAAATTAAACTCCACTACAGCAAATGTCTTTTTTTGTATTAGTGTTAGTTCAATTGTGCTATAACTCTGCGAATACCCTTTTTGCCCCGCTTGATTGCTGCTGCTCTTTCCCAAAGAACAGAATTGCTGCAAATACCAGCTTAGACCGACCAGCCAAATACTACTGCTATTACTTACTCATCATGCGGCGGGCTGACCTTTTGTTTTGCCCCTATGTCTTGGGTGCCCCTTTTGCCTTGGGTGCTATGGTTGTGATTATGCTTGTTCACCCCCACCACAATCAACATTGTTCTTGAGAATGCCAAGGGTTGGGGCCTATGCTTCGGTAGGTGGGTGGCTGGTTGGGTGGTGGTGAATGGGGTGAGTGTGTGCTAACTGTATGTGTGTGAATTCATTTTCCTGTGTTTTCATTGCCACCACTACACCAGGAGTCTGGTGTTTTGAGAATTTTTTTTCTCACTTCTAAAGTATACTGCAGTAAAATTTTGTGTTTGTATTGTACTGTAAAAACTGGCTGATTTATATTAATTATTAATACATTTGATACTGAAAACTATTTTAAAGCTATTTTCAAATTTGGCTAAATTCTGGAACACCCGCCCCAGCGAACTGATCTCAATTTTTTCTCAGTTTTATAATTTTTTAGATAAAGTTGTAAAGTTAAAATAAAAAGCACTTCTCAACAAAAATATTACTATTACTTTTGAGCAGTGTGCTCAAATCACTGTCAGTGCTCACCATACCACATAACCTCTAGGTCGTGGATTTTTTATTCCCAATCAAGGTTCTTTTTCGACTTGTCTTCCAGTACAATTGTTTTATTTGCAGACGCTTGTTAATTTAGAGTATATTTGCGGTAGAATATGCTTGCAGTAGGACTCGAACTAGCCCCATTATTAAATGCATTATTATTGACAATCAAATATCAGTGCTGAGTACAAAATCACCCCATTTCAACAAGCACTACCATTACTACCCAACATTTATCGGCTAAAAACCATTACTACCACAACTTTTTATCCGTCGCTGCTTCTATGTTGTGTTCTGAGTTTTTTGCTAGAGGAATGTGCGCTTATCTCGAAGGGTTGGATCAGTGTGTAGATGTTGAACCCTTGGCTTTCCGTTCCCACCATCACCCAACCAGTCTAGCCAGGGGTAGTAGCAGTAATAGTACACCAAGGGAATACAGCCTGCCCTGGGTGGTAATAACGGAAGTTTGATAGATCAACAAAACTAATTACTCATTCACTTAACTGTTTTAACTATTGCTCAAACTTACAGACTGTATGGCCACTTGGTTACTATATTCTTCTTAATTTTCGCCAGCTTTGAATCTCAGATATTTTCTTGACTTTTTTGCCCAGAAGTTAAGACATGGAAGGAACAAACCCTTGACTACTATTGCCACCACCTCTTACCTACTCTATTATGCACTCTACTATACCTGGGTGGTTGGTGTGTGTAATTGTCCAACTTAAGTCCTCCCCAATATTAGGTTGCTGGGGGACCAACAACCAAAGCTGGCGAAATTACTGCCAGTCCACTAAATCTCTTTACCTCCTGCCACTTCTAGGACCCAAACTTGTGGGCAGCAAAAAGGTAAAATCCAAGCATTAGAGTATAGGGTGTGTTTAACTGCGTGCTCGCTTGACTTTCCGACCACCACTTATTTCTCCTTAATGTAACTTATTTGGTGGGGGCTAGGATTATGTAAAGGGCTACATTTGACTGTAACAAAAAAGGTTGTTAGGCTTCAGGTTGGAGTGTCTCTTTTTTCGTTCGTATCTATTTTTTTTGAGATAACTGAATTAAATAATAAAGATCTCCGTGTAGCAGTCGTATTCTTGTAGGGGTTTCTGAATAACGGACACGGGCGACTTACACAAATTTATTTCAAAAAAATGGTAGAGATTTTGTGCGACACTGTATGTTATGTATGCTAGTGCTGTAGATTGGTCCCCTCTCCAGGCTTGATCCATCTGTTGATTTTTTTATTTAATAATTGTTGACTGGATACTTAAAGGATGTTTGAAAATATAATATCTAATTTTTTCATATGTTACATTAATTAAACACAAGTAAACAACATGCCTTAATTTCCAAGTAGCAGTATCGACACCAAAACATTTTAATGGTGCCACTTGACTGCTGCTTCTATCTCTACTTTACCGTATTCCTTGTCTAATTGGTTGGTTGGCGTGTTGCATTAGTGCCAACTTACATAACCACCCAAATAAGTGGTGGACACGCAAGTAAGCAATACCTCCTCACACACCTATTAAGTGACTATTGCTGAACAAACAAGGAGAGGTGTAGCTACCACTAATGGCTATTTACAACTCATCATTCATTCAGTCCTACTCACCTTACAGTCTACATCCGACTTTACAGTTTTTTCATATAGTCAGTTACTTCTGATAAGATGGTAATAGCCTTGGGGCTCAGTGGTTGCAGTCTGGATGGTTGCTATAGGTAAAAAGGCAGTTCGTAGTGGTTTTCAAAAAAATTGTATTTTTTGAAAAAAAAGCATCTATTTTTAGGTACAAACTTTATTGTGAGGGACCCCACTGGGTGCCCTCACAATAAACACTGGAAGAGTAGAAAAAATAGACTACTGGGGGCCCCCAGTAGTCTAACTTATAGTAATATCTTAGTGACTAATTTTTTTTTGAAAATTCTGCTTATTGATTCAGATTTCTGAAAAAATTCGTTCCTCACTGAAGTTGGAACTCACTGAAGGTTCTCACACGTATTTTTAAAAAAAAGGCTCTATCACAATTGTAAGTGTAGATGTAAGTGTAAGTGAAAATCTTTTTGGTATTGTGAACACCCTTCCCAATACGAATGTAAATGATAATTAAACATAAGTGTTTTCAGAGAATACTAAAAGTGCTTTATTAGTGACAAAGAGTTCAATGCTAGTTAAAAAAACTGAAAAAAAAATTAAATTGGTACGTGAGTAAAAGAACTGACTTTTGGAAATAAAAGTTAGAATAAATCGAAAATTTTCATTTACATTTTCATTGTGAAGGCGTAAGTGTAAATGTCAGTGTCAATGTAAATGTTTTTGGTATTGTGAAGACACCTTACATTTACACTTACAATTGTGATAGAGCCATAAGTCACAAGGGAGGGACCCTGACTGTGGCCTGGGAGAACTTCGATGAGATTTTTTCTGCCTATCCTTAGAGCGTAGAGCGTGTCCAAGTTTCCGACAAGTCTGCCCCCCCCCCAGCTCTGATGATTTTCAATTTGTGGTACAAAGGTCACTCAACGTTTTAAAACACCTCGAAGGACCCATATCATGGTTTTTCATAGCTTACCCTTGGCCATGGGTCATTCCTAAAATTTTTGTTGGCTTTCAGAGTTGGGAAGCCAGATTCATAAGAAACTTGGGCACGCTTTACAAGAATACGCGCATGAAAAATTATCGAAATTACCCTAGGCCACAGTCAGGGTCCCTCCCTTGACAGTTGTGTTTGTAAAAATCCAGAATATATTTTTTGCTGATATACGACCAGGCAGCTGTTAACTTAGTTTCAGCGGTTTTCAGTCCGTTTGCTTCTTTCTTTTATATTTAATAAATGAAAATCCTAATTAGACCAGGAATCTCAAATGTTTTGTTTTGAATATTTCATACAGTCGATAGCCCGGCGTTCCCGAAAGTTCGTTTTTCGGCTAGCTCCATGCCGGGTCTCGATCGTACCCTGACTTCAATAAACTTCTTAAAATTCTGGACAATTGTGTTCGATCCTTATTTAAAGCAAGCTTTTTAAACATCTTCTCTGTAGCCTACTTAAAATCTCTCGATTTACTGAACCCAATTGGCTAGCCCAATTGCAACAATAACAACAAGTACCAAGGACTGAGTGAGTCAAAACAACGAAGATTTTAGTCAAAGCAAAGCGAGATTTATGTGCTCGAGGGAGAGGTAATATGGCTAAGTGCTTCTTGGCCAGAGGTAGTGGTACTAGGAGCCACCTTTAATCCTCTACCTTTCTCTGCACTTCCAATCAATTTATTTATTTATATATATCTGTTGTACATATCCGACCCAACTCATTGCAAGAGAAGCCTTATGATCAGCCAGCCAACTCATTGCAGCTACTACTGCCCCAGGTTTCCTTACCCTAGTACCTAATGGTAGCTGGCTCAACCTCTCTTCTTAGAACTATTTTAAAGTTGGTTGGGTGTGTTGTGTTTACCGTTTACTAATCCAGGCAGCCAGTAAGTGGCGGGATGTTTTCTAAAAAGTAAAGTAGCCGTGGTAATGCTTAACTTATGCAAGCACTAATGGATGAAGATGTCTGCCACACACCCGACTTGCCATTTAGCTAAAACTTTTTTGATAATTATACTCAACATGGCGAGATTCTCTATTAACTTTGCGTGCAGAGTATGGCTGGAGCCGATTTATGGTTTCTGATTTCTTGTTTTTAAGATTTTTTTCGACTTCTGATATGATTCAGATACATTCACTTTCTGAACAGACGAGCATTCTTATTAAACAGTCAATAAAAGCTTTTTAAAGTATTTTATCTCAAGCTATTGCCTGAATTATATATAGATAAATATGGGGATAAGGCACCCTGAATGGTTACGCGACATTTGCGCACCACGACATTTGCGCACCAACACTTGTGCACACGACATTTGCGCACCGACGTTTGCGCACCAACACTGGTACCCAAACCATCATGATCGTGTCTTATTCAATTAACAAAACCTTCTTTTAAAAATTGTTCAATTCAATGATTCCGAGAGTTCAGCACTAAAAATATGCGAAATTCTTTTTTAGCGGAAATCTAAAAATTGTAAATTTTTTAGACCACAAGCGGGACCAAGACAAAAAAATTAAAATTTTCTAATTTTTTGGATGAATTTTTCATGTTTATCAGTAAACTGACAAAAAAAACATGAGTCTCAAAAATAACACCGGAAAGTTGAAAATAAACGAACTTATTGAGCAACACAATAGATACAAGATAAAAACAAGGTCGAAATTCGTCCCTTTGAAATAGCCACGCTGTATTGATGTGATTTGTCTGTGCAAACACCTAACCTGGTTTATGACTGTAATAATTTTGCTGAGATATGCTGCTGACTCACTTTTTTCCCTCATTTCCCCAGCCAAATATATATACAAATGTAGAAGGGGCTGATTGAACTGCTTGTGGTGGTCACAAGCAGTGGTCACCTTTAGTGGACACCCTTTATTTAGGTCTTGATTACTCAGCTGGATGGCTGAGTAGTGGGTGGATGTGCACACACACCTATGCTAGCTCGCTTAGATCAACTTTGGTCAAGCATGGCCAACTAGCTTAGAGACCGATACAATCCACCATTGTGCTACTTTTCCACTGGTTCAAAATAGGTCTTCCGGCTGTACTTATTTATCGGCAATATATTTTAAATCATTTTTTCAGTCAAACTATCTTCCATCAAGCTGAAAATTGTGAAAATATTGTTTTTTTCGGTAAATTTTATTTCCAGTAATTTCTTCATTAAAAAGTTTGTGAAATACTTTTGGCATTTGATATCGGCCTATTTAAAAAAAGTATCACCAATAAAAGCAGGAAGTTTTTTTTAATAGAACTTTTTTATTATGAAGCACTTTGGCAGCCAAATGTCCTTGGAAATACGAGTTGCACCACAGAAGATGGTCAAATTGCTGAGATGTAACCTACGGTAGGATGTTCGCTACTTTTTAGATTTAGGCACTTCACATTTGGGTCATATCTCAGCCATTTAACCCCTTTTTAAATTCTGCTGTATAAATCGTATTTCCAAGAATATTTTAGCGACTAAGGTGTCTCAAAATAAAAACGTCTTCAAAATCATTTGTTTTTAATGAAAAAGGACTTTTTAATCAAATAAAGCAACATGAATTGTCCTAAAGTCTAAAAAACGCTGAGTGACATTTCTATTGCTTGCAATTTTTTTTGTAAGATACTTGAAGGTATATAAGTTTATGCTGCTTATCCGGCTGAAAACGCTAACCTCTTCAAATCCAAAGTAGCAATTAGACAAAGTGTCAAGACAATCCGCTCAAGTTCACTCGCTATTTCTCTTCCGGACATCAACCACACAAAAGCCGTCTTGTTTTCATACAGTTATTCTATTCAATTCATAAACTTTTCATTTAGCTCATTCCCTTTCTGTCAATCGCTCTGAATGAGCGCTAATTGTGTATGACCTGTAGGGTTCTTCGATCAATTGTCCTTGCTCTTGACCAGCATTGTTAGGGAGGGCTAGGCGATGATAGCAAAGGGCAATAGCAGTTGGTCTGCTATTGCCCTTTGCTGACTAATCGATTGTTGGCGGCAACCCCCAGCTATTCTTCTTTTGCTCTCTGTCTGCTTGCACACCCCAAATCAATTTTACAAACTTTTGCCCTTTTTCCGTACTGGATTTTTTTGGAATGACAAATGTTAGCGCGGTTCTGAGGGCGAAAAACCAAAAAAAAACCAAATTCTAAATCCATTCTTCGTTCTTTGCTTACAATAAAACTATCAGTTTAGGCCAAAATTTTTGTTCTCAGACACTCTTTCTCAGTGTTGTGCCTGAGAATTGAGTGAGAATTTGAACAGTATACCATAACTTTTTTTAAATGAGGAAATGTTAGTTTTTGATATTTATGATCTTTATCCCATTTTTAATTTTGAGTCTGTAATCTGCAATCAGATTTAAAGTTTTATTTGCAAAAATTTGAGATTTTTACCACTCTCACTGAAAAGTTCTCAGTGAGCTCACTGTGGTATGGTATGGTATGGTACACTCAATTCTCAGGCACAACACTGCTCTTTCTCCAAAAATCCTAATTTTTCAAAGATTTTATTTGCCGATTAGTCAAAAATAAGAAAAAATCTGTTTTTATATTTGGGTTTCTACGAAAAAAAATTACGCACTAAGGTGTCTCAAAATATTTTTTGGCGAAAATGGGAAATGTTATATGAAAGTTTAAAAAAATTCAAAAAGCTACTACGAACTGTACTTTAATCTATTTTGGCTGAGAGTATAGTTTTATCTACTAGGCCAGCCAAGCCAGTTTTTTTAAATAAATAAATACCAACATATTAATTCCACAACTTCCTGCTTCTTCTGTATATGCTATTATACTTCTCACTTCTAGCCAGGTTCATCTGTTGAATTTTTTAATGGTCAGTGACATGTATGGGTCCGCTGAGAATCTAACAAACTCACTGACTGCTCTTTAAAACCAGGCATATAACCTATCCCAACCTTTTTTGGATTCAAATACCTAGACACTAAATTTTTAGACCAGCCTTACCCACAGGTCACCCACATCCGCCTCAACTAGTGCTCCAGTTTGCAAACCACTTCAACAATTTGTTGAGTAGTAGCAGCGGCAAGAGAAACAAGGTCGAGAGAGTTTTGCCCTCCAGAATAAATGAATGGTGGTTTTTTGGAGGATGTAGTGGAGACACTTGTTAATGAATGGGAGCACTTGCCAACCTCTAATTCTTTTTGCACACCACTCCAATACTTATTCATTTTTTGAGGTGCGGAGTCTTTAAAACTGCAACCCATTTTATTGAGGGCTAACGGCCAGTACTGTCGTGGTTGAAAGCTGGCAGTAAATATTGGTGTGTCATGTGAATGAGCAATTCACTGTGTTTGCTATTCTGGAAAGTAGTAGTATTGGGTAGAGGAGGGTGTATGTTTTACCCCTCTTGCCTGCTTTTATGGCTTTACTTGCTGCTCACCAATACAACAATGTGCGTATGTGTATTTCACCATATTATTCTTGTGGGTTTGCAGATCATTCATGCGATAATATTGTTTTACTTTTGTAAGGTCTTGTAGTTTGATGTTGCTTACGGGTTTGGATCTGCCTAAGATTCTGAATCTTTTTTAATTTAGTTTTTTGTGTTTTTTTGTAAATTTTGATTTTCTTAGTCATTTTATCACTGAGTTTATTTTTTAACTCTCAGATTTTTTTAAATTTCTGAATTTGTTTTGTAGTTTTTAAAGAATATTACTTTTTTAAATTACAAAATGTACCTACCGTATTCCTCTATTAGAGCACTTGTGCTTTATTTTAAATTTTCCGAATATCGGAAATTTTTGTATGGATGTCAAAATTTTCGGATGTAAACTCAAAAACAAAATAGCGGAGTAGTTAGAGAACTAAGAAAATGCAAAAAACCGCTTTAATTTTTTTACTGTGCACTCACAAAGTCGAGAGGCGCTCTATTAGAGAAAATACAGTATTTTACAATGTTCCGATACCTCACCAAAAGTGAAAATCTGAAGGTAAAGCAGAATAAAAATATCTTCTCAAAACACCATGCAATTGGTGGTCAAAGGTCTCCATTGAATCGGCCATAATATAACAGAAAAAACTAGAATTGCTCCTATGAGGACTGCTGACTATAGAAGTATCAACAAGTTGGATGAGCAATCCGCCAATCGACATTAAGCTGAAAGCTCAATTCTATCGGCACGCAAGTACAAAGCAAAACTTGTTCTACCCCTTAAAAAAGTTGCTTGAGTATTTTGAAGCAAAACCTTTTTAGAGAAGTGTCATTTGCACACTATATTATTGTTCTTAACATGTCTAGCAGAAACAGTTATTGAAGCATGGGTTAAACAGATTACTTTTCTTTATTTTGCTCCGTTATTTACTCTTTTTTGAAATTAATTCGGCAACCGGACCGCGGAAAAATTGCAGAATTATGCAAAATGTCCGGTTGCCAATTAGTTCATCTAACTGATTTCCCTTTTCTTTTAAAATAAATCCACCGTTTCCCAACACCAGTGAGTTAATTGTGTTTGTGTGGGCAGAGAAGTGGCTCTCGCGCACTTTGCTACCTAGGTTGTGGAGCAGGGATAGAGAACAAAAGCAAGGGATATGATTGGGTGTATTACCGCTCTTTTAATTGAATAGGTAATAGTGGTGGAAAACAATAGTAAGGGAAAATTAATCTGATTGGCTTAATTTGTAGGTCCCAATTTTTGTAAAAAAAATCAGATTCTCTTCATATTTCTCACAAATGTTATTTAGACCATACGAATATTTTTCAACGTAATTTTTGAAAAAAGTCATAATTTTAATAAAAAGAGCTATTTAACAAAAAATACTAAAGAGGGGAGAAGGTTAAATTTTCAAATTCTAATTTTCGACGACGAAAATGGTCTTTTAAAAGATTTAGCTTCTTTATTTTGTGTAAAAGTGCATATTATCTACGACACTAACTAAACCGAAAACATTTTCATATAATCCGGGGTAAAAGCCAGCGAGCAATCAGGAAGTGAGTAAATGATATCTAGGAAATAAAAATAGGAGATAATGCCGGTGATAGTAATTTGCGCAGCTCTCCAGGGCACATCCTCCTTACCTCAGCAGCACTAGAACCGCCAGGAAATTTGCCTTATAAGGATTAGATGGTTAATCTGGAGGGCATTGTAGTAGACGCCACAACAGGAACTATGGCTACTTACTCGTCGTAAACCAATAAGTTATTCTAGCGGCTCACGATAAATTTGCCGACGAAATACCTTTAATTAGCTAAATTGATAGCAATGTAGTTGGCTGGTCACATCTTTCCTATTTCCTGAGCCTGACGTAGCCAGTAATCATAAGCCAAGTGCTTGGATTACCCTTTGCTTGGAGTTGCTGCCTACAGTTACACCCCTTGCTGCTACTTATTTATTTACTTAAATCCTTTAGTAATATTGAAAATGAGATAATAGTGTATTCTAAAATAGGCTTTTGACTTACTATTTTTGCTAGTTGGCTGAAGTATTCACTCAAAAGCGCTTTCAAATGATGTCATGCTACTGGCTTCGGTTGTTGTAACCAGATTTTTTTGCTCGTGATATTATAAATTAGACCGTTTCTTTTCCTAACACTTGGACGGTTTATTGCAAAAATAGCCGGAATAGACACATGATTTCACGCTGAATCTGAATGCACAAATAGAACGGCGAAAAAGATGGTGGTCCCATTGTGGCAGTTCTAATTTTTTTGAGAAATATTTTATTAGGCGAGTTTTTACTCATTGGAGAGCGCTTTCAACGGCGGAAAACTTTTTTCATTTAGATTTGGGGTTTGCCGATTTCAGCCCTTGAAGTTGAAATTTTCGGGGTTTATGGGAAAATCTTATGACTGGTTCCGTTGTGCCAGTTATAACTTTTTTGAGAAATATTTTATCAGGCTAGTTTGTAATAACTAGAACGCCCTTTTTGTGGTGGAGGACCTTTTGCAATTATATCTGGATTTTTCTATTAAAAATTTTGAAATTTCGCTCTTTGAAGTTAAAACGGAGTTTTTTGTGAGAACGTTCATAAAAATGATATCGAACAGTGCTGAAAAATATCAGTCGAATCTTCCACTTAAATCATGGGCACACGAGAAAAGTTTATTAAAGCACCTGTAAGGCGCCCATCTACTTTGTACAGTAATACTGGTATTTACACGACGAATTCTCCCTACTATTTCTAATAAATCAGTGTAACCGAAAATTTTTATGTGTGTGTAAATACCCATCATCACCATGTAACTAGTTGTTTTGCACGCTCTCAATATATTCTTCTCCTATTTCTCCACACACCTTTGAATGGATGGGTTTAATGCAGGAGATGAGTGAGTGGTTTGACTATGTTAATTTGTGTGTCAATTGAGTTAAATGGAGGGCAGCGAGTATTGCTACCTCCGCTGCTAAGTACTACTCCCTCACCTAGGAGGATTGTCATGGAGCATGGATTAGGGAGAAGACTACCGCCGGATGGGAGGGGGACCACTCTCAACTACAACCCAACAACCATCACCACCCCACCAACTTAGCCTATTTGCATATTAATGAAGATAGGTAGTGGGGAGTGGTGGTTGGCAGCAGCAGCATGGATGCATGGCCAACTACGCTTTTAACCACCAAATTACTTGTACACAACACTCACACAACTTTTTTGTTTTGGTTTCATTTTACTTTTTGGGATGGTGATCAGAGTATTAGGAAACTTCAAGTTTTTTGGGGTTTTGGGGTTTTCTAAATTTTGAGTGTTTTTTGACATTTGTTTTATCATTCTTAAGTTTAAAAAATAAATTTTTTGAAATTTTATTTAAATTAAGTTTTCGTAATTTTACGTATTTTATGTTCTTTATGCTACAAGTTTATAATACATAACGTTTGCAATTTTTTAATTTGGTTTATCCTGCGCCAAGCCACAAGCTAAAAAAAATAGGGAGCACCAAGGCGAGATTCAAGGGCGATTTAAGATCCTAATCTAGTTCGGCAAATATGTAAATTTTGTTTTCTATTATAATTATATCGAAGTGCTAACTTTTGCTATTATCAAGTATTTCCACTTCATCGGTATTTGTGTTTCATCCGGCATACAAGCTTAGCAACAAGAATATCTTACGTATAAGATCACAAAGTATCCTTTAAATGCTTAATGTTAAAAAAAATACTTAAAAGCGGAAAGAAATAAGGATAATAAAACATTATTAAAGTGTTTTCGTTTATAAAATATTTTAAATGTAAATAAATTTTATTTACCGTATTTCCTTGCATCTACGTTCCCAACACCCTTTATTAGCCTCCTACTTTCAAATTTTGTTTTTTGGTGGCATTTAAAAATTGTTTACCGTATACTCTCTAATAAAAGCACATGTGAGTCTATTTTCTAACTCCTCTCGGCGTTAAAAGTGGAATTAGAAAAGCATGTGCAAGTTAGTAAAATGCACAAAACAGTGATATAAAATTATTTCTCTTGACTTATATGTCAATCCTCGAAGTAGAGGGTCGGTTTATTAGAAAAGGCCAGCCTATTAAATCTCTAAAAACCCGCCTCCCTTGAATTGAAAAAGTGTAACCAAAGTAACTTTTTTTATATAGTCCTTGCTGTTTACCGTATTTATTCTAATAGAAGAGCACCCCTCTGATTCAAAACCGTGTTTTTGGCATTGTGTATTTGACCTATTTTTGAAGACTGCTTATGGCCAAATTACCACCTATTTTGTAGTCTGTGAGATGCGCTAGAAAATAAGTGGTAACTTGCCTAGGAGAAGTCTCTTAAAAGGGCTAATAAACACAATGCCAAAAAAGAAAATTTTGAATCAAGGGGTTGCTCTTCTATTAGAATAAATACGGTACATTGAATTTCTTCGCCGCTGCACTAATGATGCACTTGTATTTAAAAACCTTCCTTTAAATCCAACCATTTAAAAACACAAAAAGCAAAAAAAATATTATTATTGCCTACTGCAAAAGGTGTGTGCCCTAAAAAGTAGAGTAAAGCTAAACTTAAAATTCATGAGATTCATAGGTCTGTCTCCCACCCAATGGATTCTTAATTTCTTCTTCTTCTCCTACTGCTGCATCAAAAACACACAAGTAGCAGTAGAACCTTTGCTAGCACCCCTCAACCACCACTACTTCACTACTTTATTCATTGCCAGTTTACCCCCCCCCCTCTCTATGTAACCAGCAATAATAGCAGAAATAATACCTCCCACCTCTACCCAACCATCCATATCTTCTTGAAGTAAGGGAAGAAGTCAACCCGGCACATCCACCACCACTTTTTTGGCTTACGCGAAGGTCAACCGAAACTTTTTGCTTTTAGCCATTATTATTATTGAGGCTGGGGAAGGTCAAAACAAATAGAAGGGTATTGTGGCTTACCTGTCCACCCTTTTGTGTTATCCTTGTGCTAAACCGCTGTGTTATATCTGTTTTGGGAGGGGGTGGTTGGAAGTTTGGTTGGAGAAGGAGAAAAGCTGGTGGAAGATTACTTTTTTGTGGTATGGGAAACATGAATCAGGTGGTCTGGTGGGTAGATGTATATCCAGTTAGGGCTGACTCCATAAAGTTGGGAGGAGAAAAATGCTTTGGGCTAATCTCTTATGTGTTTAGAGAAGAAGAGTTGATTGGTTTAGGCTGCTGGTGGTTGTTCGGTCTCCACAGGTTTTCCTTACCTCTTTTTGCTTTAGGATATTACTACTACAGTAAATAATGTAGGGCTGAATATTTAGTAGCAGGTTTGCAGTAAAATTCTAACTGTAACAGCTAAACAAAACAAAAAAGGTTTGATTCCGCCTGGAGCTTGACTCCTTTTTTAATTACCGTATTTTCTCCAATAGTTAATAATTTTCAACCACCCTCTTTGGGTGGCGGGGGGGGTGGTGCTACAATTAGAGAGGGAAGGCTACTATTAGAGTAAATACGATGAATAGATTTTTATAAAATTTTAGTTTCAAGTAAATTGTAAAGATTATAAAGTTTCAACTTTTTAAAGAATTAACAGATAGAAGGAGCAGTTATCGACGCTGTTAACCTCCTAACCATTTTTTCGTTAGTTATTCCTGAAAGGGTGTCTAGTCAAACTGTTTTCGGAAGTCACGGTTCATTAAAACAAAACCCTGGGCTCTACCAACTTTTAGACGGTTAATCGGTAAGAACCTGCTTTTCGTTTTATTTTTGCAGTAAATTTACCAGAGTTATACTTTATGCGATTTTTGGTTTTGATTTATTTTCCTATTTTTCGTTTCACGGATCGAATATTACCGTAGTTATGATCTAACAACAATTTTCCATCATTTTCATAGACTTTAAGATAAATGCCAACAATCATTTGTATTCTTTAAAAATATATTTAGTCGGATTTATTATTTGTGTGTTATCTAGATGAAAGTATCTGTAAAAAGCTCAACTTTCCCCATCTATTTTTTTGGCATAAAACTCATGGGAGTTTAATTCCATTTTTATTTGGTCTGCCTCCGCTTTTTGAGTTGAGTCCAAGTTGGAAGAGGATTATTGGCGGAAGGAGGGTAGTGGTTGAAGAGCTCATATATATGCTTATCATGCCATAACTTGGAGCACTGGTTTGATGGCCAACGATGTGTGTCAACTTTCCTCAAATTGGAGCGCTTCAGAGATGATTTTTTTTGGCACTTTATTTATACTTATCTTTCTACTGAGTGTCCCTCGAGCAATCTTTTTATTTCTTTTTGACTTTAAAACAATTTTTTTAATATTTTTAAAGTTTTATTATGTTAGTAAAATCAAAATCATTCTGAATTTTTTTAATCGAGATATTTAAGACTTTTTATATTCTTGTCTATTTTTCCAAATTTTTGATGTTTGGGTTAATGAAAGTACCCATTGTGAGCAATTTTTCTCAATGTTCTCTAGTAGCTGAAATTTGAAAATCTGCATCATCTGAATTTCAAGAAGATACTTGATTTCCAAGATACCGTATTTCTTCTATTAACTCCCCGTTCTCTAACAATTCCTCACCCTACGGACCTTATATCTCAGCCTAGAGCAATCATTTCGCAGAACTGTTTATTGCGTTTTCTTAGTAACCACGAATTTACATGATAACACTTTCCAGATTTTGGTTGAGCACCCGAAAATATCAAAATCGACCTCAAATTTTTTCGACTTTTTAATGGTTGAAATATAACTCCCCATACGGACTTCAAAAAGGAAAAAAGGTATGATCTAAACTTGGATTGTCAAGATTTCAAACAACGACCATCTTATTAGGTTATACCTTGGTAACTAAGCACTATTAGAAAATAATATTTCTTGATTCAAATCCTGAAAATATTTTATTTACTAGCAGGCACCATAATGAAACATACGATATACGATTTGGGCACTTTTTTAAATTATCAAAGTTTCTATAATAGCGTACATTAGACAGAAATCGAAAATTGAAATTCAGATTTAGAAAAAATTGTCTGCCTTAAAGGGGAATCAAGAGGCAGAATAGGATCTAGAACTTTTGTTACCTTTAAAAAAATTGCGCTCAATTTAAACTGCTTTTACTTAACAAAATTCCTAAAACCAGGTTCAAAACCCAATTTTTATTGAATAACATTCAGGAATTGACGATAGGTCATTTCGTGTGAGTGAGTATAGTGAGTAAAGGAGAAGAAGGGTCGGTTACACACAACATACATGCCTCCCATGTGCCAGGATGTACATGGGAGAAGAGGGTGGACAAGTCAACCGTACTACTCACCCACCCACTTCCTTCTCCTCTCCTACAAACAGGGAAGGGGTACACCTAGTACTACAACTACCTCTATTACAACTACTACTACTAAATAGGTACCCCACCTTAGTTTGACTGAGTGAGTGGTGCAGACCTGCAGCTCATTGGCTGTGATAGCTGTCATTTACCCGCAATACAGGTTTTGATGGTTTAGAGGCTCAGCATCACTACCACTACTTCTCTTTTTTGTTATTGCTGGTGACCACCACCGCCGCCACTGGCAGTGATTGTTTATATATGCCTGCTACTTTGGCTGACTATTAAACCCATACTCAGCAGTGAAGACTGGCCAAGCGACTAACTCAAACTTTGGCGCTGAGGAGGGGACTAACTAACTAACTCACAGACTTTTGATAATAAACAAAGTAGTATAGGGATAGCTACTACATTCACTTGCCTGTGCTATCTCTTACTTGTTTATAATGTAGGACAAATACACAATTTCGGATTGGCATTATTGCTATTACTGTCGAACCTGCAGAGACCGCCACCGCTGGCACGCCGATTTGGTGGCAGTTTATCGGGGGTGACGGTATATTGTGGGTGCCATTTTACTATAAATGTCGTCGCCAAATCTGGTGACCATAGGGTGGCGGTTTATACAGGTTCGACTGTATTATATAAGATTGATAATTTACTCTTGAAAGTTTATGTTTTACATGAACTTTTGAAGTCTTTTACCAGCTGTCTTTAGTCAGTATAGTCCCAAGGATTCCGGTTTTACGAATAATTTTTCTTTATTTTTTGTTAAGTCAGTAATACATCAAAAATTGCGAGAAATCACCTCATTTTTTAAGTAGTATTCCTTTACATTGAAAGACTCAAGTTATTATTCCAAAAATTATGAGTTTTAAAAACGGTTGGCAGTGTTGGAGCTGGTTAAGCTTGAGGCATGTGCTTACAATGAGAGTCATTGAAAAAACTTTTTTTGAAACAAAATCAATTTGAGAGACCGATGCAAAAAATTTCACTTTATTTTAACCAAAAATGGTATTTGAGAATGTTGAAAGAATTTTTTTGCAACAAAAAACAGAGAGAGAGTCATTTTTTTCCGGCATTGCACGAACACATAAAAAGACCAAGATTCTATTTTAAAACATTTTTTTTTGAAAAACTAAAACCCGGATTTTCCCCATTTTTTCGGATGAGGATAGGGCGAAATTGGGAGAGATTACAGAAGGTGAACTTTGTATATTAGGCTTTCATAACTATAGAGTCTAGTAAAAATGGGCTGCATTTACTGAAAATTAAGACTACGAAAGACAAAAATAAGTCAACATTATGTAGTTAAGCTATAATGTTGCTTGAGTGTTGCTGCACACCCCATTATCAGCAACTTATTTGCCTGGGTTTATTTCTTGCCCCTGCCCTGGTTTACCCTCCTGTTTACTCAACCGATTCACACACCCATTTCTTGGTTTGATAGACATCATCATCATCCTGTTGTGTGCATGCTCACCCACAATACTGCTACGGTTTTGTTTGTCCTCTTCTTGAGTTAATGTTTTACTTTGTATTTTTGTGACAAAATAGATGGAAAATTTCACAGTACTTGACTTATCGTACACCTTTTCTATTTTAGAAGGCCTCAAAATTTTACCGAAAATGCCAGAATAATGGTCGCAAGAAGCCAAAGATCTCCCAAAATGCACCAGGCAACCAATGGTCGAAAATCTCTATAGAATCAAATTTGCGCCAAGAAGACAATGTGAAAAACTGTAATTCCTATGAAAACTGTAGACTACGTAAACATCAAGAAACTGGAGGAGTAAAGAAATCAAAGAGCAAGTCACAGTTATAATCGGTGCCATGAGCACGCAAGCACAGCAACAGCGCGGCGGCAAACAAATTTAATTTAGACCTTGATTTGAAATTTCAAATGAATTTATTTTAGTACATTTTGTCACTTTCGTGGGAGGCGATTGATAGTGTGCCCACGATGAAAGTCGGATGTCGAGGTTATGCATCTTTGCGATATTTCAATTTTTTAAAGTGACACATTGTCTATTTCAAAGGTCCTTTCCAGACTTCTACCTACATTGTGAAGATGCTTTATATACCGTATTTACTTTAATTAAAACACCGGTGCGTTTATTTTTCAACCTCCTTGCAGGAGGTGCGTTTATTTCTCGAACCCTCAAAAATTCTGAAATTGTCAATCAGAAATGGCCTTAATTCTGAAATTCTAGTCAAAAATGAGGAGGAGGAGGGGGTTGCGTTAATTAGAAGGGTGCTTTAATTAAAAGAAATACGGTAGGTTATACGGTGTGTTCTAGTTTCCGATCTGATTTTTCAAAGAAATAACCAAAAGCTATTTTTTTTCTAATACCGTATTTCTTCTTAGTAACGCGCCGGCGCGTTTATTTTTGTATCCCCAAAAATCCGAAAAAAATTCGATGTCGATCTCAATATTTTTATACAAAAATCAAAAATTCAGAAAGCAGAATCGGTAGAGCTCGCGGGAGTTAAGAAAATGCCAAAAAATAACAGATCGAAAGAAAATTTCTGTTCCGAGATACAAATTCCAAAGTCAGGGGGATGGGTTAATTAGAGAAAATACGGTGAATCCTGAAACATTCTGTACAAATGCAACTTTATGAAAAACGCTAAAAATTGTGTTTATTCCTAACTATTTAACTTATTCATATCTGGACACCCTATTGATGATTATTTTATTTCTTTTGTTGAGTAGTCTCAGTTTTCGAAAGTTGGGCCGAAATTAGAGCAATTTAAGGGGGGTTGTTGTTGAGCCTTAATTAAGTGATCCTTTTCTTCCTTTTCTCACCAGCAATACTACTACTTGCTACTGGTGATGGTGTAACCAGTCAAGGCCACCATCCTTTGTCCTTTTGTTTACTTTGAGATGGGCTGGCTGTGGTGGGTAATCTTAGCCAATTAGATGGCTGCATACTGTACAACTGAGGGGGATTAACTTACTTATGGATCGTGGTGGGGTGGTGGTTAGGCGTGCAATGTATTGTTGTAATTTTTAGACTGCTCACTAGTGGTATTATTAGTTGTAATTGTTGTTGTCTGTTGCAGGAAAACTTGGCATATTTAGTATTATTACTGCTTAGCTTATAGTCGGCACTACTATTGCCCTGGTTTGATGAGTGTGGCAGCAGCAGCGACGGCACAGCCAATGTCCAGTAACGCCAATGGCAGTGGCCCTCCTGACGCCAAAAAATTCAGATTTTCACTGCCTACTCAAGTGGGTTTATTGTCTCTTACAGTGGACTCTCGATTTAGCATAACCCACGATTAAACATACGTTTTTTTCAAATACATTTTCTTTTTTTTAATTATGAAGATATCCACTCTCTTTAAAATTTTGTGCTTGACATTTCCGTCGTTTTAGAATTTTTCGTTTTTGAAAAAAATTCTGAGAAATGCTTTAAAGTGAATATTTCGAAATTTAGGCGTTTTCTCAGAATTTTTTTTGGAAACGAAAAATTTTAAAAAGACAGAAATGTCAAGCAAAAAATTTTAAGGAGGTGGGTATATTCAGAATTGAAAAAACGAAAAATCGTATGTTAAATCGAGAGTCGACTGTACCAGGACTGACATTGGAAAAAAATAAAAATTATACAAAACAGAGATGTTGTACAGTGCGTATCATAATGATAGGAAAACACGAGTTTTTGCAAAATAGTTAAGTTTTTTGTTCAAAAAATTCCTATTTTTCAAACACAATGTTGAATTACATCAAAATGATGCTATTCGTGATAAAAAAAAGTGGTTGGTCTTGAGTGGAATTTTTTACGCCCGCTAAACCGAAAAAATGCCGTATCATTATGATAGGAACTTTTAGTAAAAACACGTTTATTGACTCTATAACATAACCATTTGGATTAATAACAGATTTACAATGTAAGCCCTGAATCTTAGTTACAATTTGGTATATCAAGCTCTTCTTTTTGATTATTCCGAGAAAAGTTATGACCATCAACAAAAAATTGTCGATTTCTAGTCAAACCTCTATTTCTGCCTTATTTTAGGACATTCTTACTTCTTTCAACTTCAACCGTCCGTTTCTAGGCTTTTGCAATCCTTTGAAAAAGGTTGATATGTCATTTTGTAGATAAATTATTAAGCTTTCAAAATATGCATTAATTGATAGCTTTCGATATTAAAACTTTTAACAAAAGTCAGTATTTATGCGATCAAACAACCATTTTCCTTATATTTACTTTGATTTTGACTAGAAATCGACAATTTTTGTTGATGGTCATAACTTTTCTTGAATAATCAAAAAGAAGAGCTTGATCTACCAAATTGTAACTAAGATTCAGGGCTTACATTGTAAATCTGTTATTAATCCAAATGGTTATGTTATAGAGTCAATAAACGTGTTTTTACTAAAAGTTCCTATCATAATGATACGGCATTTTTTCGGTTTAGCGGCGTAAAAAATTTCCACTCAAGACCAACCACTTTTTTTATCACGAATAGCATCATTTTGATGTAATTCAACATTGTGTTTGAAAAATAGGAATTTTTTGAACAAAAAACTTAACTATTTTGCAAAAACTCGTGTTTTCCTATCATTATGATACGCACTGTAGAGCCCAGAAAAGTAGATCAGGAAATATGTATTGTAAAACTTCAAGTTATCAAATCTCGACCTTCCCACCCTCATTAAAAAATCGTATTTTTGCACTGTGTTTTTAACTAACTTTAAAAAAAATAGACAAGTTACGATCTCTTTTGTTGCTAATTTCACTAGTTAAAGCAGTCGAGCAGTCTTTAAAAATTGGCTCTAAACGAGAGGTATGTTGTCTTCATATTTTTTGAAAAAAACATTTACATTTATATAACCTAATATTTATTAAATTATTAATCTATAATATTAACTTATTAATTAATTCATATAACCCAATCCAGGTAGTGGTCCAGCAACCTTTGTTCAATCTGCATGGCCACAGCTCACCGGATGCTGTTCAGCCAAAGGCCCCAAGCCATGAAGGACAACATCTTTTTTCGGACCAATCCTTGGTAGATGAGCCTAGGTCATGCTCCAACAACAATAATGAAGACCTAAACAGCCCAGATCAAGATATAGAGGTCAAACCAGAGATTGAAGACCAGCGTGAATCCAGCAGCTCACCTACCTTCAATGCCACACCCACATGCACCAATAGCTTCGAAGACGAAAATGAGTCATGTGGCACCAAAAGTGAACAAAACACATTTTCTGCTACTGATGACTTTTTTAAAGTACTCGACATCAAACCCCTTCCCTGAACCCGTTGTTTATGTCTGGAGTACCCGGTCTCCAGATGCCTAATGGCCACAATCCACCGATAGACTTCTTCACAATTTTCCAGCAGCAGGCTAATACTCTGTTTGCTAAGGTTGGTATATTAGTGAAAAATATCTGGTCCAAAACGGGGCGTTAGGACGAAAAAACGCAAAGAATTTTTAGTTTGTTGAATACTTACTAAAACCTCCATTTTTCAGAGTTTCAATAATGCTCTGAAACCAGCCAGCAATAACCACAATAACAACCTATCGTCTAACCGAAGCACACCCAGTCGTCTATCCTCGAGCACCCCCATCCAACAGGCAACTACCTCCCCTGCCCCTCCTGTCATTCCAGGTTGGCTTTGGAAAAGTTGGACTTTGCAAATTGCTTTGTTGATTTTTATATTAAAATTGAATGTTATAGGTGCATTAGCAGTAGCCGCATCACCAGCGGCCCAACTATTTCCGGAAGATGACTGGTCCTGGCACCGCAACCCACAGGCATCCATTCGATCTGGAGGCACCAATAAGCAAACCCCTGTGTGGAAATACTTTGTCTACAACAAAACTGAGAACTTGAGCCGGTTAGTCATGCTAAAATTAAAAGAAGAGATGTTATTTCAACTCAGTATGCTGCTTTGTTTAGTTTTCGAGCACCTAGAAGTAGAGTCCTCGTGAAAGAAAAAAATTTCGAGTTTTTTCGGGTTCTCAAGACTTCAAAAAAGTATCGATATTTTTAAGCTTGAGACTTAATGACGGATTTTACTACTAAGGGATTTGGATACGGGAGGAGCGCAGGGTTGATCTTACGATGCGGACTATTGGTCGAAGAGCGCGCGAAAATTCAGTGGAGATTTCTGTGACCAGGAACGTACTAAAAAGGCAAAGAAAAAATAGACCGAAGAAACATTAAAATTTCTAAAAGTTTTCGCGGAGGCAAAGAAATTGCACGCGGGCTGTGAACCAAAGTTTACGAGTCCAAAGTTGACATCAAGGCCTGTAATCTACAATCCTGCCCAGAAGTATGTATATAAGATTTTTAATCAACTAAAAATCAAATCTGAAAATTAAAATATATATCCTCCTAAATATCTTAGTTCTTTTTTTTACTTTCATAAGCAGTATTTAGTGGGAGGTAAAGCTCCTAATTTTGAGCTACTTTTTTGAGTGATGTCAGTGGCAAAAGAGACTTCAATATCCTCTTCCTGCTCCTGTAAATAATATAGGATTAGCCCCAAAACCCTGATGTACAATCTGCTTAGCTAGCAATCAGCGTCTGCAGTAATGATTCTCACTTCAGACAAAATTCAAAAAAACAGTAATGCTATTATAAAACCTTTGCGGGGGAAATTGAGAAAATTTTGGGTCCATCTCGAGATTTTGGAGGGAATACTGTACATTAAATATATATTTTTTAAATATGCTTCTCATATTACACCTCTCAATAATTACCCCTCTCAAAGTAAACCCATAAAAGTTTCTCAAAAATGTCCCGAAAAGCGCTGAACACCCCTATGTCTTAGTTTTGTATGCAGTCGACCTTATATAATGCGGCGCAATAAGACAAGACTTGAAACATATTTCTAAATTGATGCTCGGTAATTCAACACGCTAGTGTCAGTTGCCAAGGATCGACTGTACAATCAGAACTTTAAAATACAAATTTCAATAATCTGTTGCAGATGCATTGTTGGAAGCTGCACATACATGTTGAAAGGACCACACACCTCCACACTCGCCTGTCACTTAAAGAAGCACACTGCGGAGTATGCCGAATTCCAGAAACTCAAGGTATTGCAAGTTAAGGTAGCTTTGCATCGTCATTACTCACAGTATTCTCAGTTTTCTCTCCAAATTCTGCCATATCAATCATTTCCTGCTATTTTAAGATTTCCAAAAACTCCAACAACCCAGTAAATTTTTCAGTCAGAATACAGTCGTGAGCGCAACGTGGGTGGAGGCAATCAGGGCCAAGGCAATGGCACCCCATCCAGCAATGCCAACAACAATAAGAACTCATCGTCTGGCTCATCTTCAGCCTCTTCCTGTGCCTCATCCTCGTCAGTGGGCGGTGGGGGTGGACAGGTGTTGCAACAGCCAGGTCTACTACATCCTCACCTCTTCAATACAAGCACTCCGCTGCACTCTCGAGGTGGCTGCAATATGACTAGAAATGGGGGCATGTTGTCTCCAAACTCGACTTCATCTAGCCCTTTCGATACAATGTCACTGAATGGAATCTTTGGAATGGCCAACCTGCCTCCCTTAAACTCAGCTATGAACACATCCATGGGCTACTATGCCAATACTAGTGCCGTGACTACACCTGTGTCCACCATTCCAAAGAAACCAGCGCAAAATGGCAAATCAAACAACTCTGTGAGGTATGAGCGTTTATACGATATCTTTAGGATATGTCAAAAAAACTTCGACCATCTAAAAACACAATGAAGTAATTATGCCGCTATTCGGTGAAATTTCTATGTAGGCAGACCCTCACCCTGCCGATTTCCAAAATTTTGGGCGATAGAGAGAAAAAAAGATCCTGCTTTCAGATTCAGCCATTTTCTGAAATGTTAGAACAATATTAATAATTAAAGTCATTGAATAAGCACACATTAAGATTTTGATATATTTCAGCGACATTGCCAATTTGCTGAGTGCCAGAGCAGTCGCTGCCGCAGCAGCTGCCGCCGCCGAGTTAAAACAGCAAAGTTGTTCTCCTCAGTCTGCAGAAGATGATTTCTCAGGCCAATCTCCCAACTCTCGACTGCCACAAGCTGCTACCACATGCACGCCTAAGTCGTCCACCTCTAATGTGTTCCACTCTGCTTTGAATTTGGCTGGAAGCAGTGGGAATACTAGCAATAATTCCAGGAAAAGTAAGTGCTATTAAAAAAAATTTACACTATATACATAAAAAAATTAAATGGAAATTGTTAGTGATCACTTGGGTATTCAGATGTCAGTTCGTGCTCCGTGAACCAGACCTCGAGAAGCAGCCTCTCATCTTCCCCAGCCACAACCTCTATTAGCTCTGTGAGCCAACATTCCGCCGCAGCGTCAGCCACTCAGATAGTCAAGAAAAAGCACCAGCAAGAGGATCGACAACATCAGTTGCAAATCAACTTGGCAATGTGCATGGCTACTTCTAAACTACCCAGCGGTCTCCTTCACAACCCTTTCTTCAAGGACCTTCTGGAATGCACACATCCTGGATTCGTGCTGCCCACAGGCGTTAGACAAATTGAAGAGGTTAATAAATTATTCCTTTGTAAATTTTCCTAAACCCGCGTGAAAACATAAAGGAGGACCATTTACGTTGAACAAACAAGGACTCATGAGTCATGACAAGACAATTTAAAATTGGGCTTGAGTTCAGAATCCCCCCCCCCCACGGGGAGTGATCAGACGGAGGAGATAACATCATATTCGTGTTTTTCGACCCCGATTTCCTGAGAAAGCCGGCTGTTTTTTTATTTCTGAAGAAAAAAATTTTTTCGATCAACAGGGGGGTATCATGGTTTTTTAGTCAAAATTTCGAAAATTTGAATTGGCGCCTTTTGAATTTTAAAGGGATTAAGGGCTGTATAGGGAGGGGAAGGGAATAAAAGGGGGCCACTAATCACACAAGGGCCACTAACAAGAAGATGTTGAACATAGTTTTGAATACTGGGGCCTACCGCATAAATAAACTCTGGTATGCATGCTTTTTCATGCATCCAGAGTCACTTTCGAGTGATTTGTGTCTAAGGTATGTGGGTGTGCGGATCTCAACTCCAAGCCCCCAAGCCCCCTGCGCCCCGAAGGGGGCGCAGGGGGCTTGAGAGTTAGAGATGCGCGCACACACTTACCTTAGACATGATTCCGAGAAGTACTCTTGACCGTAAAATGCATATAGAGTCTATTTTTGCCACGGCCCAAGTTGAAAAACATGGTAAAGCAGCCAAAAACACAATTCTTTAATTTTATTTTGATTTTCGCATAAAAGTGGCCCCTTTTATTCCCTTCCCTCCCTATACAGCCCTTAATCCTTTAAAATTCAAAAGGCGCCAATTCAAATTTTCGAAATTTTGACTAAAAAACCATGATACCCCCCCTGTGGATCGAAAAAAAATTTTTTCTCCAGAAATAAAAAAACAGCCGGCTTTCTCAGGAAATCGGGGTCGAAAAACACGAATATGATGTTATCTCCTCCGTTTGATCACTCCCCGTGGGGGGGATTCGAAACTGCAACCTAAAATTGTTCAAAGAGAGTAATAACACGTATGTTGGCTGAAATAAATTTTGAAATTTTTTTCAAAATTTTTGACCCTCAACTAATTGTAAACTACCAGATCTAACGAGGTGGCCCATTTTTAAGAGCGCAATACTTTTTTTTGTCACAGATTCACTTTTTTCTGTCACAGATTTCCTCATTTCTGTCACAGATTTGAATTTTCCTTTCCTATCAGATCTTTCTATTAAATTTTCTAACCTTTTTTCCAAAGTTTTAACACCATTAGGTAGCTATGCAATTCTAGTTTCTGGCGAGTTATTATTTGCTGCACCATCTCTGCAAAATGTAGCACAAAAAGGTAAAATTATGATCCAAATTATTTTTCTGACTTCCTTCATACTTTCACCTATTTGTGTTATATTTTGCGAGGAAAATGCAAAAATGATACTTCACCAGAAACTAGAATCGCAAGGCTATCTGATAGTGTAATAACTTTTAAAAAAGATCAAAAAATTCGAAAGAAACAGGGAAAACTAAAATCTGTGAAAGAAATGAGGAAATCTGTGGCAGAAAAAAGTGAATCTGTGACAAAAAAAAGTTTTACCCTTTTTAAGATTTGCATTGAATAATAAACAAAATTTAACTTTAAATACAAATAAAAAACAATTCAGAAAAAGTATTTGGACCAAACTCATTTACTTTCCATAAATTAGTTCAAAACTGAAATTTGAAGTCATTTCCCAACAAAAGACGACAAATAATTTTTTCCTCAATTTAGCTAATCAATGCTCAATACTCTTACGCAGTGGAAGCCGTCAAGAAGCAGATTTCTTCCGCTTCGAAGATTTCTTTGCTGATCGATGTCATAAGACTAGCTCCATCAGCCAATTTAGTTATCAAAGATGAACAAATAGAGAGCAAATCTTGCCGAATCTGTGTGTCAGCCGCTTTCTTCTCTGCACTCAGTCAAAGCATTGAAGTTGTGTTGCTTGGAATTGACGATGTTGACTGTTCTATTGAAGGGCCTAATCTAGCAGCAATGGTTCTTAGCACTACTGAAAAGGTTTTTATTCTTATTCATTCTTCCTTTAACTAATAAAATTCAGTTGATGGATGAGTACAATTTCACCAAGAGCAGTGTCTCACGCATTCTTGTGCAGCCATATCCATCTGATAAGCAGATTTTGGAGCTCAATGATCCACAACTTTCCGACAATCAACTGGTTCTGCTCAACAACAAAGTTTCGCAAACCTTCAGCGCTGTTTTCGACAAAGACCATCTGGTGCAGAACGTTAGGAAATCATTTTACACAATGATTCTAGCTTTTCTGGCTTCATCCACTGCTGCATTGGAGCTTAATATTTTGACAGGTGAGAGTCTCTTTCGAAGCAAATATAAATGTTTTGTAATAAATATATTTTGTGTAATTTAGGTCAGACCCTAGACCTGCGGATCATTCAGCCATTTGAAGCACTTGCCAGCACTCTGATAGCCGTAAAAGACTCTTTTTTGATGGTATGCCGCAAGCATGTGGATAGTTCTTTGATCTTAAATCAGGAAGAGTGGTCAGTTTTTTAAAAATGAGTTAAACATGAAGCGGGTCTAAAAATTTTAAAAATCAGCATAGTTCGCTTTGTAGTTTTAAATTTTAGTGTTTCTGCTTTTCGCTTCTCGAACTAAGATCGCCTCGGTTCCCTGCTGTTTTTCTGACATAGGGCAGTCTAGAGTAGTCTATAATGTACTCAAACATTTTTTTCTTACTTTTTTGCAGTTCTGGAAACAGCTATGAGTCCGTCTTAGCCCTACTAAGCCTATTTTAGCATATTTCGCTCTAAAAATCAAGCCAAAAAAATGGGACCAAGGCGGTCTTCGGGTGGAGGAATCAAGTTGACAAGTACCCAAATTTATAAAGAAAGCTGACACTTTTTATCACGAAATGTTTGCAAATAGTCAGAATCTGATGTCAGAATCTGTCAGAATTTGAAAACCCAATAAAATCTGATTGTTTTTTCCGAAAACTCTGTATTTATTTATGAATGGGTTATTATCCTCAATTTTATTATTCAGGTCTGTACTCAGTGAAATCGCTCAACTATCTTCACTCTTCCAAAATTATATGAGTAGTACTCTCTTAAATGGCAGCCTGCTTACACTTGACCAGGTGGTTCCATCGCTGAAGCAAATCGAAAACTCTTTGGAACAGGTAAATTAATTTATTTTTCTTATCTTTTTTGTTTGAATTGGTTTTTTAGGACTTTTCATCTCTTGACGATTTGCCATCCAAACTATGGGAAGACCTTTCCGAAAGATGTGCACCCATTCTAGATCCAGATCATCAAAACTTTGATGGTATTTTCCTTCAAGCGACCATGCTTAATCCACACTTGGCTGCTAGATTTTTGGATGAAAGTCAGACCAATTATGCCAGGCAGGCTGTTCAACAAGTGGTGAGCGTTACTTTTATCTAGTCTAATTGCAAGCTAATAATACCCTCTAAAGCGAGCTGGGAACACTTATAAAATTTTCTTTCGCCATTTTTTTAAAACACTGGTGATTTTTCGCCATTTTCTAAAAAAGGAAGAAATACTGGGCTCCATTCCGAAATCAAGATTCTACAGTTAACCAATTATTCAAAATTTAGCTAGCCGAGAAATTGCAACTCAAGTGTCCTAAAGCCAGCGATGTTCGCAAGTCAAGTGTGGAAAGCTGCAGTTCGATGTCTGCCTGTGAGGTCAAATCAGATATCATTGACTACAGTCAGGAAGAGCAATTGACCATGAACATGATGGCTGTTAATATGGTACAGACATATTTTCAAGATGTGGTCAGTATATCAGCCGGCATGCGCTCATCTGCGGTCAACCATTTTGATGCACTCAAATTCTGGCAGTTGAACAGGGTGAAGTGTCCGGAGTTGAGTGAACTGGCTGTAGAGCTACTGAGCATACCTTCTGCGCAAGTCTCTCTCGGCAGGGCTGACAATGGCCGAGCCTCAAAAGAAGGGTGTGACTGGAGAAAGGAGATAATGCAAAGTCTGGAGGCTGGTGACCAAGAGTGTTCGCTGGTTCAAAGAGATGCCTTCCTTGCCTTCAACCAAAAATTCGTCATTCCAGATGCTGTTGTGTGAAGGTTGCTAAAGGACTCAGTTATATGTTTATTTAGTCTGTTTTCATAGTATACATTAGATATTATTCCCGCAATTAGGAATATTATATGGGAATATTCCAATGTTCAATATTAAATATTCCGGGAATATTCCCATTGTACAACCCTAGTATACATATTATTTAAATAGTTAATAGATGGTTCACCATCCTTCTACAACTATTGGCTTTGCTTATGTGTTTTTAAATTTTTTTCTCGACCAGTTTTCTTTTATTCAATAGAAGAGTCTCCGGGCACAACATGATACCAAATGTGCATAATATAAATTATTAAAATACCAACTAAAACAACGAAGAAAAATCAAATTTTTTATATTAAATATTGCTGTATTCCTGTTCCGAGCTTCTAAACTTTTTGGCATCGGTAGACTGTGTTTGAAAGCTAAAAAGCCCTTCACAATCTTTCCTTTAATTCTTAGAGAGCGGCTAAGTGAGATAAAGTTGTTCTTTAATGTAGCCCTCTGAAAAAGTGACACGGCGTCCAACCAGTAGAATAAAGGGTATTATCATTGTGTATTTTGGTATCATTCTGCCAGTGCCTCCTCTTTAAAAAAAAAGTGTGGTTAAGAAACATTTAATTCAAAAAGATATGAGCAAATGATATGGTTGCCCAAGAATGGCGAATCCTGTACCTTGATTTTCGACTTTAACTGTAACACCAAATGCAATTGTTGTTTTATTATTATCTCAAATGACGCAATCCAAAGTTTTTTTTTTTTTGTTTTTTATTGGCACTACTGCAGCAATAATTGATTATTTGTAGTAGTTTATAGCAGTAATATAGTAGCAACAGCAGTACTCATGTCTGTGATCCTCTTTTATCCCATCCTTCATGCTAGCGAAGTCGATTCTTTTTTCCATTTTTTGCAATGGTGCAATTTGTAATTGTGTTCTTATAAGCAAGTCATTCTTTCTTTATCTTCGCCAGCAGTGCAAAAACAGATAGTAGTTATATTGAATTTAGACCGAAATGCATAGTACCAACCAAGCTAAAATCGCGTTTTGAAAGAGCTTTTAACTTTTTTTCAGTCAAAATTTGCAGATAAATGCTAGAAAAAATTTCTCGAATTTGAACGCACGTGACACATCGTTCTTTTGTCAAAGCATATACTATTGCGTGTGGTCCATTTGTTAGAAATGACTCAAAAGAGTACTGCCCACCGCATACTCGATTTCCAAAAAACCACCATGACAGTTCTTCAAAAGTCAATTTTAGATAGGTTGGTGTAATGCACTTTAGATTTTAATTGCTTTATTCATAAGTAGCTGTGTTAATCGCACCCGCATCATTCAACAAATATGTGTTTCCCTAGATTCTAGCTTAAAACGTGATGCTTTTTAATCTGCTCTGTCTTCTTCTTTTTCCAGTGCTTTCTATTACCCTTTTCCACTGTTTTGTGCAATGCGCCAAGGTGATTTTTTCATTTTTTGTATTAAATTAGTGAGCATGCTTTAAAAAAGTTATTTATTTACTAGCTTATTGTCCGTTTAACAAGCTAAACTATTATTTGTTCAGTAATTAAAGTTGAAATTTTTTGTTTTAGCATGGGATACAAAAAAATTTTGCAGAAAAAACAAGAAATTGTTGTTTCAGTCTGGGTGACGTGTGGTCGGCTGTACCCGAAATTTAAGCGGCATTTTGCTAAGTGGTCGATTTGCTAAGCGGTCGTTTTGCCAAGAATTTTTTTTTGCTAAGCGACAAATTGCTAAGAATTTTTTCGTTAAGGCGCCCATTTGCTAAGAATATATTTGCTAAGGCATTCTTTTCTTAAATCCCGATTTGTTAAGAACTTTTCTGCCTTTTTGTACTTTTCCTTTTTCTCAATGTTCTGGTAGGGGATTAGAGATTTTTCCGACGGTCATTTTTCGGCCAATTTTTTTTGTTTTTTACTGATTTGAATATGGGATCTAGATGAATTGATATTTTCAGATTGTGTCCAAACTACCACAAACCATTCTAAACCACCTCAAGTACCTAAAACCACCCTAAATACCCAAACCAAACCCAAACCTGAAAGATTAAAATTTCTTAAAAATAAAAAATAAGCCATTTTTTCTAACTTAAAATTGTGTGGGAATTGGGTTTGTCAAGCCTAAAGTTGCGATTTTACACACCCAACTTTAATACCTGGTGTAGGTATCACCTGGCTAGGTGGATGCCCACCTGGATGGCCTAAAAATGAAAAAGTTCATTTGAATAAAAAAAAATCTATTTCTCCAACCAAAAAAATTTGTGAATAATTGGACTTGATGAGACCAAAAGTGCGATTTCACCTACCCGATCCCAAATCTAGGGTTGAGTACCACCTGGACAGGTTGTTATCCAGGCAACTCAAGAGTAGGGGTATATTCACCCAAATAACCTGAAAGGTCAAACGTTAGTCTTTTTATATCTGAAATTACGGTAAAAAATAAAGTGTGCACCCAGGTGGATGCGAACCAGCATCCTCGGCGGTGGCTATCCAAGTGGTCGTCCACTTGGATCAAAATTTTTTTTTACGTTTTCGGTTTCCAAATCAATTTTTCTGCACTAATTCGAGCACCCTGAAAATGGTTTGACAGTGGTAAAATCACGTTTTATCAATAAATTTTTGAGTTATCGTGAATTCTTGATTTTGATAAATCAATCGTTAGCAATAATTCTAAATTTATCGATAAAACGTGATTTTACCACTGTCAAACCATCTTCAGCATGCTCGAATTAGTGCAGAAAAATTGTTTTGGAAACTGAAAACGTAAAAAAAATTTTTGATCCAAGTGGACGACCACTTGGATAGCCACCGCCGAGGATGCTGGTTCGCGTCCACCTGGGTGCATACCTTTTTATCATAATTTTGAGTGTTTACGTGGCGTAGAGGTCCATATGCTCATCACCAAGGTTATACTGGTTCGAATCCCTCTGGGTGCAATCAGTCCAGAGTAGGAGACCCCGATTCAATTAAAACCGTTTTTAGAACATGATTTTGGATTGAACCGTTTGGGTTTTAAGGTCTGTACCCCGAAATTAAGCCGAACTGAAGAAGATGTAGCTTAACAAACAAGATCTTTATCAAAACAACTACTTAGCAAAAAAATTCTTAGCAAAACGACCATTTAGCAAATTGGCGCTTAAATTGTAAATTCTTAGCAAATTCGCGCTTAAATTTTTTTCTTAGCAAAACGACCGCTTAGCAAATCGACCACTTAGCAAATCGCCGCTTAAATTTCGGGGTACAGCCGTGTGGTCCAGTTGAGTGGATGGCTCATTTTTCAATACAGCCAGGCCGGTTAACCGACCAAAAATGTTCGGAAAAAAAACATTACAGGGTTTGTCTAGGTTGAATCGAATGTGCTTGAAATATTTTGTATGGGTTTATTATTTATTTTCGGCAATTGACAATATTCATAGCTTCTTTAATCACATTGTAATTTTGACAATTTTCAAACAATTAGATTCCTTGTCTTCAATATTTTAATCTCATTTTCATCACACTCTATAAAGAGTGGGTGGAGCAACTCTGAAACGTTAAAAAATCACACATTTGTGTTAATATAGTCGATTCTATGTAAAAGCTTGAAATCCTGCAAAAGCTTAATATAGAGGGATCTGGGCACATCTCCAGGGCAGAAATCGACAGAAAATGTCAGACAGATTTTTGGACCGATTGTCGATCCAACTCAGGAACAACCGGCGGCTTTTCGAAACGTGAAAAGAGGTTACCTCTGGATTTTTTAATTTTTTAGCAGGAAATTAAAAAACAACCGAAATTTGACTGGAAAAAAGAGTTTCGGACTCGAAAAACCTTCTAGTTTCTATAGCTGCTTGAAATTGTAAAGATTTGCTCCAAATTTGTAGTGGTGCTTGGTGCATCAGTCATTCTTTAAAATTCAAACCTCAAAAGTTTCATGCAAAAAGAAGTTTTATGTAAGTTTTCGTCTCGTATTTGACGTAAAGTCTGGACTTTGGTTGGACATGTACTAAAATTTTTGAAGGAAAAGTTGAAAAGCTGATATATAAGACTTACATCTACTTTTCGATTTCACGTCGAATGGAACAAAAATAAAAAAGTGTGTGAAAAATTGAAATATCGAAGATTTCCATGGGTGGGGTTGGACTCGCAGCCTCAGGGAAAATACTGTTTTTTCTCTAATATTTTATTTATTCATCGATTACTTGGCGCTACTAAAATATATCCCCTCCCCCCAAAAAAACGCTACTGTAATAAACCCCCGCTAAAAACCGACTTTTTTAGGGATGGTCAAAAATCATTTTATACAAAAATTTCGCCATAAAAGGACCAGAAAAACAATTTAAATGGGATTACGGGCTGTATTGGGAGGGGAAGGTAATAATACAGGGGCCAATTTTCGAGATGGTTGGGATCCTTAGAGTATTAATTCTTTAAGCGTCTAAGGGCACTTACAAAAAACCTAGGACATTGTGGTGCAGGTATAAGTATAAGTACTTTTCATGCACCAAGCCGATCAGCGGGGTGGACCCGCGAATTTACTCCTAGGCCTAGCTCTTTTTGAGTGCTAGGCTATATTTTTGGAGGCTGGGCCTCTGGCCCGGCCTTGTAGAACGAGGGAAATGCTCTACGGCGAAAAAACGAAGATGTTGAACATAGTTTTGAATACTGGGGCCTACCGCATAAATAACTCTGGTATGCATGTTTTTTCATGCATCCAGAGTCACTTTCGAGTGATTTGTGTCTAAGGTATGTGGGTGTGCGCATCTCAACTCCAAGCCCCTGCGCCCCCGAAGGGGCGCAGGGGGCTTGAGAGTTAGAGATGCGCGCACGCACTTACCTTAGACATGATTCCGAGAAGTACACTTGATCATAAAATGCATATAGAGTCTCTTTTTGCCACGGCCCGAGTTGAAAAACATGGTAAAGCAGCTAAAAAAAGTGGCCTCTGTATTATTCCCTTCCCCTCCCAATACAGCCCATAATCCCTTTAAATTGCTTTTCTGGACCTTTTATGGCGAAATTATTGCTTAAAAATGTGTTTTGACCACTCCTAAAAATCTTGATTTTTTGGGGGGGGGGGTATTACCGAGTAGCGTCAAATTTTGTATTTAATAATAATGTCTCTGTTTAGATTCATCCTGGAGGTATGGATATAATTGACATCGCCATTATAAAACTTTGCTTGAAATATATTCGACTTTGAAAAAGTTACCACGGTGTTTTGTCAGGGGTCCGAACTTGCGACACAAATTTAAAACAAAAATTCAAAATTATGACCTAATCTCACCAGAGATCAGGGAGACCGGGGGCTGAAAAACAGAAACAAAAAGAAAATATATTATTTTTTACTTTTTATGATAGCGAAAATGAAAGCCCAGCATCTAGGCTACACAATGATATAAACTTAAAGTTTACAGTAGAACTTCGATATAACGATGTTTTTAAACACCCTATATCGACCCAAAATTGCCTCGGGAGTTCAAAAAAGACATTATTTTTGAGTTCTGGTTAATAAAAAATTGAGTTTTGGACATTTAGAAATTTCGACCATTTGCCTGTTTTGGCATGTTTTGGTCACTGGAGCTGGGCAAAAATAGTCTCTAACTGCATTTTTGTTCAAGAGTCTTCTCGGAAGTATGTCTAAGGAAAGTGAGTACGCGCATCTCTAACCAACCAAGCCCCCTGCGCCCCGTTCGGGGCGCAGGGGGCTTGGTTGGTGCCCATTTTGGTTGGCGCCCAATAAGTGCCCATTTTTTATGAATCCAGAGTCACTTTCGAATGATATGTGTCTAAGGTATGCGAGTGTGCGCAGCTCAACTCCAAACCCCCAAGCCCCCTGCGCCCCGAAGGGGGCGCAGGGGGCTTGAGAGTTAGAGATGCGCGCACGCACTTACCTTAGACATGATTCCGAGAAGTATACTTGATCATAAATGCATATAGAGTCTATTTTTGCCACGGCCCGAGTTGAAAATATGGTAAAGCAGTCAAAAAAGTGGCCCCTGTACTATTCCCTTCCCTCCCAATACAGCCCATAATCTTTTTTGAACTGCTTTTCTGGTCCTTTTATGGCAAAATTATTGCATAAAATGGTTTTTAGACACTCCCAAAAAAGACGATTTTGAGGGGGAGGGGGGGGTATATGACAGTAGGTCCGATTTGGGGGGGGGCATATTACGGTAGCTTTGGGGGGGGGGGGTATATGACAGTAGCGTCCTTTTTTCGTTATGTAGAATTCTTTGACCAACTTTACATCTTTAAAACTTTACCATTGCCTTCTACAAACACGTCTGTATTCTTGGAGTGAATATGATAAGGACAAGCTATAGAGACGTTTATCAGAAAGTAAACTGTTATTATATGATGTACGATTCTAATGTTCTCAGTAAGGGCTGCAATATTCGGGGTGATTTGGCTTTAGTCGGCTTCCAAATACCTAGTTCTTTTCAGATTTAGTCCATCTTTCCTAAAATGGTTCAATTCCCCCTTTGGGTACCTATGCTTCGCTCTAACAATTAAAAACAGCCAGAAAAAAATGGCCGCTAAATAAAATAGTTCTTGGCTAAAAAATGATTACGAACTAACCGAATAGACTGCTCGTCCTGCATGTATTTGTAGGCTCGGTAGACCACTGAGTAGAACCACAAGGAGATTGAAAAAAACACTATATAGATGGCTGCTATAGCAGCAGTTGCAATGCGCATGACTAAAAAAAATTACATTACAGCCATTGGTAAGGAAATCAATTTTACTCACTAGACTGAACATCCTGTTCCTTAAAGCCTGTGCCACTAATGCCAACTCTGTCAGAATCTTGCATGACATTTATCCAGGAAGCAGGCATAAGTATTGACATCACAATCAAAAGTATGATAAATAAAGTCAGAAGGAAAAGTCCGATGGCCTGAAGTTTTGATAAATTAAACATTGATTTAAAAAAAAATCCGCGGACTCGACATCACCAAAATATTTATTTACAAAACACTGTTTTCGCTTTTTAAAGAACCATCGTGGTGGATGGACTACAATATAGCGATATTTTGGTTTTAGACATAAAAAGATTTGTGTCTAAGGTACATAGATGTGCGCATCTCAACTATAAGCCTTCTCTGGAAGCGCAAGAGGCTTGGTTTCTCCCGTACCTTAGACATGATGCAGAGCAAGACTCATGGTCATACACAAAGTTGGATCGCCAAAAAGGAGGGTCTGCGGCGGCGGCGAGGGCGGTAGCGGCGCCAGAAATTTCTAACCGCCAGAGCATTTTTGTTACAGAGTTTAGCACTGTGCTAATTAAAGGCTTTTTTATAACAAAATAACTTATATAAATAGTTGAAATAAATGGTTTAAAAAGCAGATCAATGAGAATACAATAAATTCAAAAAAAATTCATTGGTTATAATATTTTTTCTTTGTTTTCTGGTTCCCTTCTCACTTGGCCAAGATAATTTAGAATTTTGCTGTTTTCTCACAAAATATAATTCTATGACAAACATAAATTTAACAGGAAAAAGTTTTTTGACAGTGAAGCGTTAGCTGGCGCCGACGGTGGCGTCGCCGCTGGCGCTGCCGGCGGCGGCGGTAGCGGCAAAGCAGCGGCGGTGGTTTTTCAGAGGCGTCCAACTATGGTCATACAGTCACAAGTCGATATAGTGTACAGGGTGGGAAAAAACGCGGACATTTTTAATAATACTTGTTTTTATTTAGTTTTTAATTTTTTTACAAAATTTTTTTCAGAATGTCGCTTGCTAGATAGCTTGTTAGAAAGGTTCCAAACAATTTGTTGGTTTTTTCACTACTTTCTCGTATGACCTGCTGTCTTGTTTTGATATAAAAATGATGAGCAGTCTCAACAACTATAATTACGCAAAATTGTCCAATTTTAAAATTATCCAATCACAGTCAATCGCTGGTGCTGAGAATTGAGAGAATTTTTTTCTCCTGCCTTCTTCAGCGTGAAATGCTGAAAAAAAACGCTCGAATTAGTACAAACATCATTTTTAGTGTTTTATTTGTTGTAACAAGGATAGACAGTTGAAGCCCTAGGGCACAAGGTCAGCTTTAAGAGCGAGCATATGGGAATCAACCACGTAGTGAGTTAGCCCTTTGCAGCGAGCCACGTTGATCTCATGTTAAGAGAGCTAAAACTAGGGACTAGAACGCGTATTTTTCCACGGTTTTTTAAACGAAAAGTGACACACGGGGAACACGGTAGAATTAGCGAAAAAATGATTTTTCCATCTATGACCCATTTTTTGGCCTCCGCAGTCAGAAGACCTTGAAAAAAACGGATAAATCTTTTTTCTGCCTGCTTCTGGCTTTTTTCTGCCCGTTTTTGCTTCTTTCTGCCCGCTTTTTTGAAAATGATTAAAAATAAGCCCAATTTGTGATAAATTTTTTTTATTAGCAGTTCTAGTATACAAAATTACCTAAGGAATCCAAATTTGTTTACAGAATTTCCAAAAAGCTCTTATCTGTCTATTCCGGCCACTTTGCAGAATTTAGGCGAAAAAATCTCTTGCATGCAATAAATGGTCACATCTCAGCAGCCAAGAGCTTTTTGGAAGTTCTGTAAATAAATTCGGATTCTCTAGGAAATTTTCTATACTGGTGCAGCTCAGAATGAAAAAATTACCACAAATTGGAGTTATTTTTGATCATTTTTAAAAAAGCGGGCAGAAAGAAGCAAAAACGGGCAGAAAAAAGCCAGAAGCGGGCAGAAAAAAGTCTCGTCCGAAAAAAAACTAACTTTTCTTGAAAAAAAAGAAAACTTAACCATTTTTTCGACTGCATATTCGTGTTTCTCAACCCGATTTACTTAAGAAACTGCTTTCAGAAAAATATTTGGTTCACTAAATCTAATCCAGGTTAGGATTACCCACATATGCGAAGATTTGTGCCATCACTTTAATTTTACTCGAATCAGCGAGAGTGAACTCTATGTAGTTTTTTTAAATTAAAATAAATCACATTTTGAATAAAAAAAATACCGTCAAAATAAGGTAGGGCAAGTACAACCATGTCTCACGTCGTTTCTGAGCATAGATTATGGACAAGTACAAAGCTATTTGGATGATTGTGCCAGATAGCAGGGGGTAGTTGAGTTGTTGGATGTTTGTCAATAGTGACAGAACTGCTAGAACAGAACCGGCTATGGCGATAATGTAAGCTCCTCTCTAAAGCAATTGATCATTTTCAAAGAAAAATTGGAGGTTTTCAACAGGCAAGTGACTAGGAAAAGAAACTCAACAAGCTCCACTCCCAAACCACAAAATTAATTAATTTTTAAAAAATTTTGTTCACCCTTTTGACTAATCCACAAACGCACCGCACACTTAAAAAAATCTTTTTAGGGTTTTTTTTGAAAATTTCTAGTGCTGTTGGACATACTTTTGTTCTCCATATATGTTTTTATAATCCTATTTCTAGAAAAAAGTGTATCCCCCACCCTAATATTGATGCCCTCTAATTCTAGTACACTTACTTGCCCATTGCTGCCTTAAACTAACTTCAACATGGGTTCCACAACAACACTTGTATTTAGGATCATGGTAGATCGGAGACACTTGCATCTTTTAAGCGCTGAATAGTTTACAACCAAATTATTAATTTATTTCTTCTGACAACAACAGGCAAGAAAAAGGAAAAAATGTAGAAAATACAGGGTGGCGCAAATTTTCGACGGCATTTTGTTTTGCTCATATATTTTTTAAATTAAATGCGTCTCGACGAGATCTTTTTTTATTTGAAAGAGGACGTTCCGGGCAATCGAATGACACCTCATTCGCCTTTTTTCAATCATATTTTTTCGTGCTTTGCTTACCTGTTAAACTTTTATCGATTAGAGTCCGCGCGATTATTTTCTTTGGGTGGATGAAAGACGGAGTTTACCCAAGGCAACCAGCCGATCTTCATAAATGCTATTATGCATGTTTGGTGTCATTGAATTGCCCGGAACGTCCTTTTTCAAAAAAAATCTCGTCGGTATACAATCAATTTAAAAAAGCTTTAAACAAGACAAATCCCGGCGAAAATTTGCGCCACCCTGTATAACCCCTATTATTTCCACTTTCCAATATGACAAAAAAACACAAAATAAACATTTTATCCAAATTATTTTCATCCGATATTTAATATAATTTGTTGAATTTCTAAAAATTTTTTGCAGCTACACTTGATTTCAACTTTATCTGACTTAGCGGATAATACATTCCTTACTTTTTTAACTTCTTTGTGTTGTAAGGGAATGGGATTTGCGGCTGCAAATAATACCGAAATTTAATGTGGATTTGTCCTGTGTGGAATAGTCTTGACCGTATAGAGAGTGGAAACCAGTCTTATGATTAGCTGATTCGTGTTGTCGACCCGTCTGTGAGATGTGTAGTGGGAGATTTATTTGTGTTTGTTCAGATATATCGAGCTATGCATTGCGCAAAGATTGAAGAAGTAGATGGGGAGCTCGTACTGATGTAGTTGACTGATGTAGTTGTGATGTGTTGACCGTCTGTTGTGTGGAGCGTGGAGATGTGGTGACCGAGATGAAGTGTGCGACCCGTCTGTGTGATGTGTCTGCGAGTGGACTGTGTGCCAGCCTTGGTGGAGCTTCCGAATTGGTCTTGCCTGCTGATGATGTCTCGCCGGCGAATGGTGCTGCTCTTGGTCGTGCTGCCACTGCTGGGGCCTGGATCCCCGCGACCCGTGACGATCCGCTGGCCTCTGTGTTTGGAAGTGGAAGAAGCTCTCCGAAGTGCTTGTTTACCGAAGTGAACTGGATGGAAGTCAAGAATGCTCAAGAAGAAGGAAAAGCCTGTGTGGCCATAAGTCATCTGTGTGGAGTATGTTCTTGTGTGCCTGTGTGACGCGGTCATAGTGAATAAAGAAGTGAGTCGTGTCTATGTGGAAAGGGCGCATGTAAGGACCGAAAGGCATTTTCTTGCTGTGTTTTTAGTTTTTTAGCCCACGTCTCTTACTACTTAGTGTAACAAAGTTCCCGGACAAACTTCAAGGTCATTTTTAGTAACAAAATTTATTTTATATGACAAACCCGAATATGCAGTTTTGTAGCATAACTCTTCCTTTTTCAAATGGTATATTATAACTTGTCTTATTATTATAGAGAAGGAACAATTCGGTGCGTAGACGTTTCGCAAATTTTGACATTTGTCCTTTTTTGCGAAACGTTTCGCAAATTTTGACATTTGTCCTTTTTTGCGAAACGTTTCGCAAATTTTGACATTTGTCCTTTTTTGCGAAACGTTTCGCAAATTTTGACATTTGTCCTTTTTTTGCGAAACGTTGAATTCGTACTTCGTACTTTTTTACCTTGTACGTACTTCTAATCGTACTTCTACGTTGAATTTGTACTTCTACTTATTTATTCTGTCATTTGTGACTAGCTGGTTGTCTTGTTACACGTAAAAGGTTTCACGTTGCCGAATGCGTACTATGTTTATTATGGCAGCGCTGAGTAACGGCCTATAGCAACTTTACTGATTTCGTTTTAGTGCTCGTCATGAGGGTGTGGACTAACCAATCTTGGACAAGCGATCCGGATGTTATCAGCTGGATAATATTGCGAGATAAGAAACTGAAGCTGAAGGACGTCGTTGCTAACATTCTCAGGGACTTCAACCACAATCTGACGGAGAAAACTATCTCCAGACACGTTTCGAAGGCCAACACAGATAATCAAGCTATGGACGTCGTGTAGGCTATACCTTTCAATCTTTCAATGTTATCTTTGTTTTGTATGTTGCAGCTCGATCAAGTCGAAAGATTTGGGGCAGATGAAAGCAGTTAAGCAAAGAGAAAATGGCTATCATACATTCCGTATCTGCAATGAAAAGGAGGGAAAAACTTTTTTTCAAAAAGTACTACACGTGCTATCACTGCGGCGAGTAAGCATCCTTTTATTCTGCACATTCTAGTTATGATTTTTAGTTACGTTTTGTAGGATCAAACGCAAGCTAGCAGATGAAGAGGTGATGTTCCCGTGCCAACATTCCATGAAGCGACTGGAACAGGGGAGTGCGTCACCTTCGGATCTCATCACGCCGAATGCAGGCTTTATATGGGAAATGAAATCGCCGCGATGAATCTGGACAGAGAGTGCCGCCAAGAAGTGAGGACGCAAGCCGGAGCACAGCCACAAACTAAATTCGAGAAGGTTGGTTGTTTAATGATTATTCTTTATACAATTTGTGTGGATGTTCTTTTAGTTCCAAGAGAGGGCCCTGCAGATGTCGTAAGCTAAAGGAGAAGACGTGTTTGATCAATACTCCGTCAACATTAAGTTCGGCTCGTATGAGGAGAAGCGTCAGCAGCTGTTCCGTCATCGGCGTGAGGAAGTTCTGGTGGTAGAGGATTCTTTCGACTTATCGAATGTCTTCAAGGTCACTAAGGGATCCGCCGAGAGGTACATGTGACACATGAAACAAATTAACTGTTGTCATTCGTTCTTTGATCTAGATGGGCACTCGTGTCGGATCGAGATGCTGGAGTCGTCGTGATGGGAAGCGATAGGGATCTTTCAATTGGAGCCAGATGCAAATATCTGGCCATGGATGCGACATTTGACATATGCTCGCCTGATTTCGGGCAACTCCTCACAATACAAGGATTTGTAAGTCTTCTGTTTAATCGATGTCTTGCATTTCTTGGATTTAGCTGCCGGTGAAGACAGACGACGTACTCAAGCCGAGAGAAGAATGGGTGGTCATTGCATGTGCCCTGATGAAGCAGAAGACGACAAAAGTTACGAAATCGTCCTTAATGCGGTGGTGGATGCGTGGAAGCGACTCGAACTAGTCCCAGGGTATAAGAACGTCTTTATGGACTTTGAGCAGGCGGAACTAAAAGCAGCGATGGCACTTCTCGGGGCTAATGTAAGCCTTCGTTATTGTTGGAGCTGGTATCATTTGTTGTTTTCTTTTCAGAAGGTCAAAGGATGCATGTTCCACTACTGCCAAGCCGTCCTTCACTGCATCAAGGATTTGGGCAAAGGCATGATCAACCGGTACAAGGAGGATGAACTTTTCCGTTTGCTAATTCGCGCTGTTCTCGCCTACCATTGTTGCCGCCTGACTTGGTCGAATTGATTTGGGATGTTTTGAAGAGTGAACTATTGGCTTTGGAGGAGGACAAAATTCTGATCAGGGTATGTCTCTTGACTATATCTTGACTTGTGTAGTAGTGCACTCTTTGATTTCAGTGCTTCGTCTCTTACTTCGGGATTCAGTGGCTGTCAAAGCCTTTGCACGTGTGGAATTTTTATCGTGAAGACACAAGAACAAACAATGCAGCCGAGGCATACCATTCCTTTCTCAAGAAGTTGTTTGTTTCTTTGTTTAATGTTTAAAATTTTTTGCGATACGAATTCTAAATGTGTTCCAGGCGTCACGGAGCTCTTCGCCGGCCGGGCAACTCTCTTCTCTTCGCTTTTCTCCAAAATCTTCAATTTCAACAGTCGGTCCGGGTGGTGCGAATCGAAAGTGGAGCCAGTGTGAAAAAGAAGAACAGGAAGTATGAAAAGATCAATGATCAGCTGTGGGAATCGTGGAAAGAGTTCGATGTAATTATTTTAGGAGCGTTGAATTTTAGCACTTAAAATCGCATTTGTTTCAGATCAAGGCCAGAGACAGGAAGTCTGTTGACATCACCACGCACTGCAAAGAGTTTCTCACGATAGCTTCCCACCTGGTGTCGGACGTCAACAAGACCGGTCTAAGGACAAAGAAAGCGGAGCGTGCGGCGAAGAACAGAAAGAAGCGAGCAACCGATCCGGTGCCTGTGAAGGAAAAGAAGCCGAAAAAAGAGAGCAGGAAAAGCACAGCCACCATTGACGTTACAGGTCTTGGACTTGACAGAGTTCTGGCCAACAGATTCGGCATTCGACTGAGGCAGAGAGATTTGAACAAGCTGGAGCCAGGTCAGTGCCTAAATGACGACATCATCAACTATTACTTGCAGCTTGTGGCGGAAAGAAGCAGCGAAAAGGTAATGCACCGTTATTTGTTGCCTGTTGCTTTACAATTTTCACGTCAGGTCTTTGCACTCAGCTCTCTCCTATACACACAACTTGTCGACAAGGGGCCTTCTTCGGTGCTGAAGTGGACAAAAGATGTCGACCTATTTTTCTTTGATGTGCTGCTGCTGCCCATCCACTTGCCGGGGCATTGGACGTTAGCTGTGGTTTTGAATAGGCGCAAGCGCATCGACTACTACGACTCAATGGGAGGTAACGGGGCACAGCACATGGAGCAGGTCAAGTAAATTTTAGTTGATTTTGTGAAAAGCCATTGCGAATTCTGTGCGTTTTTAGAGCATACCTGACAGCCAAGACGGAGAGAAGAGGAGCTACCGAGCAAAACATGGAGGAGTGAATCTGCTTCAACAAGAATGTAGCGTATCAGGAGCTCGGGAGCAATGATTGCGGCGTGTTCGTCTGCTACTTCGGCAACTGCGCAGCCTGTGGCAAGTCGCCAAGTAATATTGGGATGGGAATAGTCCGAGAAAGAATCAAGGATGAATCTCTAAGTGTAGATCTCAAAGTTTGAATGTCTGCGTTTGTTATGTTTGTTTGCGGTGGTTGGTATGAATAAAGTTGGAGTGTTTATCATTGTTGGATGTTTACCTGGCTTGAGTGAAATATAAAATGCGGAAGAACAAAAAGAAAGATTACTATCGCAGTATATATTAGTATATTTGTTGAATGTGAAATGAGATAGAAGTAGAATTGGGAGATGTCAAAATTGCGAAACGTCTATATGCCAACAATTCGGCTTCAAACAATTGCTAAAATTGCTAATTTATTTTGAAAAGCTGAGAAGCATTTTCATCACTCTAACTGGTCGAAAATTTATTGCATGGGTTTTCGTTTCAGTTACATCTTAGTATTTTTTGTAGCGCAGTTCAAGACAAAATATATTTTACAAAATAAATTTTGAAAATCTGAACGTTGAGATGTGACCTTCTGGAAAAAATCATTTTCTTAAAAAATGACAAAAATCCAAGTTTTTCCAACTTTTCGGATTCTTGTCATTTTTTCAAGAAATTTATTTTTTATATCTCAACATTCAGATTTTCAAAAATTGTTTATTATAGCGCCCGGATTTCTTTTTCGGGCACATTTTTAGAGCGTGCATATACGCGTTTGACTGAATGATGCTTTTACGAATATATCAGGTTTCTTCAACTCTTTAGCCGGATTTCTTCTCCAATTGCTGTTTGATACTATTTGTAAGCTTTTGAGATATTCTGAAATAAATTTTGTCACTTGTTTGGAGGGACACCAATACAATGAATAAGGTAAATTATAAAGGTTTGCCAAACATACGATGAGAATAATAAAAACGAAAATACTAAAATAGCTAAATAGATTAAAAAAACCTGCTTCTCAAATGACAAATTTGATAATTTTTATCAATCAACACAACGCCATGTAAAACAAGTAAAAAATATTGGTTATCGAATAGTGCAATGCGGCCAATTTCATTGAGCTAAAATTTGTAGTATCGATCAAAAAAGCACGCTGTTCTTCATTTCCCTGATACAAACCCTGAAAAGGAGTGCCAATGCAAATAAAAATGAATCGTCTTAATGCGTCATAGTTTTTGCTAGGCAAAAGAGTGGGCTAGGAATGCCTTGATCAAGAAATAATAACATATTTTGTGTTATTTCCGAACCCTCTATAAGTTATAGACTATAACTATCACCGCCACCGGATATAGTTTGCAGCAAAGTGTTTCCAGTTTTTGGCCTGTTTTGAAAAAGCATAGTTATATAGGCAAAAAAAGTGCGCCAAAAAAAAGGCCGAGAAAATTTTTCAAATTAAATATGCGGCGAAAAAAGCCGAGAAGTTCAATCTGCTTTTTCAAAACTATTGTGTTGGCATATTATTTTCTTCGGCTAAAAAAATTGCGGGAAAAAGCAGAAAAATTATTTCTGCTTTTTTGTTACTTGAGTTTAGCCGAAAACTTTTTGCCAACTGCAAAGCAATATGATAAAATAAATATGCTTTTTTCAAGTTGTGAAAAAGCATAATTATTAATTATGCTTTTTCTAATGTATGGAAAAGCATAGTTATTCATTATGCCTTTTCCAAATTATGGAAAGGCATAGTTATTAATTATGCTTTTTCTCAAGTTTCGTTTGGCCGACTACTATGCTTTTTAAGAGTGACATAAATGGATGAAAATAGATGAAGATGACTAGTACTGTTCTATGATCCTAATTAATTCGTATTTTCTCTGTATGATAGCCTATAATCGTGTCGAAAGCCTAGAATCGTGTCAAAAGCCTAGAATCGTGACTTCAAATATTGTGGTCCTATCCAACCCCACACTTAGGTAGTCCTATACAACCCCACTATTGGGTGCTCCTGTCCAACCTCATACTTAGGTGGTCCTATCCAACCATACACTACGGTGGTCCCACCCAACCATATACTTAGGTGGTCCTTTCCAACCATACACTTGGGTGGTCTCATTTAACCTTATACTTGGGTGATCAGTTTTCGGGTCGAGTACCTCAATTACGAGTAGAATCCAAAATTTTCGAGTCTTGTACCTGGACCTATTCATTCTAAGAGTCGCTTAACAATCAAAGAGAATCAACAGAAATAACTATCCAAATTTATTACACTCCCAGCAACAACCGTTCTTCATCAAGCAAACCCGAACACATCGAAATTAAGTGTGAATAAATTATCGAAAATTCTTTCGACTTCTCAGAGCTGTCCATGAAGCTGTCCGTAATTCAGGTAGACAATGAGCTGATCCTTTAGCAGAGTAGCACCGGTACTGTTTCTGTGTCCTTTAGTGCCCAGTTGCGCTTGCGAGTATACACGCTCCATAGTAGACGAAGACGTCGGCACGAAGATGACTTCTGATAGCTAAAAGTCACAGAGGATGCCAAATTACACCTTATGAGCGCCAAATAGACAGCTAAAAGCCAAATTGTTTCGACTAACAAGTTCTGTAAATTTAGAGAGAATTAAAAGATTGCAGACACCAAAACTGAATACCTCAGCAAATACTGTGAAAACATCAGCGAAGCCGCCATTGAAAATCCAGATCTTGTTCAAATCAGTTCAAAGTCGCAGAAAATCCTAGAGTATACCTGATGAGCACCAATCATACAACTAAAAGCCCTATAGTTTTCACCAACAAGCTCTGTAATCCTAGCCCATCGTGCATTATCATTAAAAGGAAACATTATTCAAGTAGCTAATTGAGCACCAGTTCAGCTTCTTTAATGTTCACCAGTTTAGCTCCTTTGTACTTTTCAGGCACTCCTATTCCAAGACCACCCATTTCGGCAAAATATCTGATCACTTACATCGGGATGGCTGCATCGACATCATTCCTATAATTGTAAGATTATGTGCGTGAAAGCTCAGAACTATGACCTACTGGAACGCATTGTTGACCTCTTCCATGAACTTTTTCATCGGAGCCAAAATCTTGTCGAGAGTCTTGCAGCGATCGTCATCCAACTTTAGCGTATATGCAAAGAATCGACCACAGAACAAATTTATGCAAAATGACTTTGATTCCTGAATAAATCAATGACCTATGGCAAAATGAAAAGTACGAAAAAATAAACAGACATGATTCTTGAAAGACTTCGCACTTTCCTATCCAGCAGAAGAAGACATTCTTTTCCTGTTCATCTTCTCTAAAATAAAACATCAAGACCCACATCGGCTTTTTCAAAAAGCCGAGAAACATTATTAAAAATATCGGCTGTTTCAAAAAGCCGAGAAAAATGATCGAAAATTGTCGGCTTTTTTGAAAAGCCGAAAAAAATTATTAAATTTTCCGGCTTTTAAAAGCGGAGAAAATTTTTGAAATTAAATATGCTTTTTAAAAAGTTTTTTTTTTTTTTTTTTAAAAAAATCAACAAATTATTTATGCCTTTTCAAAAAGCAGAGAAAAATTGTGAAATTAAATATGCTTTTCAGAAAGCATAGTTTCGCGGTCTACCTTTTCAAAAACTGTTGATGAGCATATTTATTTTCTCGGCCATTCATAAATTTTGTAAAAGCCGATGCTTCGGCTTTTTTGACCCCTTTTTTTCGGCCGCACTGGAAACACTGAGTTCGCTTAAAGACTTAAACGCCATGGTGCTAAAATTTTATAGTTGTCTTACAAAGAAAGGGTTTACCGTATAACTCTACCAATCCCCATGGGGAATTAATTTTCAACCCCCGAAAATTTTTGAAATTGTAAACCAAAAATGGTCTTAACTCCGAAATCCTAGTCAAAGAAATGAGGGGTAAGGATTATTAGAGGGTGACGGATTAATAGAGGTTATACGGTATACTGATTTGATTTGCGAAAAGGCTGAAAAAATACCACGAAAAAGCTGAAATATGCAACGAAAAAGTAAAATTTACATTTAATTAACTTTTTCTCTAAATTGTTGTGTTAATTTTTTTAATTTCTGTTATTGTCGTGTAACCTATAATCTAAGCTCCTAACAAGCTAAAAATTTACCAAAAAAAATTTCAAAAAGTTGGAAAACGAGTAGCGCCAGAAAGTCTTCAAATGGACCGAATTTTTGGAAAATATTTGCTCTATTCAAAGACATTTACCTCTAACTTTTTGAAACACCATTTGATCAGTTAATAGCTTGTTGCAAAGCTGAGATTCTGAGCTACACGATACCAAAAATATTACAAAAATTTTAATCAAAAACTTTGTAATATTTAAATTTTAAATTTTCGTGGCACATTTAAACTTTTTTCATGACATTTTCAGCTTTTTAGCAAACGAAATCATATTGAACCCAAACAAAGTCTCCTCGTTTATATGTACACGGCTTTTCAAAACGCCTCAAAATGTATCTTTTTACTTTGGGCTCATAAGAATGCTATTTGTCTGGACTTTCTAATAGTATGTCGTTTGCCTACATTCAAAAAATTATCGTGTGTAAATTATTAAAAGAAGCAAAAAGGCCGTTTTGAAAAATTTACAATTTTACTAAAAGCTTAGGAAATTTTCGTACTCTGGCCGTTTATCAGACGAGACCTAACTTGAATAGATTTTTGAACAAACTTTTCAAACTTTTAATTAAAAATTGTTGATATTCAATGCAGAAGTTTTTGAAAAATCACAGCCATAATTAAAATTTTGTCCTAAATCCGAATCCGTTGAGATCAGATCAAAATAATCATTATGAGCTGAGATATTGCTATTTCGAGTAGACCAGTCAGAAAAGCTACACCAATCACCTACTTTAGTGTATATCTCAGCTCACAATGATTATTTTGATCTGCTCTGAACGGATTCAGATTCAAGAAAAAATTTGGTGTTAGGAGTGACTTTTCAAAAGTATTTGCCTTCAAAATTAACGATCTTTAATTAAAAGTTTGAAAAGTTCGTTCAAAATCTATTCAAGTTGGGATTTTACCCGTTTATCTGCTTTATGCCTGATCAGTACTTGTACAGAAATTCAATAGCTACAAGATAGGCAAAAAAAGAAAGCAGCACAAACATTGAACAAAAGTCACTCGAAAAATACAGTAGAAGAAGTAGAACCAGCTGTTTTCCTGGTATTGAAATTTGTAGGGTACATGTTTAGCTTATCCCTGACGACTTTTCAATAAAAAAAATTTTGCTGACAAAATACCAAAATGATCAGCAGAAGACATGCAACAGAACTAGTAGTGATAGTAGCGTCTTGGACCTAGTTGTTGTTATACGTTGTCCATAATACGTTTTAATACGTTGGTTTCAAGTTGAGTAAGAAATTGTACCGATTTCAATCTGCTTAATGCTCAACTTGTAGTCTGCTGTAATGAAAATTTAACAAAGCACGTAAAAACTTAGTCTTTTATTTCAATTGCTCAAAATACTAAATTTTATGGACAAATTAATTGTGAATAAATTCAAAATGGGTGCATCCCCAATACAACTCAAGAATCTACATTAATTAAAAGTACTAGAAGACCAGCTGACCACTTGGAATAGATGCAGCTATAACGTACTCACACATGACAACATAAATATGGTTTTGTACAGTACATTTTTGGTAAATACAATTACAAAAATTTACAGCTGCGAAAAAAATATTATTACATCATAAAAATTTCAAAGACCATTGCTGTCTGCGGCCACGTCGAATTCCAATTTTCGAATTTGTAGGCGACACTTTATTAGCTCCAAAAATATTCGAAATGTTTTTTGCTTGCATTTACAGATCTTTTAAAACTTTTCCAAATTATTAACTATTGAAATTATTAACTACTAGTCAATTCCAACGTTACTTGACAGCTATTGACAGCTGTCACCTGCGAATTCAAAGACTCAATATTTGATGCCCACAGATGGTAGTAGTCCTTTAAATTTGACAAAGCGTCCATGAATATTATTATTAAATTGGTTGAAGATAGTAATGAAGCAGGGCATTGCCCTGATCAGGACCATGCCCTGATCAAATTAATTTAAATTAATTTGATCAATCTAAGAACTTTGAAATTCTACCCTGGTATGATTTACTTTGGCTAGGGGACATTTCATAATTACTAGGTGGGTTTCTGAATGTCTTTACAGCACTAGAAAATTTAAAAAATGTATCTTTGGTAATTTTTTTTATTGGTTATTTGGATTAAATATTTGGTAATCTTTGGCCTTTGTGCCGTTTAAAAAATTTACAAGTAATACAAAAAGAGTATTATGCTAAAAGAATAAAAAAGTAGTGGTCTTCAGGGCTGAGCACGGGCCGATCAAAACTCGACCCGTGCACAGTCCTGGTGGTCTTTTAAACTCTCTGTTTAATCAACTTTTAAGATATAACCATTTTTGGAAAATGGTCGGAACAAAATTTTCGGTAGACCACTAAGGAATTTGGGAAAATAGGCAAACACGTGCAGATACTAGTTTTTTGAATTTTTAAACGGTTATTTTTTAAATTTAGCTTTTGACTGAAAATTAGCAGATGAAGCAAAAAAATATTTTTATCCGGCGGTGTTTTTGCACTATTCCATGCAGTCCATTCCTGCTGCTGGGGTTGATTCGTCATTTTCAGCATTTGCTACACTTCTTCGCCTAAAAATAGTTACGTTTTAAATAGAAGAGAATATAAAAAAGTTACCAATTTTCTAGATTAGTGAGCACTAGCGAAGCTAACTGTCTTATTTTGGCTGTGGACTCTCTGAAAAAGCAAAAAAATCAAAATGAGCAGTCAAAAATTAAAGGCTTGGAAAATCAATGCAGCAGTCGACTGAGGACAATCAGAATCAAAAAAAAAAAATTTAAATTTATGCAAAATGTTGAAGGAAAAATTAGGTACTTTGCTTTTAGACTACTGCAGTAACTTAATGGCGACAATTACCCCATTCTATTTTGAACCACAAGGAAATTTTCAGAATAACAGTGCGTACAAAGTCAGATTTCTTTTTAGGGTATGTCTTTTGCGTGAGGCACAATTTCTATGCTAAATTTTTAAAAACAAGTTGTTCGAACGGCCTATTAATGAAAATATGGTATACCGTATTTCCTCTAACTGCCGCCCTTCGACTTTGAACTATTGTATTTCGGTCCAGAATTTTTTTTCGTACAGGTTTTTTTTTGTGTTCTTAGTTCCCGCGAGCTCTACTAATTCTGCATTTTAGATTTTCACTTAAAATTTTCAAAATGACTCTAATAAATGCCACCCCTCCCCTAGAGGTCGATTGAAAAATAAGCGACTCGGGGTAACAATTAGAGGAAATACGGTATGTGTTCATGTGGACCCCGAAAAAAATTGAACATTTGTCTAAGAACTAACAGATTGTTGACTAGTTGTATGAGCAGATCTTCTCCTCCTTCCTCCTCCACAAACCGACAATACTTGCTGACATCTGTGGAGGTTAAGTTGGCCAGTGCCCAAACAGCCTTAATTAGCATTCGGTCAATAAGTCATTCAATATAAGTTAAATCAATCCCTACCCAGTGCTGAGATCCAGGAGAGTCAAACATAGGCAGCAGTCTGTAAAAACAATTCAAATTTATAAAATAAGGGATTTGACATAGAATACCGGAGAATGGGTTTGAAGGATCTGTAGTTGATGAATCTGCGGGCAGCAAGGTCCCATGTGTTGGTGGCCTGAACCAAACTGTTAGGTTTTTATCACATTTTTCAGTTTTCAAAACATCGAATTTAATTCATTTAGAAAAATTTTCGAGACAGGAATGGACTGTGTGGCGGAACTTATTAAAATGGCAGGAGTTTGTGGCCGATATGACCGAGACATAAAAATCATTCGAGGGTGACCTTAAATGCATAAAAGTATATAAATTGAAATTTCCTTATAGTTCCTGTCTTTTTTGGTCGCTTGGTGTTGTCTGCGTTATTAAAGCATTTAAAAAATTTTCAAACACCGATTTTGGCCTCTTTTAATAAAAGGAACTTAGCTCTAATTTTGGATGGAACCTAGCCTTGGATATATTATGTGTAGCCTAAGGCTCTAGGTAAATTCGCCGACAGGTATATTCGCCGACAACTCTAATTTTGCGGGAATTTAAATTTTTCAGTTTGAACCAACCAAACTAACTTTTTTACGTTTTTCATTTTCCAAACCTGTTTTCTGGACTAATTCGTGTATTCTGAAGATGGTTTGACAGTGGTGAAATGCCGTTTTCTCGAGTATTTTTTTAGTTATGCAGGAATTGATTTCATCAAAATCAAGGCAAAAAACTTTTTTGAAAATTTTTTTCACAAAAAAAAAATATTTTGGTGAAAATGATCTGAAAGTGCTTATAAACACTTTCTTAGACTTTTGGAAAAAAAATTCGAAAAAAAATCAACAGGGGGGACCAAGGCATCTTTTTTTTCAGAGATTCGAATGCATATGGAGCCGAGTTTTTTCCATACAAATATTATTTTTTAAACAATTTTGAGTTTTTCGAGATATTTGGTGTAAAAAAGTGTCAAACAGAGGATCAGACACGGTTACTACTCATATGGCCGCACCTCATTTGGCCGCCATTTCACAATTTTATAAGAAAATTACCACTGCCGTTAATTTTGACTTTTTACTGGCGAGAGGCAGTTAAGTCATCAACTAAAGGCTACGAAATACTACCAATACTACGAAATACTACTAAATACTACCCGTTTTGGTCACTGGAGCTGGGCAAAAAAAGACTCTATATACATATAATGATCGAGAGTCTTTCTCAGAATCATGTCTAAGGTAAGTGAGTGCGCGCATCTCTAACCCATCAAGCCCCCTGCGACCCTGCGGGGGCTTGGAGTTTTGTTGGAGTGGCTTGGAGTTTGTTTTGTTAAAGGGGGCAGGGGGTTTTAAACATGGTTTTGTTAATCAGGGCCTACCGCATAAAGAAACTCTGGTATGCATACATTTTTTCTCACTCACTTACCTTAGACATTATTCTGAGAAAGACTCTCGATCATAATATGTATATAGAGTCTTCTTTTGCCCAGCTCCAGTGAGCTTAGACACAAATCACTCGAAAGTGACTCTGGATGCATAAAAAAACATGCATACCAGAGTTATTTATGCGGTAGGCCCCAGTATTCAAAACTATGTTCAACATCTTTGGTTATATTACAGTAGCGCCAAGTAATCGATGAATAAATAAAATATTAGAGAAAAAACGGGCGGCACCGAATTGATCCACAAAATTTGTCCTGACACGAAATGCTTTAAAATTTTTGTCTTGAAAAGTTTAATCATAATTCAAACATTCTTCAGTGAAACGCCGGATCTCCCATGCAGCAACTAAACAAGTGGTCGTCGACTTGGATCAATATTTTTTTTATGGTTTTCATGTTCCAAAACCTGTTTTCTGGACTGATTCGGGCATGCTGAAAATGGTTTGATAGTGGTGAAATGCCGTTTTCTAAAGCATTTTTGAGTTTTGGGCAATAATTGATTTCACTAAAATCAATTATTGCCCAATACTCGAAAAAAACCTGAGAAACGGCATTTTGCTATCATCAAACCGTCTTCAGCATGTCGGAGTTAGTCCAGAAAACAGGTTTTGGAACCCGAAAATGTGATTTTTTTTTGATAAGTGGACGACCACTTGGTTTAGTTGGTAGATTGATTATATAGTAGAACTGAGGTTGAAATATAGAAAAGATTTCAAAACTACAGGAACCATAGTTTTGGAGTGATTTCGTATCCCGTGGGTATCCAGGTGTATAAAGGTGGTAGTACCAAGAAAGTGGTATCAGTACTCAGGTGGAAGTGCTTAGGAAGTGGTACTTGGGTGGTGGTAGAATGTAGTTTCAAAGTAGCGGTATCTTAATGGTAGTACTCAGTTGGCAGTACCCAAGTTGTATATTATTCGATATGTAATTCGGATCTTTTCATTATTTTTCAACCTCGAGTAGTAACAGGGAATACCTATAAAGTGGTACCCACACATCATTATTGTTATCAATTTACCCACAGTACCCTTGTCTTAATCCATTATCAGTAACCATGGGGTCCCATTTAGGCGGAATTGCGGAATTTAAATTTCTTAGTTTGAACCAACCAAACCAAGTGGTCGTCCACTTGGATCAAATTTTTTTTCACGTTTTTAATTTTCCAAAACCTGTTTTCTGGACTAATTCGGGGGTGCTGAAGATGGTTTGATAGTGGTAAAATTCCGTTTTCTCGGGTATTTTTTGAGTTTTGACGTATAATTGATTTTACCAAAACTCGACTTTACCAAAACTCAAAAAATACCCGAGAAGACGCCATTTTACTATTATCAAACCATCTTCAGCATGTCCGAGCTAGTCCAGAAAACAGGTTTTGGAACATGAAAACCATAAAAAAAATTATTGATCCAAGTGGACCACCACTTAGATTGTGTTGGTACAGGATTATCCGGGAGAAACGAGATTAGATTTTAGAAAAAAATATGGATATGTATGTGGACCACCCAGGGTGAATCGATGACACCAAGTGGGCTTTCTACCTGAGTTCCCCAACCTGGGTACGACTACCTGGGTATAACAGAACCAAGTGGTCATCCACTTGGATCAATAATTTTTTTTATGGTTTTCATGTTCCAAAACCTATTTTCTGGATTAATTTGGTCATGCTGAAGATGGTTTGACAGTGGTGAAATGCCGTTTTCTCAGGTTTTTTCGAGTATTGGGCAATAATTGATTTTGGTGAAATGAATTATTGCCCAAAACTCAAAAAATACTTTAGAAAACGGCATTTCACCATTATCAAACCATCTTCAGCATGCCCTAATCAGTCCAGAAAACAGGTTTCGGAAAATGAAAAACGTAAAAAAACAATCGCTCCAAGCGGACGACGACTTGTTTTGGTTGGTTCAAACTGAAAAATTTTAATTCCCGCAAAATTAGAGTTGTCGGCGAATTCACCTGTCGGCGAATTTACCTGTCGGCGAATTTACTTGTCGACGAATTTCCTGTCGGCGAATTCGTGTCGGCGAATTTACTGTCGGCGAATTTACCGTTTCCCGTAGCCTAAACTTGAACTGAAATATACAGGGCTTGCGAGGAATTCCGACCATTCCAAATGACTCTTTTTCTGACACGACTTCATTCTACTTTTGCAGAACGCTCTTTTTAAGCCCCTAATTAATTTGGTATATGATGTCGAAAACACGATTTTTACCTTTTTTTCCTGCGGCATAAGCTGTGTGTTAATTGACGGTCCAGATGGATCTGGCCGAGACTACAAGGGGACAATGCAAACTTTTGTTTTTGGCATCATATAACAAATGGGCTTGGGGTTTATGAAAAAGCTATAGCCGTTTGAAATGCTGGGAATTCACCCTGCAGTTAAAAAGTGCGGGAAACACTTTATTTTAATAGGAAGATACATACCCTTATTATTTCTTCCATGATGTAGCTCCTTCTAATCTGGACCACCTGCCAAGCATGTTCTCCATCGCTTACTAAATGGGCCAGCACTCCTGCACTGTTATAAGATATCTGAGAATGCATTGGTTAAAACAGTGCTATGCAATCACAAATATCTCCTCCACTAACTCACTTCAATGCCATCTGCCAAGCTGTCCAAAAGACGGCTGTAAAATTCTCAAATTAGGTATAACTAAAACTTTTTGCAAAGTGAATTACTTGAAAATTTTGAGGTAATTGTCGTCCATAAGTTTGCCCCTCAAATGCTCTACTTCAGCAATATTCTTAAAAAACTTCTCAATTATTCAAAGACTAAATAAAAAACGCAAACTTACGCCAATCAGTCCCATCATGTTTCGAACCAGTTCTGAAAAATTCACTTAAAATAATTTACCATATTTTTCCTAATGAGACCAGTGTTTTCATAACTAACACTAACTCTTAACACTAACACTAACCTAACTGTTAGTTTAGCGGGCAGGAGTAGTGTGGGCCAAATCACTTTGGGACAATTCAATTTGGGCCAAAATCAATTTGGGTTAAATCACTTTGGGACAATTCAATTTGGGCCAATTCAATTTGGGCCAAAATCAAGTTGGGCCAAAATCAATTTGGGCCAATTCAATTTGGGCCAAAATCAAATTGGGCCAAATCACTTTGCGCCACTATTTATAATGATTTTGATCGTTATTATTGTGGCAATTCCTGGTCTTGATCGTTGCTCATCTTGAGAAGTACTAGGGTCATTCAAGCATAGTATTAGATCTCTTTGTTGTAATATTGTAGTTATTTGTCATTGGAAATTGAATAAAGAAACTCAGGTTGTGCAATGGTACTCGGGTAGTAATATTTTTGTCTTGAGTAAAGATCTTTTGAAATTCAAAATGTTTTTCTATGATCCAACCTCAATTCTACTGGATAATCCATGTACTAACTGAACCAAGTGGTCGTCCACTTACATCAAAAATTTTTACTTTTTTGGGTTCCATAATCTGTTTTCTGGACTAATTTTGGCATGATGAAGATGGTTTGATAATAGTAAAATGAAATATTGCATGCATGGCTCGGAAACGTCCTTTATTTAAAGATCTGTCCTTTATTTTGAGACCCGAAAACTTTAAAATTTTTGAAATTTTACGTCAAAATTGTTATTTCAGTGCTCAAAACCAAATAAGCACTTGATAAAATGGCAATTTTTGACAAAATGCCCTTTATTACATTAAAATCTCCTTTATTTCAAATTTTTGGTCGACACTCATTGTGAACGTGCCTTTAGCGTTTGACAGTAAAATAATTAGAAATAGTGGTTACAAAGTGATTTGGCCCAATCTGATTTTGGCCCAAATTGAATTGGCCCAATTTGATTTTGGCCCAAATTGAATTGTCCCAAAGTGATTTGACCCAAATTGATTTTTGCCCAAATTGAATTGTCCCAAAGTGATTTGACCCAAATTGATTTTGGCCCAAATTGAATTGTCCCAAAGTGATTTGGCCCACACTACTCCTGCCCAGTTTAGCAAACTAACACCCGATTTTTCTCGTTTTTGGTCAGGAAAACTGCGGAATCTAATATTCATGACCTTATACCAACCTTTTGCAAGGAATCAGATGCACTTTACAGATTTTCGAAAAAGTTACAAAAAGTGGATAAAAACCTAAATTTATACCTTAAACTAACTGTTAGTTTCTTAAACTAACACACCACTGTTAGTTTAAGAAACTAACAGTTAGTTTAAGGTATAAATTTCGGTTTTTATCCACTTTTTGTAACTTTTTCGAAAATCTGTAAAGTGCATCTGATTCCTTGCAAAACGTTGGTATAAAGTCATGAATATTAGATTCCGCAGTTTTCCTGACCAAAAACGAGAAAAATCGGGTGTTAGTTTGCTAAACTAACAGTTAGGTTAGTGTTAGTGTTAAGAGTTAGTGTTAGTTATGAAAACACTGAATGAGACCCCCCCCCCCTAAAACCAAAAAAACGTGTCTGTGGCATTGTGTTTTCGACCCATTTTTAAGACTTTTTAGGCAAGTTACTACTATTTTTAGCTTACCCCACTCCCTAGTAAGTTGCCTTAGAAAAGTTTTCAAAAATGATTTGAAACACAACTCTAAGAACACGATTTTGAACGAATGGGGGAGCGCTAATTATGAAAAATACGGCGCAGTCGAGTCTCCCATTAACATACGCCCCAAAAGTTCGTTCCTGCCTTGGGTCCGACACTTTTTTTAACCCAATTTAACTCAAACTCCCATTAACATACGCTTAAGGCTGTAACTAATTTACCCGCCAAATTACTGATTTACCCCGCCAAATTATTTTTTTACCCCGCCAAATTTGAATTTTGAGCAAAATACTCGTTTACCCCGCCAAATTACTGATTTACCCCGCCAAATTTGAATTTCCGGTGAAATACTGCAGTAAATTTTGCGGGAATTCAGATTTTATAGTCAAAAATGACTTGGATCGCTCAAAATCCCACCCCGAGTGGCCAGAAGCCCCTGAAAGTTGGTTTTTTGGGAGTTTGCTAAGGGGGGGGGTAAAATTTTTGCGAAAAATCGATTGAGCGGATCAGATTCCAGGTCCGATGGGCTCAATCGCTCAGGATTCCACCCTTAACCATTCTCAACTATCTTAAACCAACCTAAGCACTGATTTAGGGTAGTTAGATACTGGTCTGGAGCAGTTTGGGATGGTTTAGGGTGGTTTAAGATGGTTGAGAATGGTTAAGGGTGGAATCCTGAGCGATTCAGCCCATCGGACCCGAAATCTGATCCGCTCAATCGATTTTTCGCAAAAAGTTTACCCCCCCCCCTTTAGTAAACCCCAAAAAACCAACTTTCAGGGGCTTCTGGCCAAGTCATTTTTGACTATAAAATCTGAATTCCCGCAAAATTTACTGCAGTATTTCACCGAAAATTCAAATTTGGCAGTGTAAATTCAAATTTGGCGGGGTAAATCAGTAATTTGGCGGGGTAAAACAATTTGAGCCATACGCTTAAATCCAAAACAGGCGTATGCTAATGGGAGTTTTCGCCTTTTAAATGTCAAAGTCATTGTCTTTTGCAAAAACGATTGGCAAAATCGGAATCCTTGCGTTATTTGGGACCAGACTGTCAAAACAGAACTAGCAAAATTTTTTAAAATTGGGTTAAAAAAAGTGTCGGACCCAAGGCGGGAACGAACTTTTGGACGTATGTTAATGGGAGACTCGAAAGTGTCAAAGAAAATGTATCCACTTTAAAAGTCTACAGAATAGACCCATATTTCTGTTTTGAAATGGTTCTTTTCCATCATTTCAATTACCATAAATGTTCTAAACAATCTTTTTTAGATGCTGATTATGGCGAATGTGACTGACATGATCAGTATACAAAAGATTTTTATAATGTTTGGGAACACTTTATCGAATTTTTAATCTATCTTATGAATAGTTTTATGCTGTTTTCAGCACTTAAAATGACTCTAGAATATTGTTTTGGGCCATATACCCACTTTTAAAATTTACAGAGGTGACTGATATTTCCTACCTGTTTCATTAGGAAATTGAGAATAGCACAACTGGAACAGTTTAAGTCCTTCAGCTTGCAAAAAGCGTTCACAGTTGGTTGCGTCTCGTCTAATATATAAAAAAAACGTACCAAAAGAAAAAAGTTTATATATTTTAGCTACCTGTAATGTTCCACAAAAAGCTCCACCCAACCTCCATAACATCATCACAGGTCCCAGCAGCATGTTTTCTGCGGATCTGCTCCAGTATTATCTAGAACCAAACATTAGTCTTCTGCAAAATTATCTAAAATGACTGTTTATCTACCTCAATAGCTCCAATGGTGCCGACCTCTATTTTGTGATCTCCTTCCACGTGACAGGCCATGGAATTGAGTAGGAAAACCACAATTCTCTGGGTCAGCTGGTCAGAACTGTGCATCTCCAGCACTCTGACCTGCAAGCAAGCGACAACCAAATATTAATTTATTTTCAATCCAAAGATAAAAGCACAAACCAGTAGAGTGGCTGCCCTGCCATAATTGAAAAGCACTTCTTGCGGAATTTCGAATTGACACAAGGACAGACAACAATTGCGCACCTGGTTTTGCACAAATTTAAGTCTAGGCTATTTTGAAAAAAAACACCACAATTTTGCTACTTATACAGCGCTCCCAGACGTACTTTTTTGGAATCCCAATTTTCTTTTATTTTTTATAATTCTAGGTCAAACTTTTTTGCTCGAAAATTGCAACAAGCACCGGATAAAATTACTTTTTTGCCCAAAAAATAGTTAAAATGTTCTTTTTTTGGCTAGACTTTACTTGAACCCCCCCCCCCACGGCTGACCCACTCTCGAGGTGAATTTTCAAAACCGATTGCATATTCGTGTTTCTCGAACCGAATTTTTACGGGAAATGATCATCAGATTCTGTGAAAGTGAAAATTTTTTTGGGATTTGCCTTGGTCCCCCAAGGTAAAATTTTAGAAAAAATTGAAAAAAAAATATTTTTTTAAATTGGCGCCTTTTGAATTTTAAAGGGATTGAGGGCTGTATTGGGAGGGGAAGGGAATAAAAGAGGCCACTAATCACACATGGCCACTAACAAAAAGATGTTGAACATAGTTTTGAATACTGGGGCCTACCGCATAAAGAACACTGGTATGCATGTTTTTTCATGCATCCAGAGTCACTTTCGAGTGATTTGTGTCGGTGTCCAGAAAAAAGCGCCGGGAAAAAAGCGCCGCAGAAGAAAGCGCCGGTAAGAAAGCGCCGCGGAAAAAAGCGCCGCGGCAAAAATCGCCGCGGCAAAAAGCGCCGTGGTAAAAAGCGCCGCGGCGAAAAGCGCCGATTATTATTTTTTACTTCTTTGCTTAAGAATTGCTTGCTCTACTTATTTTTGCTGTTGTTCCGTTAATTTTGATATTTTCGTTTTTTAAGAACGCAAATGGATACGCTATCAAACAAGAACAAGCCGATGCCGTCGTGTGGTGGATATCTAATGAGAAAGGCTGACAAAAATGGCGATGGAACACTGCAGTTCTGGAGATGTGCCAAGAAGGGATGCAACGGAAGAGCTCAGTCGGCTTTTGGATCAACAAGCAATTTGGTGGAAAGGAAGCCTCACATTTCTGCTATTTGCGTGCCAAGTCCAACCGCTACTGTGGTTCGTTTTTCCATTTTTGTTTGAAGTTTAACCACCATTCTCAGATCAAGGAAAGGATGGGTGTGGTAAAGCGAATTGCCAAAGATAATCCTGCGCTCTCCTCCCAATCAATCTTGGTTACTTCAAAGCTTGATCTCACGGATTTGCAAGCAGAATTATTTCCGGAGGTTAGTTTGTGAGTTTATACTTTTTTATTCGCATATTTTAGGACGTCAATATCAAAAAGCGCATCACAAATGCCCGTAGACCACTGGAAGCCGCTGAAGCCAATTCTGAACCTATGGTGCTGGTCTTGAGCAATGAATTCAAAACTACTCTTCGTGGAGGTATTTATTAAAATTTAGAAATTATTTCGAACTGTAGGTGTGTTTAGGTGTGTTCCTGATCTTCGACTCACGAGTGACTCAACCGGGCAAGCCAGTGATCCTGATTTTCTCATCTGAATATGGACTTCATCTTCTTGAGCAGCGCAAAAAAGTGGAGCGGTGACGGCACGTTTTTTTCTTGTCCGAAGTACTTCAAACAGCTTTATTCTATCAATGTCTTCGAAGGAGAATCATCGTTGCCAGCTGCCTTATTCTTGTTGCCAGGTTATTATTGTAGCCAGGTCCACTGTATTTTAACTTATGTGTGTTTAGGAAAATCGGAGGAGATCTACAAGCGCTCGTTTGATGGAATATTCGCCGGTCATCCAATGCTTGTGCCTGACTCGTTTATGTCGGGTTAGTTTCATTATTTGGGATAGTAGTTCAATTATTTTTTCAGACTTTGAATTGGCACCATCAAACATCTTGAAACAACGTTTCCCGCTGATGGTCGTCAATTTCTGTATCTTTCATTTTGGTCAAAGCCTTTCAAGAAGTTCAAGAACAAAGGTCTCATGTCGCTCTATCAAAATCCCGAGGTCAAGTGCTTGCTGAGAAGTCTAAATGCTTTGCCGTTCTTGCCCTCAGAAGAAGTTGGACTTGGGTTTGATGAAGTCTGTGCTGAGCTCCAAATCAAGATGGATCAAGGAATAGTAGAAGCTAGATTTCATGGACCGTTGGATGGTGCGACTTTAACTTTGTTATTAAACTTCGGCACGAATGTATTCATTCTTAAGATTACCTCAAGTACATTGGCTGCACTTATGTTCGTCGGTTTGATGTCAACAATTTCGAAGTTCCGCCGCTTTTTCCAATCGCTTTGTGGAATTGCAATCAGTCTGTCCGTAATAATGTTCCGCGAACCAACAACGCTATTGAAGGGTGGCATTACCAATTCAACAAAAGATTTCCGAAAAGCAGCATGCCATTTAGCTATTTTATTGTACAACGGAAAGAAGAAGAACACTTGACCAGGCAATTGGATGGGCGGTATGTTTTCATATTTCGTATTAATTTCTGTTAAAAAACTTAATCTATTTGTGTAAGACATGAAGCCAATCCCGCTGATGCGATTCGAAACGCAAGAAAGAAGGCTGTTATCAAAGCGGACAATCAAATCAAAGGAATCGTAGATCGTTATTCAGAAGTCGACCAGATGCACCGCAATCGTCTTCAATTTCTTCGCCGTGTGCAAATCCATCTTGCCAAGACTCACATCGTTGTGCCTGAGGACGTAGAGCCAGTTGCAGTTGTGGATACAATCGATGAAGAAGTCGATGGGAACATTTTGATGCACGAATAAATGTAAACAATCCCTATGCTAACCTCGTTATGTTATGATTTGTGTTGTTTATGTTCTTCTCTGTTATGTTAATGTTGTTGGTTTGAATAAATAAATGTGTTATGAAAAAGTTGAAATCGGTGGATAATAACTTAACTTTAAGCTTGAGAAGGAACTAAAAGTTGAATAAATATTTGTCGAAATGGTGCTTTACAACTCTGTCAATAATTATTAAGGTGTGCACTTTGTTCCACTGCGCTTTGTTTCCGCGGCGCTTTAAGAACGGCGCTTTTTGCCGCGGCGCTTTTTGCCGCGGCGCTTTTTTCCACGGCGCTTTTTGCCGCGGCGCTTCTTGCCGCGGCGCTTTTTGCCGCGGCGCTTTTTTCCACGGCGCTTTTTTCCACGGCGCTTTTGGAACGGCGCTTTTTTCCCAACTCCTTTGTGTCTAAGGTATGTGGGTGTGCGCATCTCAACTGCAAGCCCCCAAGCCCCCTGCGCTCCCGAAGGGGGCTTGATAGTTAGAGATGCGCGCACTCACTTACCTTAGACATGATTCCGAGAAGTACTCTTGATCAAAAAATGCGTATAGAGTCTCTTTTTGCCACGGCCCAGTTGAAAAACATGGTGAGGCAGTCGAAGAATACATATATTCACTTTTCTATTGTTCTGCCATAAAAGTGGCCCCCTTTTATTCCCTTCCCTCCTAATACATCCCTTAATTCCTTTAAAATTCAAAAGGCGCCAATTTAAAAATTTTTTTTTTCAAATTTTTCTAAAATTTTACCTTGGGGGACCAAGGCAAATCCCAAAAAAAAATTTTCACTTTCACAGAATCTGATGATCATTTCCCGTAAAAATCCACGAATATGCAATCAGTTTTTAAAATTCACCTCGAAAGTGGGTCAGCCGTGCGGGGGGCCAAGTAAAGTGTTACCCTTTTTTTTCGACAAGGTAATTTTTTCTGCAAAAAAATCTGAGAACCTCGTACTTATACCTGCAAAGCTTCTAATAATCCATACTTATAGTCTTAATGACATAACACGTAATAACCGTAATTTAAAAAAAAGACCGGCAAAATCGTTAACGAAAGAAACACTGAGCAAAAATACCGTGACTAAAATACCCATAAAAAACAAAATTTTGGCTTGTTGCTCGAAAAATCGGCGTTTTCTGCTTTTTTAATTAATGGGCTAACATTTAAAAGTAAATTTACCATGACTTGTTCTTCAATGTGGTTTTCCATACCGTTTAATAAGGCATATATCACGCTTCTTTTCTGCAATTGTCCTTTTTTGTTAATATATCAGACGCAATGTTTGAGCACACAAAATATATTACAGTGTCTCTGTTCATTTTGACATTCCTAATGATGTAGAACATCGATGCGCTTCCAGCAATCTACAAAAGTAACATTAGAATAGATATTTTCCCTTACAACTTTCGCCATTGAATTTTTATCTTCAGTTGTTTTTCGGAAATTACGAGTCACGATAAATCTTTTAACAGCAGACTTAAGAGGACCAAAAAACAGGTAAAAACACAGTTTCTGGGGATTTTTTAGTAGATTTATTGCATTTTTATATAAAATTATTTATTTGTGTAACAAAATATACTAAGACACCCTAGTATGCGAAAAAATTCTCAGAAATCCAAATCATAATACAGATTTTTTATCATTTGATTGCTAAGAAATGACCATAAGTTAAACATTCCTTTTCTAAAATGACATAAGAATTTCAAAAATGGGGTAGAAGAGCGTTTGCAGAAAACCTGGTTCTTTTACCAGGATTCAAAAAAACATGGTACTGATAGTAACCAGTTGTGGGCATTAAAATCTTGTCATTAAATTCTACATATTCCTCTCATGCTGTATATAAATTAAGCAACTAAAATTTATAAAAAATGCCTCATGATTTGAATTTTTAAAGAAATCAAAATTATTTTTGCTAATTAGTGCTTTTACAATTGTATATTTTCCGGGTTCAAGGCCGTGTACCATACTCGGACTGTTCGAAATTCGGGTATCTGACATGAAAATTTTGAGTCCTTCCTGAAATACGGTACTCGACAGCCACAAAAACTTTTGCATCAAAAATTAAAGATAAATAAATAAACCTGTAGACTAGAATTAGTTTTATGCAGAGACAGAGCTTTGAGCACTAGATGGAGGGCTTCCACATGTTTGTTCTGCAACTAAGCACACATTACCCCATATATTTTAAAGTAGCTCACCAAAACGCTTCCGAAGCGATAGAGTTGATAACTTTCTAAAATAGTAAGTCATTAAAACAATATAATTAGGGTAAGTGGTTGCACCATTAAGCACAGCCTGCATCATCCTAGGTCTGTGCATGTAAACTTCCAGAGCCAACACTATCTGATCTTCACCATGGTCTCCACACACCTGCAACAAACGTGATAATTTTGGTAATTTCAGTCCTGTCCTGCTACTAGTGACTTTTTGTCTTGGTCCCTAGTTGTTTTTCGATGTTTTGTGTTGTGTAAGTCCTAATGTACGCAGGTTTATAAAGCATAATAATGTCTTCAAAACTAGCCTTTTCAGCGGGTATATTCATGAAATGTGGAGCGTTGTCACAGTTGAATATGCCTAGATACTTCAGTGGTTTTTTCAGAAAGCTCAATCCAGCAATGTCTGAGGTGATCAGGCCGGTGCTGAAAATTGAGAAAATAAGTTACTGAAGAATTTGACTAATCCCTTAAATTTACCCTCTAAACGGTCGGTCTTCATCAGTAGCTGCAGCAATCAGATTGGTGCCAGAGATGTCGAGGTATTTAAGATTGGGCAAGCGAGTGATCAGGGTGTGCAGAGCAGTGACTGGGTAGGTATATTGACCGGTGATGCGCTCGCTCTGCGACACATCCAAACTCCTGAAAAAATGGGAATTTTAAAACATATACGAACGTATGGGTTTAAGAAATTATACATGTGATTTATGACCTTTACTACACCCCCTAAAAGTGACTAATATATCCAAAACACTCATATTTCCAATTTTTATCTAAATTTCATTTTTCTCGATATTTCTTTGCCACCGCGCCGTCGCCATACTCGTGGGCCTTAGAAAAAATCGATCTGCTAAAGACCGTAGACTCGCAGGAAGATCTTTGACTTTTTCTTGTTGTTTTTTTTCATGTTGTCACTGTTGGGGAGGGTTAGATCCTATTTTTTGGCTAATAACCTAAGGAACACATACACAAGTGTTTGTAAACCACTGATAGAGTTGATGGCACTCTCCAGGTAGTGAACATCATACAGCACCAGGGTGGTCAGACTGTGCAAACTGCTGAGCACTCTCAAGTGTAGTAGTCTAAATTGAGAATTGTAAAAAAAAAACTTTATGTATATAAAGCACTTTTCATTCTGCCATTCGGAGATATCCAGAGTCTTCAAACCACTCAATGAGTCGAAGATGCGGGCCAAGAACTCGTCCTGACTTTCGTCTTCAATATTATAGGATAGACCCTACAAATGTAGACTTTGAAATAGACTACCGTAATTTAGAATGAAATATTTTACAAGATTTACTTTTCAGGAATACCAGGGCGAAAAATAAAAAAACTTTTTAGCATTATGTTAAAAAGTTGCATTTTGTGAAGTGAAAATATTTTTGAATGTAAGCTATAATTCCATACAAAGCAGCCAAATAACATATAAAAACGAGTATAAAAGCGGCAAAATTAGCCAAAAAGCGAAATTTGAGCAATTTAAGCGGCCCTATTGGCCTCTAGGGGGCAACATTTTTGCTTTGGTCCCCCCTGTTGTTTTTTCTTGAAAATGCCTTGGTCCCCCTGTTAATTATGGTTATTGTAACACTGTGATTATGGTGATCATGATGATAATGGTGATTATGGTCAACTTCAAAACAACAGAGTGGACCAAGGCATTTTTCAACGAAAACAACAGGGGGGTCCAAGGCAAAAATGTTGCCCCCTAAAGGTCATTTAAGCGACTAAAGTGTAAGCCCTTTGTTTTTCTTGATGTATGCATGATGTAGAGACATTTCGTAACTTTTGAGCATTTCTAAAAGTTTTTCGGGTTTTTTCTAAATCTGTTTTCAATTTTTTTGTCTAAAAAGGTGAAGTTGAAAAGTTTTCTCAAACAGATTAAAAAAGAAGTTGTAGTCTGTGTGCCCTGAATACAAAGAGTTTCTAGCCTCTATTTTTTTGGATAAAAATAATAACAAACATCAAAAAGCTAATAAACAAGTAGCTTCTCCCCTTTTCCTGGTAGCTATTCTTTCTTCATGCCATCTTTTTCAACAACTTTTTTACTGGTACCAGATGTGCATAAACACTTGAGCAGAGGCTGATTCAGCTTCCGCTATTCACTCCCATCCAGCTAGTTTCCTACCCACTCACGAACGGTCTATTTCAATATTCCAAATTTCCTTCAAAAAACTGGAGGTTCCAGTCAAAGTGTGTTAAATTTTCTGGCAGCTGGATCGTTCTGAGCACTATTGAAAGAAATGTCCAAAGCCTACTGTCCTATCAAACTCTCTTGTTCCCATTTTGGACTTTCAGGTCATCTTTCTACCAACTTCTTTTATTTCAAGAAATAAGTAATTTGCTTGATTTATTTTAGTTTTGACTAGAATTAATTAACACTGGAACGGCGGTGCGTGCTAAACTATGCGTCTTGTGCAGAATTTCACGCTGAACACGATGATGTAAAATATTTGCGGAAAGAGGAGGGATTGGAACGGGTAAAACAGCTTCCGAAAGTAGGTCATTTTCACCTATTCCCAACCACCTAGAATTCGAGCAAACTAAGGGTGTTACTCGCTCAAATTATTGCGCCACCTAGGTGTGTGACATCTCAAAATACAGGGCGTGCTCAGGGCTATCTATTATGCATGAACTTGTTTCTGAGTGCCTACAATTTCACAGAGAATTTTCGACTTTTCCTCACAAGACAATTTTCAGAAATCCAAAATTTTGACACTAAAATGGTCATAACTTTGGGTAGAGATCGCATTCAGATAAATTATCACATCAAAAAGAAAGACTGGAATCTGAGGGTTCTTTCAATTTCGAATACACCAATAGCTTCTTATGAAATCTTGACAAAATTGGCAAAAGGAATGTCTAAGTCGTGATACAAGTTTCCCATAACTTCGTGATTGCCAAGAAAACCATCCATTCTGACACTGGATTCGTGTTGAGGGTAGTCGAGTTGCTTATAAAAACCACCTTTAAAATAACAAAATCACTGTCAAATTTTAAATTCCGCTCAAGACAAAAAATATTTGATTTTCAAATTTGGATAGTTTTGTCTTGAGCGGAATTTAAAATTTGACAGTGATTTTGTTATTTTAAAGGTGGTTTTTATAAGCAACTCGACTACCCTCAACACGAATCCAGTGTCAGAATGGATGGTTTTCTTGGCAATCACGAAGTTATGGGAAACTTGTATCACGACTTAGACATTCCTTTTGCCAATTTTGTCAAGATTTCATGAGAAGCTATTGGTGTATTCGAAACTGAAAGAACCGTCAGATTCCAGTCTTTCTTTCTGATGTGATAATTTATCTGAATGCGATCTCTACCCAAAGTTATGACCATTTTAGTGTCAAAATTTTGGATTTCTGAAAATTGTCTTTGTGAGGAAAAATCGAAAATTCTCTGTGAAATTGTAGGCACTCAGAAACAAGTTCATGCATAATAGATAGTCCTGAGCACGCCCTGTATTTTGAGATGTCACACACCTAGGTGGCGCAATAATTTGAGCGAGTAACACCCTTAGTTTGCTCGAATTCTAGGTGGTTGGGAATAGGTGAAAATGACCTACTTTCGGAAGCTGTTTTACCCGTTCCAATCCCTCCTCTTTCCGCAAATATTTTACATCATCGTGTTCAGCGTGAAATTCTGCACAAGACGCATAGTTTAGCACGCACCGCCGTTCCAGTGTTAAAGCCAGAGCATCGATCTCGAAATTTGAAAATAAATACACTTGCTCAAAATAAGTACATTTTAGGCATTTTAGCAAAAAGATGCTATTTTATCTAGTGTTTTTTTGCTTTTTGGTAATGAAAATAATATTTTGACGTAAATTATAAAAAAAATAAGGGATCTTGTGAGTTATCGGGAGCTCACTCTAAAATTCACCTGAAAATGACTTGGTCCCCCTGTGGTTAATAACTTATTTTAGAGTGAGGTCCCGATAACTCACAAGAACCAAAATAAGAATTGGAGTCCCCAACAAGTACAAATCTTATAAATAAGTACAGATCGCGGGACAGCACCCCAAGTCCCCCCCCTCCCCAAAGAGTATGATTTGTCTGAGCCTGAAAATTCTCTGAGCCTGAAACTCTCTGGGGAGGGGGTGCAGTTGGGGTTTTACGAGATCGAAGCCCTGATTGAAACTCGAAATAGTTGACAAGCCCGTGAAGTCCGCACAAAAAACTGGTATTTAAAAAGGGTCAAAAAAGACTAGAGTTACAATTACGTTCAAAAAGGGATTGCAGAAATTGTAGGCAGCAACAGTCTTTTTTAGATTTTGCGCAGATTAGTATTTACATTTCAATTTGTATTTCAGTTAAAAAATGCCAGAAAATACATATATATTTTTATATTAGTATACCTGAAGTAGATATAGATGCTCGATATTTGGACAAAATTTCATGAAGTGTGGTAGCTGGCCGATGCGCTCAATCTCTGTAGAATTGGACAGTTTCCTTCTTTCCCCATATTTCTTTCCTCACTCCTAGCCAGCTCCAGTGCCAAATCACTGCTTCCACTTAAATCATCTTCACTAACGACCTAAAGTGTGTATTCTTATGCTTTCATGATTTGTATACTAAAAAAGTTACTGGCAGCGAAGACATGTGTATGACATGCCCGTCAAACGACCTCATACTTCGAAGGGTATGATGCCTGTATTTAGGAATTCTCAGCAGATCCGTGGATGTCAGCTTCAGTGATGTCAATTTCAAGTTCTCTACTTTTAAATCGGCCAGTGCGGAACAGACTTTAGCAGAGTTGATACCCTGTAAATATCTCACACTTTTGAAGACCACATACAACACTTTTAAAATTTCTTTGAAACGGGTTTTTTTGCAGGTTCTAATGGCTAGTAGTAAAGGAATGTGCCACGGCTAACCTAATATAGCTTAATAAGGGCAGTGGCGTAGCCAGGGGGTAGGGCAAGGGGCACGTGCCCTCCCGTCAGATCTTTTTAAACGGTGTAGGTATAATGGCCTCAAAAATTTGAAAAATGGTTTAGATGAAATGGCCTAAAATGACCTGGTGCCCCTCCGTCAGAAATTTCTGGCTACGCATCTGATCGAGGGTAGCACTAACTGAAGTATATTGGGTTTCTAGTCGGTGGTACGCCGGGGTAGGCTTTTTAATGACCACTTACTCAATGGTTTCTTAATAAATAATCATCTTGCATTTATATCTTTGAATTATTTTGCACATACAGAGAACGATTTCCAGAATAGACAGGAAGACACTAAAAGTTTTAATCAACTAGCCCTTGTTTACACATATTCATTTTGCAATTTTATTTTTCGAGCGCTCCCAATTTTTTTGTAGTAAATTGTTTTGTTTATATTTTTTGTGAATTCAGACTAATTTGTGAAAAAATTATCTATAATGTCTGAAACCATGGTAATTTTAAATATGGCTGCCAGGGAGACTACCAACCTTCCAATTTTCAATTTTACACTACAATTTAAAACTGGTAGCCAGTGACCATCAGTTCATTATGAGCAACTTTTAGTTCTGTCCTTGCTATTCATTAAGATAGTTTTTTAAAGTAACAAAACCAACCTGTGCAAACGATAGGTCCAAACACATTAAACTATATTGTTGAGCAGCCAAAAGTTCCGCCTAAAAAATAAGTTTTATATGAAGTAAATTTGAATATAAACCAACCAATATTCTTTCAGACAGGTTTAAACCAGAGAGATCCATCTTGCAAACAGGAAAACGTACACCATCCAAAAAAGGTCGTAAATTATGAGCCACCATTTCAGAAGTACTAGGTTCTTGTCTCAAATTCTTGCACAAACACTCTAGAACAGTTTCAGAAGCATTCAATGGCAGTTCCACTGCAGTTTGTTGTTGGCTCTTTAGAAAGCGACTAGAAGATGAGGCTGTCCGACTGCATCCGTTGTTTTGTGGTAAAGCAACTGCCGTCGTCTCTTGCAACCACATTGGCACTTAGTTCTAATAGGGAAGGAGCTTTCAGAGGACGATCTTCTTTCATTGCACACTCCAGTACTAAAACAGCAAATCACGAAATTTGATCTAAAAGTAAAATTTTTAGAATAGAAATTGTAAGGGTAGCACAGGAGTGAATAATTGACCGGATCGGATACCCGTATACTCGAGTGTTAGGAGAAATTATGCGATCGTGTATCCGGCTGCCAAAAACGTCGTGCACTCAGAAAGCAGGTCTTCTAGAAAGTTGATAGTAAGGTATTTTACTGGCGGATGACTCAAGTGCTCGGATACCCTCATAACCGAGGTTTTTGTAAAATCACGAAGCTTCTAAAAAAGTGGATACCAAGGAATCGGTCTGCTAGTATACTAAGCCGAACGGTTCAAATACCAATATAGCGAGGTTTTTTAGCAAAAATTACCCGGACCACATTCCCCGATCCAGAAAACCCCGGGAACTCATGAACCACGTCGAGTCAAATTACCCGACGCATACTACCATAGTCTTAAATCATAATGAAAATGAAATAAAAGGGTCAATAATTATTAGCAGTCGATTGAGAGGCGGGATAAGTGAGGGATATTTGTATGTGTGTATTCTCTACACGTGATGTTTGTGTTACCCTCCTCTTTTTGCAGAAACACTCGTATTTAGTTTGTTTGTCTCTAGAAGGCTCTTCAAAGAAAGCAAGAAACTAATAATTTTTTTCTCGCCGCAAACATTCATGTGTTTCCCCACAAGACAAATGTCCTTTGAAAATGTAAGAGTAAAGGGTTAAATATGTTTACTAGAAAAAGGATGATGTTAATTATATTTCGAATTCATGGGTTTGTTTTTGAAATTAGTAAAAGTACAACACAGGGATCAAAGGTTTTGTTTTCATAAGTTTATTATTTTTTCTTTCCAAATTTGTATGGAAGCGGTAAACATCAGTTCCACACATCCTGAATATTGAGTTTGAATTTACAATATTTATTGGAAACGAAAAATAGATTCCTGAAAAGATTTGACTAAACAAAATTAAATTGTCAATATTTTCCAAATACAGTCGACTCTCCCAATAACGAACCCCTGGGGACCGGCTGTGGGTGTTCGTTATTGAGAAGGTCCGTTATAAGTACTTTATCGAAAATACAACCAAACCAAAAAAAGTGTTCGTTATTGAGAGAGTTCGTTATTCAGGGGATTCGTTATTGGAGAGTCGACTGTATAGCAAAAATTTATATATTTCTTTGGTTTTATCTACAGGGTGTCCCAGAAAAACATATCCCGACACCATAAGGGTGCTGTTATGAATGCTATACACCAAATGCTAACTTTTTGAAAATGATCCAGACAATTTATATAAACCAGTCCAAAAACACAAACGACAAAATTATGTGTCTTTTTACGAAATAAATTTCGTTATTAATAATCAGCCTTAAGCCTAGTGTCCAATGACTGAGAGGAACTAATGACTCTGATGACTGAAAGGCAGAGTGAGGGGAAACGCATTTTATCAAAGTTTTTTTCAGAGATTTGTGGCTGGAAAAAATTTTGATTGGCTAGCCCTGAATCTTAGCTACAAAATGTGACCAAAAGAAAAAAATTTATGAACAAAAAAGGTTTACAACCCTTCCGCGTTAAAAACATGGAATTACTTTCAGTCATTGGACACTAGGCTTTGAAGGAAATTTTCCCCGCCTATTCAAAAAATTTCGCCTAACCATTGAACTCCTGTACGGATTTTTCAACTTGGTTTCTAACACAACTATACAAAAATTAAATTTTAGGCCTTGTTTTGTTAGAAACAAGTTGAAAATCCGTACAGAAGTTCAATGATTAGGATTTTTTGAATTGGCGGCGGACAACCGTTGTCGGAGACGGCAATGACCCTTCAAAGAGGAATATCAGCGCGTTACACTGCAAATTAAGTCAGGAAAAGAAAGGAAATGCTAGATTTTTGGCTCAAAGGAGAAGTTCCGTCATTTTTTCAGAAACGTTGTTTTTCTTAAATATGCAAATTAGGTGTGTTCTGGCCGTTCGTTCGCGGAACAATTCACGTCATTCGAAATAACACACAAAACTTCATCAGAAAATGCTTTTATTTAAAATGTAAAAGAACTTTGAAGTGTTAAACAGAAGTCTCTAAATAAATAAAAAAAGGTTCAAAAAAGACTTTGACTAAAATTTTTTTTGCTGGCCAAACCTGGCACCAGATTCATGTTAAACGTTGTCCATTTGCTTTTAATAGTGTTCTTAAAATTCAAAAATTACTGTAAAATTTTTAATTCCGCTCAAAAGAATAAATATTTGAATAAATGGGGAATTCGCAATTTGAATTTTTTTCTCTGAGCAGAATTCGAAATTTTACAGTAATCTTTGAATTTTAAGAGCAGTATTATAAGCAAATGAACCACCTTTAACATAAATCCGGTACCAAAATTTCAGGTTTGGCCAGTAAAAAAGTTTTAGTCAAAGTGTTTTAACCTGTTTTTTATTCATTTAGAAACTTCTGTTTATTTTTTCAATTTTTTTATAATACCTATGTTCCCTATAAAAGGTCAATTTACTATTCACGAAATTTCAGGGCTTCAGAGAGAGAACTGACAGGGACAACCTTTTATTGTTAAAATCCACAAATTTCACTCGGGATCTCAAAATGAACAAAATGAAATTTCGAATCTGAAAGTTTTGAAAAGTCAAGTCATGGTTCATCGAAACTGGGCCATAGGCCATAGCTCTACTTTATGATGGCCTTCAGTGCTGGGATCCAAATTCACAGAGAAATTTGGCACACTCTACAAATTTTCATCGAAATCCTCCCAGGTCAGAATCAGGGTCTCTCGCTTTTGAGCAACTTTTTACAATTTTTTTCAACAAAGATAACATCTACAAATAAAATATTAATTAATTTCAAAAGTACTTAGCAGCTGAGCCACGCCCGGATGTTTTGTTTTAATTTTTTCTCATCTGTAAGCCACAATTTTTCTCTTTAGTAAGCAATCACATAAATTGTTGGAACTAAAATTTGCAAGATATTTTTTTTCTCAAAAAATTAACCTCAAGTGGCTGTATGTAATTTGAACCCTGAAATTTTGATCAAAGTCATCCCATATTTTAAATAGTTTTTAGGAACGGTTCATCTAGATTTTTTATATATTTTAAACCCGAAAGTAAAAAATTGGAGGAATAAATTAGTGAATTTAAAAATGTAAATCAACATTTCGAGGCGGAAAAACAAATTACAGCAACCGAAAACAGTAAAAAAATTATGAAAAATTCTTCTAAAATTATTAATAAAATATATAAAAAATCTAGATGAACCATGCATCAAATTCTTTTCTAAACCCAAATAAAGCGTCCGCAAAAACAACCTTCAATCATATTGATATTGACTACAACTAGTTTTCGACTCCAAATAATAATTTCTGGCACCGAAACAACTTATTTTTTTACTTTTTTTGGGATAGTTGTAATTTAACGACTCTTGAGTAGTGACACCCTATATAATGAATGACACATAAAAAAATTTGGTTGGCGGCAAAGAAAAAAGCAAAGTTTACTCCCGATACAGTGACAATAACACTTTAGGCTGAACACTACGAATAAATTCATCTTGGATTAATTGACTAGTGACAAAATTTGAAATAAATTTTAAATTTTGAAATTTCTGTGTTGCAAAAAAGTTTATTTTTGATGCTAGTTTTCTAGTTGGCCCTGCTTCGGATCACAATGTCAACTTTGAATACGGTTTCACTAGAGATAGCTATGAAAGCAGGCTTCTAAACTCGAAAAATCAAAGACATATTCTTATAAATGACTTTTGGTAATTTTTCATCGAAAAGTGACATTTTATTTGTGACTTTTTTTTGGTATCGCACCGGCAATAAAGGTGAGGTGAGATTGCGGAAAAGTTTGGGTCTGGGGAGGGTACCGTTGGTCCTAACTCAATTAATTTTCTGTTTCTTGTAGAACAATGCCAAGCTAAGCTAAGTGCCATTCAATGCTTAATATCGAATTCTTTTTTGCTAAAATTTAAAAAGAAATTTTTTCTCCAATTTTTTTTCACTAACTCCCAGAAATAATTTGTTCGGTGACCGAAACTGATTTAGACTATGAAATTTATTAGCACAAAATCTATCTTCTAAACAATCATAATAAATGCATAAGAGTCTAGTCTACTACAAAAAACAGTGCTATAAATACTAAATTTGAAAAAAATTGACAGATTTTCAAGGTTTTAGATAAAAAATTATTTATAGCACAGAAAATTTTTAAGAAGCTCTCTAAAAAAAACTAGCAGCAAGAGTACACGTTTAACATGGTAAAAAAAACGAAAAAAAGTAAGAAGAAGAACAGATAAACACACACACAAATTGAATCGAGAATAGAGAGAGATATATAGAAACACCGGCAAGCAAAAAGAATACAAGAAAGCAGCTTAGACATGCGCTCTACAAGTTTAGCACAGCAATATCGCTGGTTACTACAGGGTGAGTAATTGAAGAAATCCAGCGGTTTTTCTTAAATCTATGCAAAAAACAAGGTTTTTTACAGTCTGCTCTTGATATGGTGGCGCTCACTCAAGTTCGTTTCCGCCTTAGGCCCGACACTTTTTTAGCTTTTCTGAAGGCTCCATACTGTTCTGACAGCCTGGTCCCAAATACCGTGGAATTCCGATTTCGCTTATCATTTTTCAAAAAATTTTAAACTTCTGCCAATAAGGGTTGCTTCTATCTATATAAGACCATCCTTATACAAAAAAGGTGCCCTTGTATTGAGAGCTGTAAATTGTAAACTGTATCACCGTTAAAGGGCATGCCCGTGCGTTTCAAAAAGTTAAGGCTGAGACCAGCAATTTTTTTTTGAATCGTTCTATTTTTCACTCGTTTTGCGTCAAATCTAATATTAATGACCCTATACTACTTTTAAAAACTAGGCAGAAAACTTAAAAATCTGAATGCGTGTGCATGTAAGGTGTCCAGAAAAAAGCGCCGGGAAAAAAGCGCCGCAGAAGAAAGCGCCGGTAAGAAAGCGCCGCGGAAAAAAGCGCCGCGGCAAAAATCGCCGCGGCAAAAAGCGCCGTGGTAAAAAGCGCCGCGGCGAAAAGCGCCGATTATTATTTTTTACTTCTTTGCTTAAGAATTGCTTGCTCTACTTATTTTTGCTGTTGTTCCGTTAAATTTTGATATTTTCGTTTTTTAAGAACGCAAATGGATACGCTATCAAACAAGAACAAGCCGATGCCGTCGTGTGGTGGATATCTAATGAGAAAGGCTGACAAAAATGGCGATGGAACACTGCAGTTCTGGAGATGTGCCAAGAAGGGATGCAACGGAAGAGCTCAGTCGGCTTTTGGATCAACAAGCAATTTGGTGGAAAGGAAGCCTCACATTTCTGCTATTTGCGTGCCAAGTCCAACCGCTACTGTGGTTCGTTTTTTCCATTTTTGTTTGAAGTTTAACCACCATTCTCAGATCAAGGAAAGGATGGGTGTGGTAAAGCGAATTGCCAAAGATAATCCTGCGCTCTCCTCCAATCAATCTTGGTTACTTCAAAGCTTGATCTCACGGATTTGCAAGCAGAATTATTTCCGGAGGTTAGTTTGTGAGTTTATACTTTTTTTATTCGCATATTTTAGGACGTCAATATCAAAAAGCGCATCACAAATGCCCGTAGACCACTGGAAGCCGCTGAAGCCAATTCTGAACCTATGGTGCTGGTCTTGAGCAATGAATTCAAAACTACTCTTCGTGGAGGTATTTATTAAAATTTAGAAATTATTTCGAACTGTAGGTGTGTTTAGGTGTGTTCCTGATCTTCGACTCACGAGTGACTCAACCGGCAAGCCAGTGATCCTGATTTTCTCATCTGAATATGGACTTCATCTTCTTGAGCAGCGCAAAAAGTGGAGCGGTGACGGCACGTTTTTTTCTTGTCCGAAGTACTTCAAACAGCTTTATTCTATCAATGTCTTCGAAGGAGAATCATCGTTGCCAGCTGCCTTATTCTTGTTGCCAGGTTATTATTGTAGCCAGGTCCACTGTATTTTAACTTATGTGTGTTTAGGAAAATCGGAGGAGATCTACAAGCGCTCGTTTGATGGAATATTCGCCGGTCATCCAATGCTTGTGCCTGACTCGTTTATGTCGGGTTAGTTTCATTATTTGGGATAGTAGTTCAATTATTTTTTCAGACTTTGAATTGGCACCATCAAACATCTTGAAACAACGTTTCCCGCTGATGGTCGTCAATTTCTGTATCTTTCATTTTGGTCAAAGCCTTTTCAAGAAGTTCAAGAACAAAGGTCTCATGTCGCTCTATCAAAATCCCGAGGTCAAGTGCTTGCTGAGAAGTCTAAATGCTTTGCCGTTCTTGCCCTCAGAAGAAGTTGGACTTGGGTTTGATGAAGTCTGTGCTGAGCTCCAAATCAAGATGGATCAAGGAATAGTAGAAGCTAGATTTCATGGACCGTTGGATGGTGCGACTTTAACTTTGTTATTAAACTTCGGCACGAATGTATTCATTCTTAAGATTACCTCAAGTACATTGGCTGCACTTATGTTCGTCGGTTTGATGTCAACAATTTCGAAGTTCCGCCGCTTTTTCCAATCGCTTTGTGGAATTGCAATCAGTCTGTCCGTAATAATGTTCCGCGAACCAACAACGCTATTGAAGGTGGCATTACCAATTCAACAAAAGATTTCCGAAAAGCAGCATGCCATTTAGCTATTTTATTGTACAACGGAAAGAAGAAGAACACTTGACCAGGCAATTGGATGGGCGGTATGTTTTCATATTTCGTATTAATTTCTGTTAAAAAACTTAATCTATTTGTGTAAGACATGAAGCCAATCCCGCTGATGCGATTCGAAACGCAAGAAAGAAGGCTGTTATCAAAGCGGACAATCAAATCAAAGGAATCGTAGATCGTTATTCAGAAGTCGACCAGATGCACCGCAATCGTCTTCAATTTCTTCGCCGTGTGCAAATCCATCTTGCCAAGACTCACATCGTTGTGCCTGAGGACGTAGAGCCAGTTGCAGTTGTGGATACAATCGATGAAGAAGTCGATGGGAACATTTTGATGCACGAATAAATGTAAACAATCCCTATGCTAACCTCGTTATGTTATGATTTGTGTTGTTTATGTTCTTCTCTGTTATGTTAATGTTGTTGGTTTGAATAAATAAATGTGTTATGAAAAAGTTGAAATCGGTGGATAATAACTTAACTTTAAGCTTGAGAAGGAACTAAAAGTTGAATAAATATTTGTCGAAATGGTGCTTTACAACTCTGTCAATAATTATTAAGGTGTGCACTTTGTTCCACTGCGCTTTGTTTCCGCGGCGCTTTAAGAACGGCGCTTTTTGCCGCGGCGCTTTTTGCCGCGGCGCTTTTTGCCGCGGCGCTTTTTTCCACGGCGCTTTTTGCCGCGGCGCTTCTTGCCGCGGCGCTTTTTGCCGCGCGCTTTTTCCACGGCGCTTTTTTCCACGGCGCTTTTGGAACGGCGCTTTTTTCCCAACTCCGCATGTAAAACTTGATCGTGAAAGAAAAAAGTGCTGGTCCCGCCTTTTCTCCGTGTCGGGGACGGGCATGCCCCTTTAACAATAGAAATAGAGGAAATATGAATTTGCGATCTATGGTCTAGCGCTTTACTCTTTCGTGTCGTCCATGTATGGTGTTGTTTTGATTTTCGTAATTTATTCAAGCCGGTCTGCACGAAGCCAAGATAGTATTTTTCCAAAAATGCTAGAGTCCAACTCACCCTGTACCTTTTTTCTATTATGTTTAGCAGACTAACTGGCTAAGAGGCTTCATTTATTAAAAAAGAATAAGCTGTTGTTTCATAATTTTTCTTCTTGTTCTCGCTCCTCAATCAATCCACTCAGTCTACAGAGCCGCTGGCTCTGGCTGCGCCTACAAACTTAGCTCTAGTCAAATTGTAAAGATTGGCGAGCACAATCATGCAAACTAAGATAATCGGGCCGATTATAGCACCTTGTAAACCAAGCCAGTAAATCCCGCCAACAACACTTAGGCCAGTAACATACGGATGGCTACCTCTGAAACAAAACTCATTATCCCAATAAGCCAAATTAGCTTATTTGGTTGTGCTAGATAAGTAGGGAAAACACTTACTTGATTTCCCTGTAAAATGCCGCATCAGCAAAGAACAGTGGGGCAAGACTGGCTAGGGCAAATACAGCTCCAGCTACTGTCTCGCCTCTTACGAGGAATAGTTCAAAGAAGCCCAAAATACCAACAACGTAGGGAGGCTAAATTCGGGTGGATTAGTCAGCTGAGCTTTTGGTGACATAAAGTAACTCTATGCGTGTATGTTACTAGTAAAAGCCAAATTTGTGAAGTCTGCAATAAAATTTGGAAATTTGACTTTGGAGAACAACCATCCCTGGCTTGGTTCTTAACTTGTTTTTTTCGTAATTTTTTTAAATATTTTCACATTGAAACCTTAATAGCGTCATCATCAAATTTTTGTTTTTCTGGTTGGGTTTTAGAATTCCTGGTTTTAGAATTCTTATTCGAAACTTATTCGAAACACACACTTTAAAAAAAAGGACTGTTACTGAAATTTACCACTATTGGGATAGCTGCAAAAATGCTTGCTAAACAGCAGGAATGAAGACCACATTCAGGTCAAATAGCGAGTGCACAAAGTAGGTGTACAAACCGTAAAATATGGACATTTTGGCACTTAGCACAAACACTCCACTATAAACAATAAATTAATCAAAGCCAGAGTGTGTAGCAATAATAAAAACCTAATAGCGCTTTCCACAGCTTCACCAATACTGGTCTTTGTGGATGTTCCGCGCTAGATCCATTATTGCCGTTGGATGGATTAGAGAATTGGAAGGAAGAAGTGAAGTCGTTGACCACTTTCAGGGGCACCCACTGTTCGTCACTGCTCGCCTAAACCCAAATTATTCAGCTGACAACATCGGTCAAAATTTAAATTTTAAACATTTTTAAGACCTTTTGTAGACTAAAGGGAGGGTAATACTTTTTTCTGGTGCAAATATTCTTTTTTTGGGGCGAATTTTTGTTTGAGGCAAATTTGCTATGGAGAAAATTTATTTTTTGGGGCAAAAATACTTTTTTTAGGACGAATATATTTTTTGGAGCTCATTAATTTTTTATAGGACAAATTGTTCTCTTTTTTGGGATAATTTTTTTTCAGAAATGTTTTTTGGAAAAAGGTAAACTTGTCCCAAAAGAGAAAAATTTGCCCATAAAATTTTTATGGCCAAAAAAGGTATATTTGCCACAAAAAAGTATATCTGCCCCAAAAAAGTATTTTTGACCCAAAAAGTGAATTTGCTCAAAAGTGTATTTGCCCCTAAAAAAGTAAATTTGCTCCAAAAAAGAGTATTCGCGCCAGAAAAAAGATTACTCCCACAGGGAGCCAACGCCGAAATTCAAATATCTAAAAATGCCGTTTTTTTGACTTTGTCACTGGTAAGCCAACCAAAAAATATGAGACTTCAATATAAACATTTTAAAATTCTGCCATAATAAATTGAAAATACCGTATTTCCTCTAATTTAGCCGCCGGGGCTAAATTTTTTGGATCCCATTCAGAGGGGGGGGGGGCTAAATTAGAGGGAGGCTAAATTAGAAGGGGGGCTAAATTTTTTGGGCCTCCTCTCGGCTGACAAAAATTTTGACGAACATCAACAAGTTTATTCGGATTTCATAACAACATAACATTTACAGGGTGGCGCAAATTTTTGCCGGGATTTGTTTTGCCCATATCTTCTTTCATTGATCGTGTCTCGGCGAGATCTTTTTTCACATGAAAGAAGACGTTTGCGGCAATAGGATGATACCTCATTCGCCATTTGTTAGTTTTGTTAACGTGCTTTGCTTACGTGTTAAACTTTTGCTTGATTTCATTCCGTGCCATTATTTTATTTGGGTAGATGAAAGACCAAGTTCACCAAGACAACTAGCCGATCTCAATAAAAGCCCTTAAAATTTCCCTAAAAATGGTACAGCAAGCAATTAACAGCTATGGTGGGCTACTCCAACTACGCATTGATCTCCAAGGAGGAAGCATTAATGAAGACTTTCGCAATATTGAACGAGATTTGTTGTTTTTCATTCTTAAGATTTGTTTTTCTTTTCGTTGATTTTTTCAAATGCCATTATGCATGTTTGATGTCATTCGATTGCCCGGAGTGTCCTCTTTCAAATAAAAAAAATATCTCGCCTAAACACGATTAATGGAAGAAGATATGAGCGAAACAAATCCTGGCGAATATTTGCGCCACCCTGTACTAAGAATTAATGTAAAATTCTGGGGGCTAAATTAGAAGATCCAAAATTCTTTGGATCTTCTCTTGAGGGGGGCTAAATTAGGAGGGGGGGGGGCTAACTTACAGGAAATACGGTAAACAAACTTTTTGAGTAAGGCTGCTTTAAAAGTAGATCGGAAAATGTAATAGTTGGAGCTTTTTGTTAAAAAAAATACGGAATTTTTCAAAAAGCCAATTCCTACCAATAAATAGTAGACAGCCGTCAAAAACACAATAATTTCAATAAGGAAGTTGAGAATGTCAAATCCGAAATTGAGCACCAGACTCAAGATGGCAATAACGATGGTAGAGAGAAGTGTCAGGTTCATAACAAGTACGCCCCAAATTGATTGAACTATCTGCAATTCTTTCTTTAATTTTTCAACCAGCCACACAAATATGAGTAAAATTATTACAGCAATGACAGTCTCGTAGTTTTCAGTGATTACACCAGTTAGCTCGCTTTTGAGCGCTTCCATGTTAGATGCACTCATGATTTGAGCCATCCAATCCCCACTCTTAGACACCAAAGCAGATTTGTCGTGGAATTGTTGACATTCTCACTATGCCTGTCCTCCCACATGCGGTACAGATTGTCGATAAGCTAAAAGATTCACATGCAAATGGATCCACTGTAAATTATCTAATTACCATATTTCCTTTAATAAACGGCCTAACGACCAAGTGTTCCTCATATCTTTTTTTAAAAATTTTTGGGCCAAATTTTATTGATAAACCAGTTTTACAATGCAAATAAAATTTATGCAAAATAAAATTCTGGATCACGAACATCAAATTAACATTGCTTAATTTTTGCAAAAATGGCTGGGAAACGTACTGGGAAAAACGACCTTTGAAAAAAGGCTGACCGATTATCTGTAGCGCCTCGGTTTTTTCATGGCATTTTTTGGAGAAATATCAAGTCCCTAAGGGTGCTGAAATAGGCACGTTTGACCGTATTATGAATACTTTTGGGAGTCGGAATACCGTATTCTCTCTAATAGGCCGACACCCTCTAATAAACCGACACCCCTACTTTGAGGGACCGTATCTCAGTCCGAAGAAAAAAAATTACATCGCTGTTTATTGCGTTTTCTTAGTTCCCACGAGCTCTATCGATTCCGCTTTTTCGATTTTGGATTTTCACCCGAAATGTCGAGTTCGACCCAAAATTTTCACGATTTTTGAAGGGTTGAAAAATAAACCGACATGTCGGCCTATTAGAGAGAATACGGTATCAGAGAACATTTGGTAATCGCAAATACCAGGTTTGTATATTTTGCTGAGTGACAAGTCCGATTCCACCTGGAATTCACCCCACATAAAATAATTTAAATCGAAAAAAAGTTAGGTGATCCGATATAAGATACATCTGGGTCCGGCTGACGCTGACTGTAGTGTCACTTAAATGTAGACTCAATAATTTATTTACCAAATTAGCCTGTTGCTCAAGATGGTCAGCTCTGTCGGTGTCTGTTGGATCAGCCAGTGATCTGATGTTCAAAGCCGCCCATTTCCTGCCTTTTTGGTAGGCCTACAAACCCCAATTTCGAAATCAAAATTATTATAGTCAAAATAACAAAACCTGTTCTACATAGTCGTCAATATCATGCTCTCGGAATTGACCCTCTGTGTAGTTCATGGCGAATCTTTAAAAAAAATTCAAAAAAATTAGTAGAAAACTTAGCTGCTAACCTCAGCCAGTCTGGATTGGAGGATACCACATTGCCTCCTAATTTGATCAAGTGAACAGTTTCACTGTGCACTTGGAACACCACAAACAAGACCACGAACAATGAGCTTACTGCAACGACGACCATGACACAAATGGAGGAAATCAGATCTACTTTGGTGCTCAGGCTTGACACAAACTGAATTTTTTATAATCATTGCGCTCTAACTTTTGTAGAATCCCACGAAAAAAAGATGGAATTTAACTTGGATCGCAAATCTCAATCTATTATACCGTAAAACTTCTAATACGTCGTTCTATTTTCCTACCTCCAAAATTTTTCTAAATTTACGTTAAAAATGCAAAAAAGTGGATTACTCCTCTCATTTTAGCCTTGACCCATGTCGTGCAATTGGAGCATGTCGTTCTATTAAAAAGTTCTATGGTATTCACTGTAGCAGTCATTCAATAAACGGAATACACCAAAGACGCGAAATATTCGATTTGGTTTAAAAATATTAAAATTTGGGGTTAACGTCACAATAAAAAAGTTAAGCGAGTTGAAAGTACCCAAAACCACAGTAGGACGTCCTGGAATTTGAACCTGAACATTTGAACAACAACCCTGTTTTTTATAATTTTTCTAAGGACTTAATCGACCATCCTCCGTCTATTAGTGCATTTAGTTTCTGAAATGACTGGTGAAACATGCCTAGTCATATTCAATTTGCGGTCATTTTTTTCATAAATTCATAGTTAAATACCATCCACTAACCAATCGATCACTTGTGAACAGCAATTTGACAAAGTTTCGCAAAGACCCTGCGGCCACAATATTAATCAGTTTTTGGACATTTTCCTGTACACCAGTCCAGGCAACATGCGCAAAATGCAGAAAAGAGTCTTTGACCCCCAGCTGTTCACCTAAAAAATCGCACAAAATAACTACTGCAATATGGAAAAAAACTAGACCAATTTTGAGGAAACAGGCTATCAAAAAAGGTATGAGCACAAATATGAGGCACAAATCATGGTGAGCAGTCCAGAGTATTAGGCACAGAGCACCTATAATTCTCAGATGACCATCTCCCGAAATAGCCTTGTCAATGCGATCTGTGGATGCGGGCAGAGGCACTTCTACTGCTGCCTTTGGCTCTTCAAAATGAATGGACTTATGCGTATCTTCAATTAATTCTTGAGTGGCTTGTGATTGATCTGTCATTTCGTCCTCTGATGTTTCTTCCAAAATGTCTGGGCCAACTAGGCCAATGGAAGTCAGGCATAGCAGGGTGGTAACAACAGCGAATATGGCGACTCTGACTGGTCCAAACAAATTGGAAATATAGGCCAGCACAAATACCCTAAAAAGGCAAATTACAGAAGTGCTAGGACACTTCGCGTCAGAGACATTTGATGTAGGTTTATTTTTAACTTTTCGGGTTTTTGATTAAAACAAGTGTATGAACACAAATTTCTTCCGTGGCGCCCAAGTATCTCAAGTGTTCTTAGAAAATTTAATTATGCAACAGAGATTTTAAAAAGATTATAAATATCTGAAATATGACCCAAAATTGAAGTGCCCAAACTTTTTTATATTTTTTTATAATTATGATGCCTCATATTCTTGAGGACAGGGTGCTATAATGACTCAGAGTGAAAAGTTCTCTTGCAAACCACTTGATAAAAAAAACCCGAAGAAATTTCAAAGCAGAAACTGAGCACCCGAAAGACCGACATGAAATGTATTATAGCTGAGTTCATATGTAGAAAGCATCAAAAATCAAAAATTTAGTCATTATGCTATTATGCAGAAATCCGAATAAAATACAAATTTTGGTAAAATAGACACCCCTTTTTTATTGACTACTCATTTTTAATAAAAATTATATAGCAAAAAATTATAAAGCAAATAAAACCAAGGGCTAGGCGGAGTCGAATTTAAGAGACTGTCACAAAGTTAAGAATACAAACAAGTTTCGTGTCAGATTTAAAGTAAACTGTGTCAAAATTACCAAATAGGGATCGAAAATGCCTAGCAAATTTCTTGTGAATGCTTTTTGTGTCCTTCAAACAAATGTAAGAGGCAAAAGCTAGTGAGTAGAGAAGCACAAATGCCACTACCTGAAAACAAGGAAAACTATATATTGCTTAAAAATAAAACCTTAATTTACCCAGTTCATTGTAAAAAATCCAATAACTGAGTCCATGGCTGAACAAAATACGCCGATCCAGGAAAGCAGTCTCAAGAAAACATCGTCGAATGTTAGGATTTTCAAGGCTACATACAGCACTGCGCAAATAGCTCCAGTCGAGCTGAATAAAAATAGTGTTAAAGGATTCGGTCGGTTATTTCAGACAAGTCTGTTTTAAAAAAACGGGCCCTGTCTTAGGATGGGTACCATTTTTTCGCTTGGTCCCCCTCTATTTATTTTTTATTTGCTGCCTACGGTAGATTCTAGGCTAGATTCTTAAGATAGAAAAAAGACAAAGACTTCCAACTGAGCCACAACTTTCGTTTCGATAAACAGTTAGTAAGTGTTGGTAGACCATTTTATATATGCAAAACAACGACAATTAACAAAATTTTGAAAACGAGGGAGAACATCTGGAAAAATGGTACCCATTCTAGGATAGGGCCGAAAATTTTTTAAATTGGTCTCCCATATGAATTAGTTCTAGTTCTTATATATTGGTATGGACGGTTAGAGCCTAAAAGCACATAGATGAAAAGAGAAGAATACGCGAATTTCGGAATGCAAGAAAAGGGGCCACTTAACTACACTGCTCTGTGTTCCACAAACTACGACCAAATTAACGACAGAGATCTCACATGCCTACCTCAATGCCGTGTCATAAACATTCTCAGAAATATTTTGATGCTTTGAAGCGGTAAAAGTGCCACTCCGACCACCAAAGGTCGGTCATCCTCATCTGAAGTTACGTTTATTGATCTATTGGCTACACAAATAAATCTAAATAATACCCAAGTTTTTTAACCAGCCTAAATATGGAATATATATGATTGAAAAAACTACATCAACAAATAAAAATTACCTTTGAAATTGATACTCATTTTGCGCTTGAACGGGAACAACACGGTGCCCACCAACATGGCCCACAGAATGGGCCTCAAAAACATGTAGAGAACTTGGTAAACAGCGAATAGTCCAGCCAGGCACAGACCTAGCTAAAACATACAAATTACATTTAACGTACATGTGGAAATTAAAATTCAGCTGACCAGAGCAAAGAACACAGCATTGTAGAAGGCAAATACCAGAGCCGGCTTTTGTTCATCATTCAAAGGGATTCTGTTCATAAACTCTGCCATGTTCACTACTCAATATGATACAATCCCTCTTTTCAATCTAGATAGTTAACAGCTTTGAATGAAACCATAATCGAAAAATTTTACACACCGATGTTATAAACTAAAATAAAAGCGTACTTTTGTGATCGATAAGCTAAACTATGGTAAGATAGTGGCAGGGCCCATTTTACTCAAATTAATCTTCCAAATGACGTGCTTTTACTAACACAACATCGTATACGATGGTATATCGTATACGACGTATACGATACCATACGCGGTACTAGTGCCGTTGGGCCCCACCCAAATTTTTTCTAAAGTGACCCAAAAACATATCCTGTGCTACTTTTTTTGCTTAGCATAATAGAAGAAACATTTATGAACAGTTTCTGATTCAAAGAAACTTTTTGACTTCTAAACATTTTGACTTTAATATCGCAATGGTGGACGGTCTTTCTAGGCATTTTAGGGTCTTTTTTTTGAGTATTTACTATATTTAGGCTTTAGGCTTAGGCGAGCGTAGGCCAGCGTATGTTAGGACAGACTCAAACATGTTTCTCAGAATATAAAGTAGTAAAAAAACATGTTTGGATCCGTCCTAACGGCACTAGTACCATCGTATATTACACAATCCATAAAAAACTTAATAGCAGTGCAACCTAGTAATCAACACAAACGTTTTGCCCAAAGTGCAATTGTCTACATGAATAAGCATCTGGTGAACACGATAAAACAAGATTTGAATCCGTGCCAATCAAAAGTCACCGCCAAATACATCCTGGCGAGAGACAAACTGGCGAGAGACAGTCCATTCATAACAATGAGGCGAAGGTAGTAAAAGATGAAAGAAAAAGAGATAAACAACTTTGAAAAAACCTGAATAGAAAAGTTTCTAAATCAAATCGATTTTTAGTAAATTTTGCATTATCTTGACTGAAATTACAATTTAAGATTCCTAAAATGAGCGGTGTTAAATGAATACGCTCGGGGTTAAGCACCCCAATTTAGAGTTTATTACTCCTAGTTCGTATTTCATGAGTCATGCAGGACCACAACTTCACCTTTTTCAACGGGGGAGTAATTTTTCTTAAAAGAAATTGCTTTTTTTGAAAGTCCGTATCTTCACAACCAGATTTTAAAAGTACTTCTGTTAAATGGGTCTGTAACTCTTGAACTGCCCTACAAGATAGCTGTTAACTGTTATTTAAAACGCTAAATCATGAATAAAAATTTTGACTAGTTAAAGTGATGAAAATAAGTGTTAACTATTCAAAATGGCGTCACTAGTGTTTGGATTCAAATGCCAACTTTTGTAAAGTAATCCGAAAAATACCGATAGCACATTTTGAAGAGGAATAACAAAGCTACAAAATAGTGTATTAAGAATGATTTTTTGAAATAATTTTTATGCTTAAACATTAGTTAAAAAAACGCTGTATAATTTCCCGACAACCCAATAAATCAGTGATCGGATTGTCGACACTAATTACGAACCTGGAAAAATTAGCAATGAATTAGATGGCCATTCTGAGAACTTTGGTCGCTTACTTGATATCTTTTTTCCAACCAAGAGTGCATTCGGCTAGGACTTTGGTCTCTTCGGCTATTTTTCGTTCGAATCATTAGTCTTCCATCTCTTTCCCTCGCTGCATGAAGCACAGATAAAGGGTGAAAATTCAAGTTTGACATGGCGGTTTTATGAGGCGCGTGTAGGAGGCGAAGCACTAGAGCAAATGGAAAAACCAAATAAAAAAGGAGGGTTTGTTTGACTTTGATTGAATTTTTTCTGTATGTTAAAATTGCGATATGAAGGCAAAAAAGCATCACTGGTTTATTGGTGAGTCACCCGTGAATCACCGCATCATCAAGATCATCAAGCTTAAGGATAACTCCAAGAAAAAATGAGCTGCTTATTGTAGAGATGAGTATATAAGGCATACCTATTACAAAAAAATCTTTTGCAACTTTTTTTCACGCACCTCCTACCCTGAATTTAAGCTAGAAGGCCCTACAAGGATAAAAATAATCCGTGTACCATGTTTAGCCTATATTACAAATGACTAGCTAAGTTATTTGCCAAGTGTTTATTTACGTACGCTTACGTTACATTTACGTACGCTTTTTTCGGTTAAATAATAAAACACTTTAATTTTGATGAAAATTTTAATCAGAAGGGGGATAAGACAATTTAGTACCATATTGGTACCCATAGGCACAAATGGGTTAAAACCCCGAATTTTTATGCTGAAAAAATATATTTTTTAACAGCTGAGATTTAGGGTTACACGATAGTTAAAAATTTAAAAGATTCACTAACAAATAAGTGAGAAAAGAGACAAGTCCAAAGAAGTAAAAATTAGAAAAGAGATTTTTTTGGAATTAGAAAGGAGTATTTTGGTGCTAGAAAAGAGTATTACCCGATAACTAGCTGGCAGGATCCGAAACTTCAGTTTTTCGTGAAGAGGGGTAGTTATTTTCGACTGAAACACACAAATTGGGGTCATTTTACCCAGTGTCTATATTTTTTTGCCAACACAAAATCCATTGCTATCGAATCTCGCGATTTACTTTTCACTTTCACTACTTACAGAAAATTTTATGCTCAATTTTATTCATACTCTATCTGCCAAATAAAAAACAATCAAGAAGCATTGCTACACCAAACCTGCAATATGAAATGAGCAACTTTTCACATACGAAATCTCTTTTATGTTCTTCTAACAATCATTCAATATAACCTATTTATTAGTAGTCTAAATCTAGTAAATAGATCTGATACTGGTCACAGTAGCATGGTCCACCAGGAGCTGAGCCAGATAACGGGTTTCCAAATAGCTGAGGGCATCAGTCACCCAGTCCTTAGCCAATCTACCTGGCTGTCCGTCCAGCATATTAACTAGACGAACGGCTGTGTCCAGATCATCGTGCTCCACAAAGTACTTAGCCCTGGCAAGTAAATCATAGGTGTCCACTTTCTGGGATTGATATGGTCGTCTGGAGAGTACTTAGTCGGCAACTCGATCATGAACCAAGACTGCAAGTAGGAGGACAGGTATTTGAGAAGAGTGCCACCATTCTCATCGATTTTGGCGGTTTGTTTGCCGAGTTTGTAGATCTGAATTTTTTTGAATGGTTTTATTAAATAGTTTGGATATCTGATTACTCTGCCAAATCGATTCTTCAAATCCTGTTCGGTATAAACTCCCTGCTCGACGGCTGATTTGGGGAAACAGTTGATGAGAGATTGCACAAAGTTGTCCTGTTCACAAGCCTGTTTGATCACTTCTAACTAAAAGGCATGGTGTACTTGATTTTATTACATTTGGCTAAGCATTGAGCCTAGCCCACTACAGTCAACTCTCGTTATAACGAGAGTTTCGTTATATTAGAAATTCGCTATAGGCTCATGCATACTCCACCGAAGCACGTCTACCGAAACGATCAGAAATTTCTTTGGTTTGGAAATATTTTGTTTATTTTTCTAAAAAGTTTTATACTCAAAATGATTGCCAGATGTTTGCACTCATTTCGGTAGTTAGAACTTTCAATAAAAAAAATAAAAAGTTTGAAGATCAAGTCAATGAAAATGGTATTTCGATATGTTTCGGTGCATTTTGACCGAAATAATAGGTGATCATGCAATGCAAAGTAGCCTACGCTGCACAGGTCTCCGGAATATGATTTGGGCTAAGCGGGTTAGGATTACACGATTCGTTTTTTATATTTTCACGTGGCAGAAAGTCCCGCAAAGCCTGTGGTATAGACAGTTTATCTCTGAAAATGCTCACCTCTTCAGCCAGTGGCTTTTTTCTCGCATCAATAGTGTTGGCAGCCTTTTTTCATGGACCACTGATTCCACCAGGTTCTGACAGGCAAGCCAGTATTGCTTGGACCTTCGATTCTCCGCATCCTTCAATCGAAAGAATCAATCGCGTTTACAGCAAGCACACCATAATACACTTACCCATCCCACTCTGCTCTGCAAAGCATTCTCAATGCCCTGCAGCTTGGCCACTGATTGTTGCACTTGCTTTAAATGCAGGTTGCGCTCCTGTGTGACTGCCTCCTAAACAAGTAAAGCACTCGAAAATCGGTTTGTTAGCGAATTTTGTGAAAGACTTGCCTCCACAAGTTTAGCATTTTCAATGTCATGCAGTTGCTTTTGGGTTCGAATGACACTCTCGAGGTGTTCGGCATGAGCCAGTGAAGCTCTTTGGAGACGAGCTTCTAATTCCGCTTCCCAAGCTTTGCGCTCTTCTAGCACCTGAAAATGCCGTTTTTATCTAATAAAAGAATTCCTCCCTGCTACACAGAGTAGGTCAATTTTTTTCGTTTGTTAACACTTTTTTGTTAACACTTTCGAAAAAAAAATTAAGATAAAAAAGGCAAAACGAAATTCGCGCAAAAAAGTATTATTCTGTCGAAACTCACTTTTTTGTCAACATCAATGTTGACGTTTTCTTTGACACGTCTGACTTCCAAATCCAGCTGTGCATCAGCTACCTGAAATCAGGGAAAGCCTTTAGTTTATGTGCCACATGCTTTTTTAGCTGTAATACCTCAGCGTCCGCCTTTCTCTGGTCTTCAATGGCCTTGGCGATGTTCTGCTCTTCACGGACCTGAATTTTATCGTTATTAGCAATTAATACAGAGTGATCTTCTCCGTCTTAATCCTATCAATTTTTTTCTTCACACCATAAATTATTTGAAATATTGAACGAAAAAGGTTTTTCACACAAGACCTATAAATTACGAGACAAACTCATCTCGTCGACCAATTCTCTGTGCTTCCCAAATCAGTTAAGAATCCCGCTCGTAGCAGAATTCCCCTCTATAATAGCAAACCGTGATGCAAATTTACCTGCTGTTCAGCCAATTGCCTTCTGAACTGGTCTACCCGTAAGTAGGCATGTGCTATGAGTGCCTAAAATCCACACACATATATCCCTATTTCTCAAATTAACAATCAAAATACCATACATTCAACTCATCCTGGGTCAACTTGTCCTCTTTTGCATGGACATCCACTCCAGGCACAATTGAGTTGAGCTCCTGGGCAAAGTGTTGTCTGCTTTTATCAATCAAGTCTTTGTATTGGTTGAATATTCGACGCTAGAATCAATTTATTTTTTTTCTTTGAAAATGCAAAAGTTGACTTGCAAACCTCGTTTCGAGCTTTTTCAGCCATGTGGTTGAGTTCATCTAGTTGATGGGCGAATTTATTGGCAGTTTCTGAGGCTAGAAGCACCATGCTGCTTTTGCCTGCAACCTTTTGACTGAGCGATTTGGCATCCGCAATCGTCTGGAAAGAGAAATTTTCGCAATGTTAGACAAACTTGCAATGCGTTGCAATGTCAGACAAACTTGTGCAGAATTCAAAGTTGGATTAGCAATATCAATATCAAAATTTCTAAATTATTTCAAAAAAATACCCTAAAAATTGAAATGGAAAAGGTAAAGGACCATCGAAAAAAGGTTGGTTAGTCTTCTACTACATTCGGATTTTTAGGTTATTTTTTATGGGATTTTGAAATTTTGATATTTATGTCACTAATCCAACTTTTAATTCTGCACAAATTTGTGTGAGATTGCAACGCCGAGTTGTCGACAGAATATGGCTCTAAAACCACATTTAAAAAAACACAAAACTTGGGATAATCCTTTCGTGTCGAGACTATTTCCTTAACAGCTTTCACCACTCCTTTAAATAAAACTATTGGTACCCTTTAGTTTCAGTCTAAGTCTTAGCCTAAGTCTGAGTCTAAGTCGCAGTCCGTGAACGAGCCATTAAACCTTGAGTAGTGACTACTAACCTTTCTGAGTGCATCAATAGCATTTCGTCCGGTAGCCTCTTGACCAATATCCACTTTTGCCAAATTCTCAGCCTTGCGAAGTGCCTCATTAACGGCTTCCCAGTCACCATTCTGACCATCGTCCACAGCTTTCTTCAATGTGTCCGCATGTGTTCTGATGGCCGTAATGGTGTTGTACTTGGCTTCAGTCGCTGCTTTCACCTTCTTTTCAGCCTGCTCAAGGGCGTTTAATAAACGTGCATCCACTTCTGAAGAGCGACAGGATATTGAGTAAAAGGGAAATGTCATAGATGTAACCTTTCAACAGCTTGCTCTCCTCCTCAGCTGTTTTTGGTTTGACATTGCTGAGGTCATCCAGAGGCTTTCTCACATCCACAGCTACAATTATTTGCTTATGTTAATTAAATCAATAAGTGTTATAGAAGGGCTCCAATTTTAATACTTTCACCATCTGGTCACGTTGGTTTTTCAACATTGCGGGAATTGAAATATTTCTTTTCTGACTATCAAACTTGTCATTGCAAAGGCAAATAATTTTGTGAAGCTTTTCTCTTGTTTAGCTTTTTCTTTTCTCTGGTTGAAAATCGTGTTTTTGGCATTGTGTTCTGACCCATTCTTCACTCAAATTATCCTTGGATGTTTAAACAGTGAAATGAGCTACAAAATAGATAGCAACTTGCCTGAGACCGACTTTCAAAAAATGGATAAAAAACAAAACACCGAAAATACGATTTTTAATAAGAGGGATTAAAATGAGAAGAAACAAGGTTCTTCGAGACTTTGGTACCAGACTTCTGGGTTATAAATTCTCGAGACCCGGATATTTGCCCAAATTTCCTTGTGTGCGCCTGGACTTGGTCATGGTCCCGTTACGAAGTCTGTGGAAAACCAGGATTTTGAAAAGAGACCCATATCTATAAATTGTTTACCTTTAATATTGCTATCCACAACAGGAGTTATTTGCTGCTGCTGTTGACCAGAATTGATGGAAGGATTTATTTTAGACTTAACATACTCAATCGGATGTGAAACATCAACAATACTTTTGTTGATCACTTCACCAACTAAAATACCGAACATGATTTTGGAATCTAAGCCAAAAATAACCTTTGAAAATGACTGGTTTCTGTTTTTGTTGATTGATGCTATCCTCCACTTTTTTAACCCATTCCCGAACTTCTGGAGGCATTTGTTCTGGATTCAGGTAGGCATACCCAGCGCCTGCTCCAATGGCGGTGGTCAGACTAATTGCGGTCAGAAGCTTCTTTTTCATAGCTATAATTTTACCTGTATAATGACGCAAACGTATTTTGAAGTGTGCAAAAGAACAAGGGTAGAATATCTATTCGCGACACTTTTTAATCGAAATTTTGCAAATTTCTATAAAAAATTGTCAATTTTTAAGTAAAGTCTTTGAGATATCTATTCTTATGCCCAAAATATCCACTACAACCTGAATTCGTTGAGATCAGATCAGAAAAAATTAGATGAAGCTAAGATAAATTTGAAAGTATTTAAGTGGAGCAAACTTTCTGGAAGGTCTTTTCAAAAGAACAATATCTCAACTCCTTGTTATATTTTTATCCGACCTTCGGCTTCAAGAAAATATTTTGGTACTAAGAAAGACTCTATAAAAAAATCCTTAAAAATCTGTCAACTTTAAATCAAAAGTTCCGGAAATTCTGATTTATTGTTCCCTAATATTGCAGATCTGATATTGTGACCATGAAATAAATGAGCAAAAGATTTTATAAAAATCTGACCTTTATAAACAGAAGATATCTTTTTTGGAGCAAGCAAAATAGATTCAAGAAACATACATTATATAAAAAGCTAGTCACTGAAATAAGCGCCAATTCAAACACTTTTCAAACCGACAAAATCTTGGTCTAGGCTGCTACGCCGAGATGAGTTAGCGGTGTGCAGAAACTATGAAGCTAACGCTTGAAAAACGACAGAGGGGACAAATCAAAAAATTAGTATGGGAGCTAACTTGCTTACTTTTTTTAGCATAATCTTGACTTTTGTTTGTATTTTAAGATTTTTTTCCGCTGAACACTTTTTTTCTGATTTTCATTGCTGTGTGCAAAATTTTAAGCTTTTTTAGATCTTAAACATTTAGAATCAGGTATTTGAATTTTTTACAAATGCAGGTATGCATAAAATCTTACAGAATGTATCGCAACCCATATTCTAAGTGTAGCCGAGCTATGTTTGTAATAAATTACTCGCCTCTTGAAGACATATCTACTCTGGACAGCGTTTGGCCGATTATAATTTTTTTGTTTTGGCATTTGGCTTAAAGTCAGAGAGTCGATTAAATACTACTGTATTTTAAAAATAAGTTTGTGTTTTTCAAATGCAAAAACAATACATTTATACAGTAGCGGCCAAAAAAAATGCACCAAGGGTGTAATTTTTAAAAATTGTATGTCTTGCAGTGATTTTTTCACATTATCAAAAAACGAGTAGAGCCATTTTGTAGCATTTTTAGTGCTTTTTCAAATGCGCTAGAGATTCCTGCGCAAATATAATTCGATAAACTCTAAAAAGTCGTTTTTATGCCATGACTTCGATTTTCAGCGGCCAAAAAAATGCACCAAATGACATTATATCTGTTTTCTTCCTTGTTTTTTCTTTACTTCGTTTCTATTTTTGTGGAAATATTATATTTATTGGTTAAATTATAGATATGGCAAAGAAACAGTTATCTCTTGATGCGAAGAAAGCGATTATACAAGCGAAGAAGCGAGGAGACAGTGATCGTATGGTTGCTTCACAATTTGGCGTTGATCATGGAACAATTTCGCGAATCTATGGTAAAAGCAAAGCAGGCAAGGGCGTGAAAAGAATCTCTGGCAGTGGTCGACCTCGAAAAACATCTGAAAGACAAGACCGGGCTATGGTAAAGAAGGCAAAGAAGAAGGCTGTGGATGTTATGAGGGAGGTCAATGAAGAAATCGGGTTAGATATCAGCAAAAGAACTGCTCGTCGTCGATTGAATGAAGCTGGCTTGTTCGGAAGACGTCCATCAAAGAAGCCGCTCATCTCTGAAGCTAATCGGAAGGCCAGGGCGGCGTTTGCAAAGGATCATCTACACTGGACAAAGGAAGAATGGGCAAAGGTTCTCTGGAGTGATGAAAGTAAATTCAATCTCTTCTCTTCTGATGGCGTGAAATATGTTCGAAGACCAGTTGGCAAGCGTTATGACGTCCGTTACCAAGTTCCGACAGTCAAACATGGAGGTGGTTCATTAATGGTTTGGGGTAAATCGGTATTTTCATGCAGCCCAAAAATTTCAAATATTCAGGTTGTTTTTCTCGTGATTGCATCGGTCCGGTAATTCGTGTGGAAGGCATAATGAAAGCAGTCGATTACAGAGAATCCTCAAAGAACACATGTTGCCTCATGCAAAGGAGAAAATGGCGCCAGGATGGATCTTTCAGCAAGATAATGATCCGAAACATGCTTCAGTGCTGCTTATGGGAATGAAATGAGGAAGGCCAGGGCGGTGAAAAAGGGAAAGAAAGTGAAGCAGGCCAGGGCGCCGAAGAAAATAGTGGCTGGATGGTTCAAGGATAATGATGTTACCGTTTTGCAATGGCCGTCTCAGTCTCCGGATCTCAACCCGATCGAACATCTATGGAGGAATTGGACCGTCGGTTGCGCAAAAAGACTTACAAGAAATTGGACAAGCTGATGGAAGCAATCAAGGAAGAATGGCAGAAAATCCCTTTGGAAAGAATTATAAAACTTGTTGATTCTATGCCTAAACGTTGTCAAGCTGTTATTGATGCAAAAGGTTACAGTACAAAGTACTAGTTATTTAATAAATTATTTGGTGCATTTTTTTTGGCCGCTGAAAATCGAAGTCATGGCATAAAAACGACTTTTTAGAGTTTATCGAATTATATTTGCGCAGGAATCTCTAGCGCATTTGAAAGAGCATTAAAATGCTACAAAATGGCTCTACTCGTTTTTTGATAATGTGAAAAAAATCACTGCAAGACATACAATTTTTAAAAATTACACCCTTGGTGCATTTTTTTTGGCCGCTACTGTAAGTAAAATTAAAAATACTACAAAAACAAAATAACGAACCATTTTATTTTATGAAATCAGGCATTATAAAAAATTGTATATTCAGTTACTTCCCCCATCCTCCTTGGTTTCCACCCCAGCCACCTCCACCCTGGTTCTGCCCGCCCCAACCTCCTCGGCCACCACTTCTGTCCTGATTACCGCCCCAACTTCCTTGGTTCTGTCCTCCCATCCTCCCTGGTTGCCTCCTCGTCCGCCGCCGTTGCTACCCCAACCTCCTTGATTCTGTCCGCCCCATCCTCCCTGGTTACCTCCTCGTCCACCACCATTGTTGCCCCAACCTCCTCGTTCATGACTGTCTCCTCCACCCCTGCCTCTGCCTCCTCTTTCGCCACTACCTCTTCCTCCTCTGCCCCATCCTCCACCACCTCGTTCATGACTGTGACTGCGCCTCTCTCGCAGCTTGACCAATCGCTCATGAGCTTCATGGTTGAGTTCGTGCTCCACACCTACGCTTCGCTTGGCCCACTTGACTTGCTCCAGGGAATATATGTGTGCAAGGAAGAGGGTGATCAAAATAAGTTCAATCAATAGTCTCATTTTTTGCCTGAAAGAAATAAATCTGATCAAAAACTTAAAAAATCAGCAGAGTCGTAACAATCTGGCACTCCAGTATTTATATCTCTACTGATATGACCCTCTCAGCACATTCACAATGGTTTTTTGGCATTAATTTTTTGACCCTTTTTTAAAACAGTAGTTAGCAAATTGCCAGCTAAAATATAGTCAGAGAAATAAGTTAGATTTTGGGTAGTATAAAAATGGTCTTCAAAGATTGCTCAAAACGCAGGATAATCATTTTTTATGGCGCAAATTTACTTTATTTTGGCGCAAATAACCTTTTTGGCGCAAATACACTTTTTATGGCGCAGATTCACTTTTTCTTGGCGCAAATACACTTTTCTTGGTCAAAAAAAGTTTGGCTCAAATAAACTTTTTTTGTGCAAATACACTTTTTTTTTGGCGCAAATACACTTTTTTTTAGCTCAAATTTACTTTTTCTCATTGCAAATTTACTTTTTCTCGGTGCAAATTTTTTTCTTGGCACAATTACATCATACCGTCTTTCTTCTTATTTATTTAAAAAGCAAATACAGAGAATTTAACAATACAGAGAATTAAAATTTTTTCTAACTGAATTGCACATGTTATTAAAACAGGGTGGGTACCCCGTATACCCCTGTTTTTAGGGTATATACCCCTGAGGCACATTCCTCTCGGATACATACTCCTAGGGTATCGAAAGTACATACCCCTCTGCTCGATCAGAAATCATCAGAATCCCAGGGTAGATGGCCAAACACAAATGAAGACTTTTTTAAAGGTTTTTCATACAAACAATCCTAAATTCTGGTCTGCAGTATTTCGCAAGTGGTGGTGTGGGTGTTCACTGGAGTGCTTTCGGGTGGTTTGAAGTCAAAGTGGCTAGAAACTGTGTAGAAATGCACGGGAACGCATGAACACGCATGAAAAAAACACGTGAATTTTTGACACGTCAATTTGTGAATTTCGGCACGTGAAGTTTACATGTGAATTTTACTTTTAAATCACACTCCTTAGGGCTACCCTGCCTTTAAAAAATCAAGAAACATAAAAGCATTTATTTGTCTGTTTTTGTATTGAAAAGCTAAGAACTTAGTAATCTTCCTATGTCATGAAAAAGGGGTACAGGTGATACCCCAAGAGTTTTTTGTGTGGTAACATTTCGTGGTAAGTAGTCGAACCCTCGGGTATCATTTACTGAACCTTATAATATTGGGGTTAAGTACCCCTGGGATAAAGGTGAGTAGTAAAAAAATGAAATTTCGAATTTTCGAAATAAATAAAAAGAAAGACGGTATCATGCAACTGCGCCAAGAAAAAGTAAATTTGTGCCAAAAAATGTATTCGCGCCAAAAAAAATTCTATTTAAAGGGCCATTGCCACCTGTTTGATTTGTCCCCCGTCAATTCAAATTTTTCGCCTAATTATTGAACTTGTGTACGGATTTTTCAACTTGGTTTTTAACAAAACAAGGCCTAGAATTTAATTTTAGGTGAAGTTTCGGTAGAAACCAAGTTGAAAAATCCATACAGAAGTTCAATGATTAGGAAAAAATTTCAATTGGCAGGGGACAAACATTGTCGGGGACGGCAATGGCCCTTTAAGTCAAACCTTTTTCGCGTCAAAAAAAAGTAAATCTGCGCCATAAGAAGGTGTATTTGTGTCGCAATAAAGTAAATTTGCGCCGAAGTAAAGTAAATTTGCGCCATAAAAAGTGATTATCCGATTAGTAGAATGAAAATTAAAATCTTTGGTGGGTTTTGAATTTTAAATTTTTCGGTGTTCGAATTTTTTATTATGGAACCTATTAAAAATATTATATATTAAGTATCAAATATCAAGTATCCGGTATGTAATGACTAGAATAAGTAGAAAGTCTCAGAAATCAGGTAAAGTTCGGCACTACATAATCAATTCAGAAAGATGCCGGATGACTTCGATTATATACCGAAAAAATGATGAAGATGATAATAACAGTCAGCAATAACCGATAATTTCAAAATTTTATAAAAACTAGAAAAACTACCCAGTTAAATGGAGTTTGAGTATTTTTATGTGGGCAATATAATGCGTGGGTGATCCAGTTCCGCAAGAAATTTGTGTAAAGAAGTCGTTAAAATTAAACTATCAATGACAACAGAGCTACTCATCATTTATCTTTAGAGAAGTAAACACATTATTGACGACAACAATAATCATGGAACTGCCCACCGAAAAGACAACAAGTCAGCAAAGTTGACTTTTGTCAAATCTGATCACTAAACAAAAATAAATTATAACATTTTGCCATGTTTCAAGGAATAAAGTTGGACTATTAATGGACTACTCCTGACATACTTGCACGCTTGCCCAAAATAAAAAAGCAACGGCACTTTTTCATTTACACCCACAGTGTTTCAAAAGTCGAAAATCTATTTGCTTCATTTTTTAGACAAAACGCCAAGATTTTTGAAAGAGTCTTTTTCAAAATTTATTGGTTTCTTTTTTTTTGCCTTTTCCGTGTAATTCTTTTTTAGCAATTTACTACCTTAGCACCTTACTTCACCATCATATAACACATTCCGTACATATAAATATTCTTGGCTAACCATAAACAGCAACTCTCAACCGACGAATGCAAAGAAAACACGCAAATGAATTAACTGATCAACAACTTTATTCGTTCCTTTTCTCAACGGCACATAAATTTACGACGATCATCAACAACAAACGAAACACTTGATCTGGCAATGAATTGTATGACTCGACCTCTCATAGCCAAATTCAAAGACCTTTCTGCTTCTGGGCAAGACGCTTATCACGCTCCTCAGCAATGAACAACTTGATACCTTTGTCGGCTGGAAGAGAAACCAATGCAGCGCTGCCTTTCCCGATGATGAAGACATTGTTTAGCCTAAGAACAGCTTGTTAACTTAAGCACTTAATTAAACTGATCACAGCTAAGCTACCAACCAACCTCAGCCGGTATTTATGGCACCACAGCCCCGACTCTCACTCGAATTTTACTTACCTAGTGACGAATGTGTGACCGGCAGCATCTTTGATGTGGACAATGTCGAAGGATCCCGGACGGCGCTCGCGATGTCCAACAATTCCAACTCTTCCCATGTTGCGTCCGCCAGTGATCATGCACAAGTTGCCAGAGTCGAACTTGACGTAGTCGGTGATCTTGCCAGTCTCAATTTCGATGACCACGGTATGGTCCACCTAGAAGTTATAAATTGGAATAATACTGATAAGTAACGAAATTAGGAAACAAACCTTGAGATGAGGATCCGGGTAACGGATCGTATGAGCATCATGGGTCATGATATATGGCACACTCTTGGACCAATGGACTGCTTGACGACCTTAGCCAATTAGAAAGCACCCTGCTGCTTGGAGATTCTGTGAGTAGCAAAGCGACCCTTGATGTCGTAGAGAAGGCGGAAAATCTCGTCAGTTTTCTCAATTCGGATCACGTCTAAAAGATAGTTTCTAAAATAAGACTTTGAAAATTGAAAATATGAACATACCCATGAAACCGGCAGGAAATCGAAATTCTGTTCGCACCTTTCCATCCACTTTGATAGCACGCTGTTCGCCATCAAGCTGCAGTTGCTTGTTTTGACTGCTCTTCTTTTTCTTCGGCCAATTTCGCTACAAAAATCTTAATGTTTCCAAAATTTCGCAAACATTGGAAAATACAACCACCAAAAAATTTACTTACATAGACGAGCTCTACGCATCATGTTTGCTTGTTCGGCAGCTTGAATTTTGGCTTCATATAGCTTCTGCTTCTTCAGCCTTTCTTTTTCCCATTTTTTCTTGGCTGCGATTAAACGAGTTTCGGAGAGAGACACTTCCTTGGCTTAACGCACATTCTTCTGGTGGAGACCATCTTCAGCTCTAAAAAAACATTGAATTTATTTTTGTATGAGACACGCCAATTTTGTATTTTTTGGGCTCTTTTATGCCCAAAAAGAAAGCCTTCAAAACTAGAGACCATCAACAGCAAACAACTGGCATTTTCCGAGTAAAAATAGGGGTTTTTGCGTTTTCCATCTAACTTTTGCATAAAACACCTAAAATTTGCATTTTTTGTATACGTCCTTGGTACCAAAATGCAGCAAATTCACTCCTCTATCGAGCCTCCAGTTGCGTTTCAGGAAACCTCGACAAAAAAATAGTGCTAGAATCTCAATCTAGTCAACTAGATGAAAAAAAATTCTTGGAAATTTTCACAGAAATCAATTATAGCTTTCAAATTTTGCATGTTTTATGGGCAAGTGATGGCTCATTCGAAAGCCCTTAGTGTAAGGAATATTCTGGCTGTGAATATGCAAAGGCTAAAGAGAAAAAATTCGATGAGGAACACGAAATAAAAAATAGTCTGAAATCGAGCATCTTTGAAAATTTTGCCATTTTTTATTTGGCGCCAAATTTTCCTAACATACTAAAATTCGAATTTTGAAACACTGTGCACCGCCGACGCCCGGATACGGACGATTCATCACAACGCCGATTCATCACAACGGACAATTCATCACAACTCCTTGAAAAAGGACAATTCATCACAACTCTTTAAAAAGGGACAATTCATCACAACTCCTTAAAAAGGAAAGATTCATCACAATCAGACAAAAAAAGACAATTCATCGCAACCTTACCATCTGAACCGATGATCAAACAAAAACCTTTGTCATCTCCCAAAACCTATATCAAAGATTGTTTTTTATTTTTTTCCAACAAACAGTAGGTCCATCGGTTTCTTAATGTAATTGTATGAAAATGATACAAGTTTTAAAACTAACCTCTCTTGTTTCCACAGCTCTTCTCTTCAAATTTGACTTGATGTTGCTGAGCGTAACTGCCTTCTCATCTAAAGCGTGGTTGTGCGCGCAGGTTCCATCGTGCGGCTTGAACTTGGTGAAGGCATTCCCGGCAACGACTGTTTGAAGTGAGGTTTTGCATCCACCGTTCTTCTCCTGATAGTTTTGCCAGTCTTGCTTGCTGCCATCTTTGTTCTTCCGATTCTTCAGAAATTGAAATCTTCTGTGCACTGCCTTGTCGTTGCCCTTTTCCGATTTGACCATGGTGATGTAGTCCTAGAAAAAAAAGCAGATAAGAATATTGAGAGATAAAACTCACGTTTTCTTCTATTATGGCTTGCAGTTCGATTGGCTGTATCACTGGAGGAACTGGCACCTGATTGAGAGCATTCTGCACAATTCCCATCAGAGCATTTGCATCTAATCCCACAGCTTGACCAAGAGCACCGAAACTGAATCGACCATTGCGCAAGAAGTTGTTAGCGTCCATGTTCACTAGAAAGGACACATCAATTAACGATTGATATAGGTTTTTGGGAGATAATAAAGGTTTTTGTTTGATCATCGGTTCAAATGGTAAGGTTGTGATAAATTGTCTCTTTTTGTCTGATTGTGATGAACTGTGCCTTTTTAAGGAGTTGTGATGAATTGTCCCTTTTTAAGGAGTTGTGATGAATTGTCCGTTGTGATGAATCGGCGTTGTGATGAATTGTCACGTACCGGCCGACGCCGGCTGCAGCGCCGAGTCATTTAAAAATTTTGCCGCGGGCACGCTTCATTTTTTTCGCCGCCGGCTTCATTTTTTTCGCCGCCTCGTGCAGCGCCGCCGCGCCGCTGGCGCTGCGTGCAAGCATGCTCCCTGATATGAAGTGGTCTCAAAACTCCAAATTTAATGCCGAGCAATATGTTCTCAGGGGCCAACACTGATTTATGCTGAAAATTTTTAATTGTGGCCTTATATAGTGACGCAGTTTTTTTTTACCAAAAATTACCTCTTTCCTTAAAATGGACAGGAGTGGTCTGTTTTGTACATGCTCATTCACGTGTTTGGGCTCATTTTACTCGGCTTGAGCAGCTCTACAAGAATGCTGTGAAAATTTACCGAAAATGTGAAAATTTTGGATGTTTGGTCAATTTAATGAAAAATCACTGATTTTTTTTCATGTTTTTTTCTCAAAAAATGCGATTTTACCCGTGACGCTACCGAAAAAATAGATTACATTTTTGAATCTACACGAAAAACTGCACCTACAAGCATGAAAAAGGTGCGCAATATCAAATGCTGCTCGAGGTATCTGGGCCTCTGAAGTTAGGAAGTCAGGCGAATTTTGACCAGAATTTCACATGGGGGATCAAGGCAAATTTTTTCAAAAAAATGTGCACTTTGTTCCAAAACTGTCGAGCGCCCTGCGCCCGAAGAGGTGCAGGGGCTTGAGAGTTAGAGATGCGCGCACTCACTTACCTTAGACATGATTCCGAGAAGTACTCTTGACCATAAAATGCATATAGAGTCTATTTTTGCCACGGCCCGAGTTAAAAAACATGGTAAAGCAGCTAAAAAAGTGGTCACAGTATTATTCCCTTCCCCTCCCAATACAGCCCTTGATCCCTTTTAAAATTATTTTTCTGGTCCTTTTATAGCAAAATTATTACTTAAAAATGACTTTTGACCACTTCTAAACATCTTGATTGGGGGAGGGGGGGGGTATATCAAAGTAGGTCCGATTTTCGGGGGGAGGTAATATCAAAGTAGCTTTGGGGGGGGGGGATAAGTATATCATTAGTAGCGTTCAAAAATAAATGGATTCACCGTGGATGAATTCACCGTCGCCCGGCACAAACTCATTCTTGCAAAATTTGAAATGGGCAAAAACTTATCTTGGCACGAATTGTTGTGGAATCAACTTTTTTGTATTTAAATGATTCAGAATTCGATTGTTTCTGTAATATACAGAAAGATGAAAAACTGAATGTGTCACCCGCATTATTGAAATTCTTGTGCATTTGAATTTTTCATTTATTATATTCATGCATAAATGCTCGCGAACTATAGTCCTGACTTAATAGATTGAAGGTTGCACCATGTTTTAAAAAACTTTGTCTATTGCACAGCACTCTCTTCTGGTATACCTAGTCAACGTTTTTATTTAAATTTTTTAGGCTGAATCGAGCAAACCAAGTGGTTGTCCACTTGGAGCAAAAATCTTTTTTTTTCATGTTCCAAAACCTATTTTCTGGTAAAAATCGGGCATGCTGAACATGGTTTGATAATGGTAAAATGCCATTTTGTAGGGCATTTTTTGAGTTTTGGTAAAATCGAGTTTTGGTAAAATCAATTATATCCCAAAACTAAAAAAATACCAGACAAAACGGCATTTTACTACCATCAAACTATCTTCAGCATGCCTGAATTAGTCCAGAAAGTGGGTTTTGAAACCCGAAAGAGTTGAAAAATTTTGTTCCAAGTGCACAACCACTTGGTTCGGTTGGTTCAGACTAAAAAATTTAAATTCCCGCAAAATTGTTAAATATGCACGAATTTGAAAAGTGTAGACCAATTTGTGTGTGGACCAAGACGGTATGGATTTATTCGGTGTGGATCATATTGGGATCGCCGTCCTGTCGGGCCCGTCCCGTCGCCGTCTCATTCTAGGACGGCCCGATTTTAGAGGGGACGGAGAAGGCCGAGAAAAATAAAAGGACAGGACGGAGACGGAGGACGGCCGGCCAATTTTCTTAAGACGGTCGGCCGATTTTCCCAAACCGTTTTCAGCTAAAAACCATTGAATTCAGTAATATGTTGTGAAAATTAGGCCAATTATTGGTAATGTTAAATTTAAAAAATCAAAAATTGAGCTGTTGGACAAATTTATGAAAAATTTTAAAAAGCTCTCAGCACACTCCCGCGTAACACGAGTCGCGTAACAAACTTTCAAACAGTTCCAGACAAAGATTGTTTATTTTACTTTTCAGTTATCTTATACTCAAAAAAACCGCTAGAATCTAGCGAACATTTTTGTAGTAAAATACTTGTTAGTTTATATAAAATATTTTGGAAATCGACAAAAGTAAGTCGCGTAACAGCGTTTTACGTGACTCAACCCGTTTAACATGTTGTTACGCGACTTACTTTTGTCGATTTATAAAATATTTTTATCTAAACTAACAAATATTTTACTGCAAAAATGTTTGCTAGATTCCAGCGGTTATTTTGAGTACAAGATAACTGAAAAGTAAAATAAAAGATCTTTGTTTTCCTTGTTACGCAACTCGTGTTACGCGGGAGTGTGGGGAGAGCTAATGGCTCATTTATAAACGTTGTCGTTGTCGTTGTCGTCGTCATTGTCGTTGTCGTTGGAAATTTTTTTTATAAAACCCTTTTTTCCGCCAATGACGACGACAACGACAACGACGACCTATTTATAAAAAATCCAACGACAACGCCAACGACAACGACGACGCCAAGGACAACAAAATTTTTATTCAAAATTGGACAAATTTCGCATTTTTAGTCGAGCTTTCGAGTGAAAACGTGTGGAGAATATAGTTAATCCTTAAAATTCTGACTTAAAATGCAAAACTTGTGTAATTTGGAAGAAAAATTTTCCGTTGTCGTTGGCGTTGTCGTTGTCGTTGGATTTTTTATAAATATGTCGTCGTTGTCGTTGTCGTCGTCGTTGGCGTTGTCGTTGTCGTTGGCGTAAAAATGCCTTTATAAAACATTTTTTCCAACGACAACGACAACGACGACGACAACGACAACGTTTATAAATGAGCCATAAAGAATTTAATTTTGTGCGAAAATATGAAAATTTTGAAAAATTTTGACTTTTGGGCGAAAATATGAACATTTTGAGGAAAATCAAAGAACTCAAGAAGAACATCAAAAAAACAGAACAAGATGAAGAAGAAACTCAGTTAGTCGAATGAAACCGAATAATCAATTTGACTATTTGATTAAAATAGGAAATGTATAGCAGTTGTCTAAAAAACATATACTCTAAAAATCTGCAAATTCGTACAATTTTGGAGACTAAAATTGGATAATTCTCTAACTTGGACGGTGCGCAAGACGGACAAAACTTTTTTGAGACGACCTTTGAGACGGCAAAAATTTGGACGGGGCGGAAGACGGTCAAAAAATTAGTGAGACGGAGTCGAGGACGGCCGTCCTATTTTTGAGATTTGTCCCGCTAGTGTGTGGATCAATTCGCTTAACGCCCGAAAGTGGATATCCACCTCGATCAGGGGCTACCTAACCCTGCTTTTGGGGGTCGGGTACGTGAAATCGGGATTCAGTCTTATCAAACCTAATTCAACACACGATTTTACATTTGATAGCATGGTTTGTGTTGGATTCAATTTTTTTAAATTTCAGGTCATCCAGGTGGGTATCCACCTGACTAGGTGGTAACCACCATACCTGCACGGGCGCCGGCGCCGGCTAAAAAATCTTAACAGTCGGGCGCCGGCGCCGGCGCCTGAATGTTAAGATTTCAGCTGTCTTGACAATGTTTTAGTAAATTCAAAATTTTCTCAGATTTTTTTGCAGACAAGTTATTTTTAATCTTATAGTAAATTTTTATTTTTTATGTTTATCACATGTAAATCACAAAATTTCATCACCGGTTTTTGCTTTTTTTTTTTGATGTTCTCCACTATCTGATGAAGATAGTTATCCACTATTTCCTCGACTCATTGTTCACTGTTTCCAAAGATTGCCTCTCCAGCTTGATTGCCTCTTGAAAGTGATTCTTTCAAGTTTTGGCAAGGACATAGTCAGGCAAGATACAAAAACACTTAAAAATATATATATACAAATTGTAGGCATACCCATCTTTGACAAAAATAGCCAATGATTTATTAGCTATTCCCGCAAGTACTGCAGCTGCTGAGCGTATGTTCTGCATAACAGCTATGTTGACAGCCGGCAGAAAAAGCTCCACTGGCCCAGTACTTTTAAAAAGCAAAACGATGCTTGTTTATAACCGCAACATGATAAATTTTTAATTTCTCATAATTGTTGCTATTCCTAATACAAAAAATTTCTATTTAAAAACATAAAATGTTAGATTAGTCTTTGTTACATTCTATTATTTTATTTACAAAAATGGCTTGATGCCGGCGCCTGGCGCCGTATTTCCTCTTTTAGGCGTCGGCGCCCGGCGCCGATCTTTCTCAGCGTGCAGGTATGGTAACCACCCCAGGTTTTGAGATGGAGTAGGTAAAAACGAAATTTTATCCTCATCAAACTTGATTCCCATAGAATTTAACTTATCATAGGATTTTTAAATTTAACACTAGAAAGCCGTTCGCGACTTTTGTTTATTCTAGCACAGTTTTTCATGCTGATTCTATTGATGGCGGTCGTTTTCTCCTGACCGATGGAAAAAGTCGAAAAAATGCAATTTTAATTTTTCATGAAAGACGACATCCATCCCAGGACATCTTCTACAAATGCACAGAAATTTTTTCGCTAGACACATTTATGACTTTAATATGTCAAAATAATTTTGAGGATCTGTTATTTTGAATAAGTATTTGTAAATTGCAATCTGTATGCGAACACTCGGTCAACCAACGTCTAACTCACAAAACCACCATTTTTTGACCTGTAAAATTTTCACTTTAAGCCGCTCAAGAGTACGTCATAGCTGTGTATAACTGCTCAATGCTTGCTGAGTACCAGGGGTGGACACGGGCCGGCCCGCCGGGCTTCGAGCCGGGCCGTACCTGCTGCGGGCCGGGCCGAAGAAGCTCCGGGCCGGGCCCGGCCCTGAAGCCCGGTTATTTTTCTCATTGAATATTCCGCCTAAAACACCCAACCAAAGCTCCCTCATAGGGTTGCCGAAAATACCAATTTTCAAAATTACGAGATTAATACCGGTATATTTCTAGTATCTTCTCTAATCAAAAGTGCGTAACAGCGTGCTTTTTACAAAGTTGAGAAAAATACTGGTATTTTTCCGAAATTTGTCGAAAATATTTGTCGAAAATTTTTTTGAGTATATTTGAAGCAGGGCTTCCGGGCCGGCCCGGGCCGGGCTGAAGTCTAAAAGAGGTGGGCCGGGCCGGGCCGAACTATCACGGCCCTGGGCCGGCCGGGCCGCCAAAATTCGGCCCATGTCCATGTCTGCTCAGTACTTGTAGAGAAATTCAAGAGCTACAAGATAGGCAAAAAATCAGCACAAAAATTAGACAAAAGCAACTCAGAAATTTCAGAAAAAGATGTACAGGGTGCGCCAATTTTTTCGCACGTATTTGTTTTGGCCATAACTTTTTTGTTTTTCATGATTTTGACGTAAATTTTTTTTAAAAGAAAGCTGAGACTCTAGGCAACCGAACCTTACCAAATTTGTTCATGTTTGTTTGTCGTACACACTAAAAATTGTGATTAAGGAAAAGGTATAGTTTTTCTTTTTTTAGCCATGACCTACACAGTTCAAGACAAGGCAAAGGTTGTTTGGGCTGCAATTGGGCGAAGAGGAGTGATTGGACCGTTCTTCTTTGAGGAAAATGTGACAGGAATCAGCTATTTGCGTTTGTTTCAAAATCAATGTGGTGTGCTTGTATTGATACGAATTTGTTGACTTTTGCAAGACGGTGCTCCTCCGCATTGGGCTCTAGCTGTTATGTTATATAAATGTTTAGTACGGTTTGGTTGCCTAGAGTCTCTTGCCTATCTTGTAGCTCTTGAATTTCTCTACAAGTACTGAGCAAGCATGGAGCAGTTATACACAGCTATGACGTACTCTTGAGCGGCTTAAAGTGAAAATTTTACAGGTCAAAAAATGGTGGTTTTGTGAGTTAGACGTTGGTTGACCGAGTGTTCGCATACAGATTGCAATTTACAAATACTTATTCAAAATAACAGATCCTCAAAATTATTTTGACATATTAAAGTCATAAATGTGTCTAGCGAAAAAATTTCTGTGCATTTGTAGAAGATGTCCTGGGATGGATGTCGTCTTTCATGAAAAATTAAAATTGCATTTTTTCGACTTTTTCCATCGGTCAGGAGAAAACGACCGCCATCAATAGAATCAGCATGAAAAACTGTGCTAGAATAAACAAAAGTCGCAAACGGCCTTTCTAGTGTTGAAAAAATTTAATTTTTTAGGCAATCCATGTGGATGTCCACATGGGCAGGTGGTACCCACCACGGGTTTTGGTGGGTAAAAACGCAATTTTGTTCCTGAAAAACAGGATTTACCAAGAAATTTTTAGCATGATATATTGAGATCTTTTTAAATTTTGAAAAAGTTTATTTTTTCAGGTCATCCAGGTGCATATCCAATTTAACTAATAACACTAACCTCAAATTTCGGGGTTGGGTAACATCACAACTTTGGTACTAAGAAACCAGAGTCTTCACACGTTCTTCACTTGAAAGAACAGTTTGCTTTTCATTTTAACAACTTTTATTTTTAAAGCTATCCGGGTGGATATTAATCTGCCCGATGGTACCTTACCCAGATTTTAGGGTTTGAGCGGGTAAAATCGTAATTTAGGTCCCATCGAACCGAATTCTCGGCGAGATTTTAAGTAAGAAAGTGGTTTGATTTGGAATTCGATTTTAAATATCTGCCTTAAAGCATCTAATTTGGGTTTAGGGGTTCGGTTGTTAAATAGCAATTTCGACCTTATTAAACCCGTCCTCACTGCTGTAGTCGTTCCTGTGACCGATGATTCGGATAGATAAAAAAAGAATTGTAAATAAGATAAGGTAACAGAAGTAACGAAAAATAAATTATAAAGTTCAAAGGGTAGCTATAAAAAGTTAAATAGAGACAGCAACATGAAGGACACAATCAGTTATTCCTAGAACTGTTTGTTTAAAAACAATTTTAGCCAATAACAATTTGTTTCAAACAATTCGTGCCTAGATAAGTTATGGCCGGTTGATTTTTTGCTAGAATACGTTTGTGCCAGAATAAAGGTGTGCCTACAAGACAATATTGGCCAAGATCTTGTCTTGTTTCTGTCTCTAATCAAGACGGCCAAAAAACAGAGGCCAAAAAAATACAGCACACCAAATATGCAAACATTTTCTAAATTTGTCTTGCGACCAGAATTCTCTATTTTTTTAAGCTGACACTTGCAAACGCTTGCAAAGCAATGAAGCTTTACAAAAATTCATTCTGTGAGTCGTCTTTCGTGCTTGACAGTTGCCTCTCATTAACCTCGCCTCCCTTCCCAGAACAAGAATAAGATACAAAGCTCCTTCAATGTCCAGGTTAAAAGTCTTTTCGGTTAGTCTACTCAAAAATTTATTTTTATTGCACAAGTAAATCTACTTTAGGTGGATTTGGTGGATATCTTTCTATTCTGTGCCTACCTGTGTGTTCCTGCCCAAACAGCCATGCTTAGTCTAGCGAACAGTAAGTCTTCGTGGAATTCAAAATGGCTTCGAACTTAAGCTCACTCCATCAATCCGCGAAAATATCGACTTGCTACAAATTAGAACGTTTTTGGAATTTCATTGTGGTTTATTTGATCGTAGAACTTTTTTTGACTTCAGTTTGGTAAATTATTCGGAACACTGTATGCCAGCTCCAGCTAGGACTGTCCTAAATGTGTGGTTTTCTAATATATTTAAAAAGCTTAAGTTAATGTAGCAAGTCGATATTGTAGCGCGTTGGACTTTGCAGTGAGTTGAAGGTTCCCGCAGCTTTGTCTCTCCAGTGCCTCAAGTTAGTTGCTTTGGTTGTGTTATCATGGTCATTCCTAATATTTCTTTGCAAAGACAGGGCAAACCACCGTTATACGACTTTGATCGCGATCTGTTACGCATTTCAGCCGTGTAATCTGCGAGAATTTTCACTGTTCTCTTCCGTCAAAACGTCTGACCATCAGCTTTCCGCTAACCAACAGCAGCAGATGTACCAGCAGGACATGAATGTTCGGCAAGAAAAAAAAACAAGTAAAGTCTCGAACGTATTGTTTTGCCGAATCGATGTGTTAATGAAAAATAAAAATGCTTTAATCTTATGGTTGATGGCTATGTTTGAGTGTCAGCCCTGATTCTGCACCCTGATCGAGTGTAGAGTAAGGGCGGCACGCAAAAAAAGATTTGTGCAAAGTAATTTTACTCGGCATAGCCCATTTCTAAGTTTCTTATCAACTGGACTCATGGCTTAAAGTAAAGTAAGTTTATCTTATCATACATACATATCTTGCGACTAAATATCGTTCTTTCAGGATTCGATCAGGTGCAACTAACGAGTTCGTAAAGTGCCAACAAATCTAAGCGAATATCAAGACAACAATGTTTCATATATACTGCCTACTCTCTACTAAATACACACCTTCTGAATCCCTGGATAATGAGAATAGTAAGGCAGGGCCAGCTCAGGACATTAATTTATAGGAAAGTAATATTTCCAGGAAAAGGCCCTTTTAGGAAAACATGCATATAGGAAAAGGCCAGGCTAGGACAATTCACACTTGGACAATGACATGTTTGGACAGTAGACCCTAGGACAATCGACTCTAGGAGAATGGCTTTTTTGGAAAAGCGCCTATCAGGAAAAGAGACACTAGGACAATGTACTCTAGGAAAATGACGTCTTTGGAAAAGCGCCTTTCAGGAAAAGGGACACTAGGACAATTTACTCTAGGACAATGATGTCTTTGGAAAAGCGTATTTAGGAAAAGGGACACTAGGACAATTTACTCTAGGACAATGATGTCTTTGGAAAAGCGTATTTTAGGAAAAGGGACACTAGGACAATGGACAATAGGAAAATTGCATTTTAGGACAATTTACAGAAGGACAATGGACAACAGGACAAGAGACTATAGGACATACTATTTTCAGACCCATAAAGTGATGTTATAACGTTTTAGACAGTTAAAAATTGTCCAAAAGGGGCTTTTCCAGAAAGACGATTGTCCTATTGTCGTTTGTCCTAGCGTCCCTTTTCCCAAAGGCGCTTTTCCTAAGACATCATTGTCCTAGAGTAAATTGTCCTAGTGTCCCTTTTCCTAGAAAGCGCTTTTCCAAAAAGGCGATTGTCCTAGAGTGTATTGTCCTAGTGTCCTTTTTCCTAAAAGGCGCTTTTCCAAAAAGGCCATTGTCCTAGAGTACATTGTCCAGTTGTCGATTGTCCTAGCCTGGCCTTTTCCTATATGCGTGTTTTCCTAGAAGGGCCTTTTCCTAGCATTATTATTTTCCTACAAGTTAATGTCCTGAGCTGGCCCTGCCAATAGTAATAATAAGAAAATAATACCAACAAGGGTTGGTTAGCTTTACCCAAAACAGATGCTCCCCTAATTCAAAATAATTTAATCAACTTTTTATTCTTCAACTCACTCTTTGAAGACCGTTCTTAAGCAAGTTATCCATCAGTTTTGGCACGGGCAGGGGATTGTGTGGCTTTTATATAGAAAAGAGCAATGTATTGTGGTTTCTTAACGAGTAAAGTAAAAAATCAGGTACTGACTGTTTTCTTGGCCTCTGCTGCTTCGTATTGGGCTTCCGTCAGTGATCCTACGCTCGTTTCCGGCCTATAAGAATAACCTTTCGTTAAGCAGTCCTTCCAATTTCTCTTCAACGGCAGAATGGCATGAAGCATCTGAAAGAACAAATCATAAACTTTAAAATTTCCTTCTCATCATTTCACTGCTTGTAATAATTGAAATGTCATTCGATTGGTTCATCTAGTAAAGAATTTAGCTATCCCACCTTGTCAACACACTTCACAAACAATGATCAGCGCCAAAAAATTCTGAAAGTGTGTCAATAAAAATTTTACACATCATGTGGTAATACCTGTTTTACAGCGCTATCAAAAGACGAAAATTCAATGGTTCAAAATCTTGAAGAAGCTAAGCAGTATGCAAAAGAATTGTCATCCTCCGGGTTGAATGAAAAACCTTAAAGCTATTTCTAAAAGATTAAATTTATTATAGCCGACTTACTACAGTTTTATCACTAAATTCTTTGATTCTGGCAGTCTGCTAATCCAGTATGAATCAGACAATTTGAAAGTGGGTGATCTATTGGAAATGCCATTTGGCATCGGCATGGTTAATTATATATGCTCTTTATTTATGTAACAGCATAATTGTCTCAGTTCCATTGGGGAATCTATCTGGGCTTCTTCGCTGGTGATCACCAGATGGCTTCGGCGCACGAAGGCACAATTGTCGATCTATACTCGGCAGGGGAAGCAAGTTTTTATCTTCTAAACATTTACCCCTAAAATTTAATAAAGAAATGTCAAGCTGATTTGACAATAATAACTTCAGGTGAGGATCGAGTCTGTTAGTTCTCTTAATCGTCCGATAAGAATTAATACTACATACGATCTCGACCGAGTCCCGCAGAATTCATCGGAAGCAGTGCGCACAGCGATCCGCTTGGTACAATATTTTTAAAATTTTAAAGTACATAAAAAGGCAATAGCACTTTTCAGATTTTTAATCAGCAAACTAGAATATCAGTCCTCTCGTAATAGATGCAAAAAATTATCAAAGAATAAGAAACACTCACTTTTAACACACAACACTCTTGCTGCAAATCCTACCGGCGCACTGAAAATTTTATATGGGAGACATGGCCACTTGCTTGACGAGCCGACACGATTATTCTCAACGATATCAGGAAAAAATTCGGCCACTTCTATTATCGCTTCAATTCACACTATACATCTTGCATGGGGACTTCTGCTGACTGAATTCTACATTTCTAAATAGGTTTCAAGAATTCTCAAAATAACTCCAAAGCAATTGAAACGCTTTTATCCATTTTTTTATTATTTATTAATCTACCTTATTTTCCAGTGTTTTGATGAGCTCACTCTGAGTAATAGTCTCACTCACAAGAGTATTTTCAGTCCTCACTCCCACTTACTGACGGTGAGGAGAAATGGCATTCTCACTCACTCTCACTCACATGTCCACAAGGCGACCTCAGCAAAACAATCGTATTTTCTTTAATAAAGGCACAGTCATAAATTTAGATGATGTACTTGTGACATTATTTTAGGATCAAACTGAATTTCCGCACCAAAAGTGTGAAATTCCGCACCAAATTAATTAAATTCCGCACCAAATTCAAATTCGTTCTAAAAATAGTGAATTTCCGCACCAAAATTGTGAAATTCCGCACCAAATTTTAAAAAATTATTATTTATTTATTTTTTCTGTCCAAGACCAACCAATTTTGCAAGAATTCAAATTTTTTAGTCTGAAAATTACTTGGATTGCTTAGAATCCCAACCCGGAATGGTCACAAGCCCTTGAAAGATGGTTTTTGGGGGTTTACTTTAGGGGTAAAATTTTTTAATCGCTCAGAACTCCACCCTGAACCACTCAAAATCATCATAAACCTGGAATTCTGAGCAATAAAGCCCATCTGACTGGAATTCTGATTCGCCAAATGTTTTATTTCATTGTCTGTGTCAGATCTACTTCCGAACTCGAAAGAGACAATGCTCAACTTTTTATACACGATAAACAGCACAGACAATGAAATAAAAAATTTGGTGCGGAATTTCACAATTTTGGTGCGGAAATTCACTATTTTTAGAACGAATTTGAATTTGGTGCGGAATTTAATTAATTTGGTGCGGAATTTCACACTTTTGGTGCGAAAATTCACTTACAGCCATTATTTTATACCTTTGTGTGGGGAATCCCAAGTACCTAGTCAAATTGTTACTCATCCATATAGCTAAAAAGGTGAGAACTCTCTGGAAGTCATCCACCATGAATATGTCAAAAACACAATGACACAATTACGATTTGTATTGTTTGAGAGGCCTCGCTGTGCTTCTATTATGGCTCTATCACAATTGAAGGTGTAAATGTAAATGTAAGTGTAAGTGTAAATGTTTTTGGTATTGTGAAGACACCTTACATTTACACTTACACTTACATTTACATTTACATTTACATTTACACCTTCAATTGTGATAGAGCCATTAGAGAAAATACGGTACTTCATGAACAATACAAACAAATGTTAATTCTGAATTTATTGCGTTCACATCTTTTACAATAACGAGATATTTTATCGAAAGTAACTTTATGTTTTTACCCCGGAAGAATATATACCGTATTTACACTATTAACTTCCCACTTTTCAATAACTCCTCACCCTATGGACAAAATAACCGCAGATAATCTCTTGTGTTTGATATAGTGTGGTTTTTCGGCGGACCTATACTGAAATATTTATTCGACTAAAACAACCAAACTCCCTTAGTCTTAGTTTTTCTTTTGTTGAGATCGGTCATGTGAACTTCTCTCACAACTTCTCTCAGACACTTGTAAGTGCGAATAAAAAAATAAAATGAATAAATAAGACCATTACTTTGCCTTTTTATGCTTTGTGCTTTAACACGGAAAAGGCCAATGGTACTAGAATATGCGTTTCGTGCGGAATTTCACGCTGAGCACGGTGGCTGAAAAAAAAATTCGGAAACAAGAAGGATTCGAGCGGGTAAAATAGCATTGGAAAATGATGTTTCATCCCGTGAATCCGTCCTATTATCGAATCTTTTTCAGTCATCGTGCTCAGCGTGAAATTATGCACAAAACAAATAGTTTGGTACGCACGCACTTCCGGTGTTAATAGATTTTAAGTGTATCACAATTATTCTGTTTTATAGGTTGGACCTTATCATTACAACTTGTTCACAAGTAATTGTGAACATTTTGTAACTAAGTGTCGCTACAATGAGGGGTTCAGTCAGCAAGTTGAATACTTTCAGAGCTTCTTTGTATCGCCAAAGAAATAGTTGTTCATTGCTAGCCATGAATCGTTAATGCTGTTAAGTTGCAAATAAAGTGTCTTTCTTCACGCGCTCTATGTTCTATCATAGAATATAACGATTTTTTCACTCATTGTGTTTGAATTAAACGGCTGTATATGAACTCGTAAAATTTAAACTGGTAAAACATGAGACTCGTAAATCATGGAACTGGTGAAAATTTTTTTCGAAAAACATCAAACTCGATAAACAATGAACTGGAGAATCGAGTTTCACGAAACATGAAACCCGCGAAAACGAGTTTTGAAAAACATGGAACTCGCGGAAACGAGTTTTGAAAAACATGGAACTGGTAAATTTGTTTGTTTTTTCTTTATCTCGTAAAACAACTTTTTACAGATTCTGTTACTCATATTTACATGTATCAGACGTCTTTTCTTTGGTTTATGGCCGTTTTGAATATGCCTTACCATATACAGCTGAACCATATTCGGTCACAAAATGTGAAAAAAATATAACTTGGTCCCCCCGTTGTTTTTTTGCAAAAACTTTTTTTTATTTCCTTAGAATTTGTATTTCGCATTTTTGAAAAATTTTAAGAAAAAAAAATTTTTTTGGTAAAATGGTGAAATTTTAAGTTTTAAGTGATTTTTATATTTAGTCCCCTCAGCTAATTTCCGAAAAAAATAAAACACGCCACCACGTGGAGTCGAATACAAGACCGAACTCTAAGCACTGCACTATTAACCACTAGACCATCAAGACACACAATAAAATTGTCAAAATCGGTTATATATTGTGCAAAGTCAACTAGCTATACTGATAGCAGAATCTAACGCATATTATGATAATGTGGCCTCAGATAAGCTAAATCATAAAATTACTGGTCAGGTGTGTGAGAACACAAATTTACGAGTTCCATGTTTTCAAAACTCGTTTTCGCGGGTTCCATGTTTCTCGAAACTTATTTTTCCAAGTTCCATGATTTTCGAGTATCATTTTTAAGAGTTATAATTTCTCGAGTCCCATGTTTCACGAGCTTGAATTTTACGAGTTCATATACAGCCGAATTAAACGTCATCAGAAACCACTCTACGACCTTAAAGCGTTGGCAATATGTACGAGCCATACGAGTGCTATACCAGCCAAATCTGAGGCTACATCATTCTATTGCAAAATTTACATGAGGTTCGCACTACAGGCAAAACTCCTACAAAGTAATCTCTATATAGTATTTGGCATGTGTCTGTCTGTCGCCACTTTTCTGTTTAAGACCAATTTTTATCCATTTTTTGCAGACTTATGTTGAGTAGGCTGCAAAAAAAGTTTCTAAGCGTTACTACTCATTTGCGCAAAACTCATTTGCGCAAACTCATTTGCGCAAAACTCATTTGCGCAAAACTCATTTGCGCAAAACTCATTTGCGCAATTTTAAAAAAGTTATTCAAAATTTGTCAAAGCTATACGACTTTAAATAAATTTCATTTGGTGAATTGATCCTCCGACTTACACTAGGTGTCCAATGGCTGTAAGTATAGTCGGGGTCAACTTTTAGGGTCAACTTTTTCTTAAATTCAAAAAATGTCAATATTTTCTTAATATTTTTTATTTTGATATTTATGACCCTAGGGCAACTTTTTAAGCTCTACACAAAAATATAGGCAGTTATTACGACTAATTTATAAAAATTAGACGCAGAAAAATCGGTGAGTAAAAAAAGTTGAGGGTCAACTGGGGTCAACTTAGGGTCAACTTTTGCTAAAATTTTGTAAAGATAGGATTTTGAACTTCTGTAAAGGCCATCTTGTAGATCTCAAAAAGTTGAGGGGGGGGGGTGAAAAATATTAGATTTGGCACTTTCCCTTCAAAAAATTGATATTTTGGTAATTTTGACAAAAGTTGACCCCTAAAAAGTTGAGGGGTCAACTCGACTATACTTACAGCCAATGACGCGGAAAAGTGTGACTGCGACTGTGACTGCGACGTAAATTCAAATCGATTTGAAGCGTCAGTCGCAGTCAAACTTTCCGCGCCATTGGACACACACTGTGACTGCGACTGTTGATGTGTGTCCAATGACGCCGAAAAGTCGCAGTCGCAGTCACACTTTTCCGCGCTATTGGACACAGACTGTGACTGCGACTGTGACTGTTGATGTGTGTCCAATGACGACGAAAAGTCGCGTCGCAGTCACACTTTCCGCGTCATTGAACACGTAGTGTTATGCTTGTCCCACAATGGACGCGGTTGCGGCAGCGGTAGCGGCAGCGGTAACGCGCGCGGAAACGCGTCAGAAAAACGCGTCCATTGTGGGTGCTCTGCCGCGCGGTAGCGAAGCCGCGGCAAACGCGCGCGTTTTTAGAAAAAACGCGCGGCAGGCGAGAGTGTTTTTGCTTATCTTTTTTTATCATGTGAAGACATGCCTTTTCTTTGCTTTTCTTTAAATTTTTCGTGTACACGGACACATTTACACCTAGTTAATATATGTTTTTTTAGTTTCCAATCCATAGATCAAGATGCCAGTCAATATTGTCGACAGCGTAAAAGAAATCAAAGAGGAGGTTCTGTCAAGAAAAAGAAATGCTAACGATTTGCTCATCTCTCTCGTACAGGCACATCCGAGTCTCTACAACAAGGCTGACAAAGAATATCTCAAGGATCGAAAGGATGTCTGGGCAAAGATCGCAGCTCAATCTGAGGGAGCATTCGAAGGTTGGCAAAATAAACCAACTTGTCAATTAGATAGAGAATTTTTAGATGGAGAAAAAGCAAAGATCCGTATGAAAAGTCTTCGAGATCGCTATGTCCAAGAAAAGAAAGCAAAGCCTAGTGGAGCTGGTGCTTATGAATGGTAGTCTTCATGGCCGCATTTCGGTTCAATGAGTTTTATGGAACTTTTCATGGAGGACCGCAAAGAGTGAGTTTTCACACAAACTATTGTTGAGCTTAGTGTGTACTACTTGATTTTTTGGGAGAGAAGCACTCTTCGCAACACTGACTGTGTGTCTAAGGAAACCAATGAAAGTGAGTATGGTAAGTCTAATGTAGGATGACATCCTCTTTGTGTGATGACAAAATGAATTTAGATGAATTTAACGAAGATGAAGTCATTACGTTGTCCGGCTTCGGGAAAAGAAAGCAGTCATCATCCAGTGACACTCCAACAGCTGCAAAGATGCCAAGGAAGTCAGGCTCATTTGAAGAACAGCTTATGAAATCTTGGGAGATGACAAGGAGTCGGCGGAAGTTGCTTTTGGTAGAAGCATAGAAATAGTCTTGAAGTTATCTCAAATCCAATTGACAGGTCATGGCAAAGATGGAAATTCAGCGAGTCATTGCCAATGCAGAAATGGGAGTCTACAGTCAGCGAAAGTTGTCGAGTCAGCAGTTGTAGCAGCAATAGCCCTTCTAATTTTCTGATTCTCCGTACGTTTTATTTATTTTATCGGATGTTGTTGAGTTGTTTTCTCTTGTAATAAAGGTCTTGCTTCAATCAAAAATATTGATGTCGGTGTGCGATAGAGTTTACTCTGTGTATTTAGTTGATCTGACCAGCATGATTTCATTATTGGTATATTAAGATGAACGACAAGAAAAAACTTGTTCTTGCGCTACTAATGCTACGGCGCCGACAAAATAGAGAAAGTACTGGATACACCCGCTATTGTTAAATCGTTCTGAGGACGGCGAGTATCACCGGTTGTTTCTTCGATTGAACGCCTTCCCACCAAATTTCACCAATATATGAGAATAAGCTAACCCTCTTCTTCACTGCGGGTACTGATACTGCAAAGTCCGTTCTTCTTTCTTGGTGATGGTGCCTTCCCGTTGCTCACAAATATGATGAAACCTTTTCTGGCCATGGACTGTCGCTTGAACGCCGAATATTCAACTACAGGTGCTATCATAAGTCTTAAAAATTATGATATATTTTGTTTTAATAGATATTTTCAGGTTGTCCAGGTGTCGTCGATTAATTGAGAATGTATTTGGAATGCAAGCTTTGAAGTGGCGCATCCTTCTATCGGGGATTGGAGCAAGACCAAGACAGCAGACTGGATTGTCAAAGCCGCGGTTTGCCTACACAAATTTATCCTGGAAGAGCACACCAATTATGACCCAAGGCGTTTGGCGGATGATGGGATGAAGACAACGGGATTTGGTGCTCGCTGCTCACAATCAACTGCTGAATATCTCATGTCAGTGCAGCACCAAAAGCAGGAAAAGAGGCAATCCTAACACGCGAGACACTAGTGAATTATTTGAGTGGACGCGGTTCTGTGGATTGGCAGGAAAAAATTATTTGAAATGTTCTCTTCTTCACTGTATTTATGCCCCAGTTTTACTAATAAAGGTGTGCAAAAATTTAGTTTAGAATCATAGAGCTGAGCATATATACTATAAAATTGCAATTGTAATTATTAGGAAATGAAAATTTACATGAAAAACTCAAAACCAAGTGATTTTTCGATATGCCGCAACCTCTGCCGCGCGTAAAATACCCAAATTTTTATGTCTCGATATCCGAATTTTTTTTACTAAAATACTTATAACGAGTAGGCCTTCAGGAAAAATGTTAATTTTACCAGAATCATAAAATTTTTCTTTCCAACTGAAAAAAACGCGTCCAATTTACCGCGCGGCAAAATAAAAAATAACGCGACCCCTTGCGGCAGCGGTAAACGCAAGCAAAAACGCGAGCTGCCACCCACAATGGACGCGTTTTTTTTGACGCGGTAAACGCAGGCGTTTGACGCTACCGCGTGCGCGTCCTATTGCTCCCACAATGACGCGTTTTTCGACGCGTTGCCGCTACCGCTGCCGCAACCGCGTCCATTTGTGGGACAAGCATTACGAATATTTTGACTAGAAAATGGAATTTTTTCGATTTTTTAGTTATTTTATTTTTCTTTTACCTCTCATTTTTTTCACGTCAAACAACATTAGCAAATCCACCGATGAAAAACACTGTGTTTTAAACACATGATAATATTTCGAAAATTTTTTTTCCGTAAAAATTTTATCTTGATCCTAAAGGCACATTCACATGAGTGTCGACCTGAGTGTGAGATTTGGGTGTTTTTACACGGGAAGAGCTGTACTTTTTTTTCTTGACCAAAACTTTTTTTCTGTTGGTATCATTTTGTAGCTAAGATTCAGGGCTTCAAAATGAGATATTGACAAGCCACATTTGAAATGAAAATTGGGGTAAAATGCTTAGGTCCGCTCAGGCACACTTGTGAGTGTCGACCTGAGTGACCTAAGCATTTTTACCCCAATTTTTCATTTCAGTGTGGCTTGTCAATACCTCATTTTTGAAGCCCTGAATCTTAGCTACCAAGTACCAACAGAAAAAAGTTTGGTCAAGAAAAAAAGGTGCAGCTCTTCCCGCGTTAAAAGAACGCTTGGGTCGACACTTTTGTGAACGTACCTTAACCTTGATCCAACGGGGGCATTCTGGCAGTTTTGTTAACTGTTTCAGTACTTACGCTTTTTCGGTGTTCTGGTGGAGATGATTGTATGAGTTAAACTTGAAATGACGATAGAAGCATGGTAATTTTGAGCATAAATTTCTATATGACTATGTTGCAAAAATTTTTGAAAAATATAAGTTATGAAAGTGTTCAAGATTTTGGAAATTTTCAAAATTTTCAGAAATTTTGTTTTTCGAGAATTTTGAAAGCATAGTCATGACAAAGCATAGTCACATATATGAATATAACTCTATGCTCAAAATGTAGCCATGCTTCTGAGTTATTTCAAGGATAATTGTATACAATCATGCCAACTAGAGCACCGACAACGTAAGTTCTGAAATGCCGTATTTACTCTAATAGTAGCCCCCCTCTAAAAGTAGCCCCCCTTCTCCTAGGAGGGAGGTTAAAAGTAGTAGCCGGGGCTACTATTAGAGTAATACGGTGGTTAAAAAACTGCCAGAATGCCCCTGGTTTGGATCAAGGTTAGGGTCAAGGCAAATTTTACGAAAAAAAGTTATTTCAAAATTTTGATCTGATGTGTTCCGAAAATAATACTGAAGAGTTTCGGAGCCCTGGGTATGATGGCAAGGAATAGGTTTTGCTATGTTTTTTTTAAATTTTAGCTCTTAACTTTAACTTACTTTGCATCTGTATGATAGCTCAAATGAAAGCCCGGAACTTGGCTACATTTTGACACTGAACTTGTAAAAACAAGAAAAAAACAGGTTTGCACAGTGGTATCGAACCTGTGACCTAGGGCGATGCGTATATAAAGTCTGAAAAATCTCTCAATGAGGTTTGAAAATATCGCTACTTGAAGTTCCCTGATAAGACGATTGCAAAAAACCGTTGTCGAATTCGACATCCAGCAAAAGTTATGAGCATTTGAAATGCTGCGGATTTCTTTCGCCAACCTGTAGGGTTGTCAAAAGAAAGATTATGCTCGACTTTAATTTTCTCTTGAATAAGTAGGGATAGGGGTCATGACGGTTAGCTAAATACCCTGAATCCGAATAATCGAGTCATATGTAAATCTCTTAAATCAGCCAAAATTTTTTCAACCGTTTATTTATGTGAGACCAGGTTCTTGAAGGACCTATCTGCCGCTCCCGCGGAAGAATGATACAAAAGCTTAGCACGGAAGCCGAAATATAACAATCAAAAACAACAAGGTAAGCATTAAAGGCGCGCATTATGAATAGCTGATCTAATCGTCCTGTTAGGGGAGTTTAAGTAGTTTACTTATGCTCTGCGGAGTATAGTATTTAAGCTTACGGATACCGAGACTTGTCAAAATGAAATTTATTAAAACCAAACACCATATTTTCTGTATTACTCGGCTGTATACCGAATATACGCCCCATTTGGTATTTGGTCGTTTAGGTAAGATTTTTTTTTTGTACGAGGTTATTTCAGTGAGATATTTTTGTACGCCGTTATTTCTTTTTACTTTTTAGTCCCGGCTAACCTACGCTGGCCTACCTGATTAAGCTCTAAGCCCTAAACGGCACTTAAAGAAATTTTGAGAGGAGGGGGTTTAAATTCGCCCGAATCGGCCGAAGTTGCCTTTTTGGGGTAACATACTTTTCAGGGACGTACTTTCGGGGAACAAAAATTTCAGATACTTTTTCTGAACGACTCGCTCGATGATTATGTCCCGCTTTCAGCTCTTTGTCGTAGATGTCCTTTTTCAACGGACATAACAAAAAATTTCTCACCGAAATTAACCGCGTACTAAAAAATCTCTTACCAAATAACGCGTACCGAAATTTCTTACACAAAATCTCTTACCAAAACCATTCTTACTCAAAATTTTCTTAGCAAAACGACCAGTACAAATTGGAGCGTATATTTCGGTGTACAGACATTAACCAATCTCTTTGGACTTTTTGGGGTTGAACAATACTCCCGGGACTTAATACAGTCAAGTCTCGATTCACCCTCGGGCCGGACCAAGTGTATCTGGTATCGAGGTGTACCTTTATAAGGACTAATTTAAGGAAGTTTATTCAACTTGGGACGGACCCAGGTGTATCTTATATTCGGGGGTATCTTATATCGAGACTTGACTGCACAGAAAATACGGTATTTTATAGGCTGAAATTGTCTTGCTCAGTAATTTACTGATTTCCACAGTAAATGATACGAACGAGTATTCTCGATGTTTTCCAATTGTATTTTTTTGGATGGCTACTAGCATTGCACCTCTAGTTTTTATAGTTTTATGACATGACTCCTGTTTCATGAAGGCATAACTTTGTTTCGTTTTCGAAAAGACTAAAATATCCTACGAAAAGCTGAAATGTGCCATCAAGCTTGGTATTCTACAGGGTGTCCCGAAAAAAATCCCTAAGCTTCAAGGGCACCGTACGACAATTTTTTTATTTCACTTCTTTTTAACGATATGTCATTTTTAGTCCTGGAAATTCTCTATCGATTGGTATATAAAATTTTATTACTGAATAAAAATTATTGATAAGTTGACAGGACAAAATTTTAAATCTCGATTTCAAATCCGGGAATTTTAAGTTTTTGTCAGAGTATTAATGGTCGAAAAAATTCATAAATTTTTAAAGCTGTTAATTTGATAGTGTAGCGCATATCAAGAGCTAAAGAACCTATTTTACAGAAAAAACAGTTTATATCTGCGTGTTGAGATATGGCCTTTTGAAAAAACTGAGAATAAAAGAAATCCAAGTTTTCGAAATGCCTGTCGACTTCCAAAATTACCTTAAAATGTGTTAAGAGGCAAATGGTGACTTTTCAAAAAAAAATTGGAAAAGCTTTATGTGCCAATAGAAAGAGGAACGCAAGAGCGGTCGTAGCCTTTAGGCCTTTTTTCCACTTTTTGGCGTTCTGCTCTATGTTATATTTTAGCCACTTAGGCTTTATTTTAAAGCCATTTTGTGGTTCTTAAGACATTTTTTAGTCCGGCTAACGTGCGCTGGCCTACACTGAGCCTAAGCCTAAGTTAAAAAATAAGGCCTAAGTGGCTAAAATATAACATAGGGCAGAACGCCAAAAGTGGAAAAAAGGGCCTAACGCCTCTACGCCCGCAAGAGCTGCAAAACATGTGTTTGAGACATTTTTTGAGATAAAAAATTGGCTACTAATAAGCAGCCTAAAAGTCAGTTACAAATCCTTCGCTTTGACAAAAACTGAAAATTCCCGGATTTGAAATCGAGATTTAAAATTTTGTCCTGTCAACTTATCAATAATTTTTTATTCAGTAATAAAATGTTTATATACCTACCATTCGATAGAACATTTCCAGGGCTACAAAATTACATATCGTTTGTAAAACGTGACATAAAAAATGGTCGTACGGTGTCCTTGAAGCGTAGGGATTTTTTTCGGGACACCCTGTATTTGAAAACAGGATATTCTCTGTGACATGGTAAACTAGGATATCTTTGCACATGTGCATATTTATTAAAATTAACAACTTTTCTTTATTGTGAGCCATGAGACTGAGCAATGATCATACTTTTATGTACATAAAGTTAGAAATTGGAAAAAAGGCGATTTATCTTATCAAGTCTGCGCCGCATTTATAAAAAACCCTAATGTAAACTGGAAACCGAAAATTCTATGCTACGGAAAATGGAAATCAGAAATAGAAAAGCATCAGAATCCGGGTGTTTTATATTTTTCGTAGAATTTTCAAAAATTTTTGATTCTAAACATCTGATGATATTGTACTGTGTTTTTTTAATTTTTCAAATTGGTTTACATTTTTACCTTCTTTGCTTCATTTGCAATGATGTTTCAATAAATGATAATTTCTTAGAAACTAGAATTGCAGGGCTATCTTTGTATTTAAGGTCAAAACTGAAAAATGCCGTTTTTGACTAAATTTTTTTCTTTTACTCAAGAGGTAAATATCTAAACAATTTTTTTAGAAGTGATAACATCATCAGGCTGCCCTGCGACTCTAGGTTTTAACGGCTTATCATGTGTTGCAACATGTATACGAAAAGGTTAGCAGAGATTAGAAAAGCACAAAAAGGTTAAAGTATCAATCAAATTATTTTATTTATTATCTCTTGTTGTTATATTTTTCCGACTTGCTTCATTCTTCGACATTTTTGCGCTTTATTTTTAAAAAGTGTTGCATCAAAGAATGTTTTTTTTACTAAAAGTTTCGACTTCTTGCCTTGGGGCCTTACACTCGTGTTCACAATAAAATTTGAGCTAGTCAAAAGTGACGCGTGCGGGTGTGGGTATGGTATTTGAGTGTTTATATAAGGAGTGTGGAGCGGGTCTGAGCGCTATTATGAACGTGCCTTTAGATTATTAAAAAAACGGAAGGTTTTTACGTGACTCAGTAACCTAAAAAGATTCATCAATTTTAAACTTAGCACTATTTTTTGTCCAAAGCCTTATTTTCCATATGCTGGGATAGAACAATAGATATCAGGAAAGCAATTATTTCTACAAACTATATAGCAACAGCAAATGAATGTCAGACAAATAACCCATAATTGCGGAATGTCTAACTAAAAACGTAAAAACACCGAGCTAACAAATAAAAAAATTTACAGCGCAAACAAAGTCTTATAACGTATTTTCCATCAAATTTTGTTCTGTATTGACTTGCTGCCTAGGAGTGCTAGTCACATTGAGATCTTTCAGTAGGCCTTCTGCGTCTGCAGAGCTTTCATTAGGCCGTCTGTTGTTATTAAAGGGAGCCATCATTGGAATATCCTAAAATTAAGCTTTTATAAAATAGACCTAAAGAGAAAAACAATTGTCACCTCTTCACTAGCATACACTTCCTTATCATTTGATGCAGATTCCACATCATCATCATCTTCATGCGCGTACCCGAATTCATCATTGTAGATATTGTTCTGATCATCTAGCTCATCAATAGAAAACTCGAAATCGTAGCATTGATCTGATTCATTCCAGTTTTGCAGGTTATTTAATACAAAGGACATCTTAAATTAATTTGATTCTCATATTTTTATATTGATTTTAAGACTCAAATTTTTGCATTATACTGCAAAAAAGCTCAAACCACCATTTTTTTTCTTACTGTTTTCTTTTTAACTTATTTTACCCGTTTTATTTGTACCCGTGCATTCGAAAGTCTTTTGTGGGCAGGCTTACTACTTTATAAACTTTACAAGACTCGTCAGACTGCTGGTCAAAATAGAAAAAAAACTACTGGTTATCGCTTTTTTCTCGATGCTGCATCACTATGCCCTTTTTAAATAGTTACATTTCGGAAGTCGGGCGAAGTCACGTTGTCACTTAGATGATTGACTATATGATGGAAAGAAGGGCGTTCCTAGGATCATACCTGAACAAAAAATATATATAATAGTAAAACTCGAAAAATATGAAAATCTATACTTCCAGCAAACTCTCATTAGTTTGAACCTGGAAAAATTGAATATATGAGGTCTTTATGCTTTTATTTGTTACCAAAAGTCGGGCACCCTGTTGGCCTTGACAATAGACGCCGTTTTACACAAATATAGTTGAACACCTACAAATTGGGTATTTATGACATTAAAAAAATTCTGAGTATGTTTTACCTTATCATTTCCTAAGCCAGCATATGGTTGTTGTCCTAAGGTCAACATCTCGTACATTCTATAAAAATTTTAATAATACAAATCAGTTCCTTATGTAATCTAAGACTAAACTTTTTTTGAAAAACACTCAAATATACTATTTTTACAAAAAAAAACTTATGATAGTTAAAATACAGCATAGGTTTTAGCAATTTGTGGACTTTTTTCAATAAGAGGCCTTTTTGAGCTATCTGATTTATGGTGTTTTTGGGACAATTATTTTTTCTGCCTTGTTTTTGGCTGAGAAGTGACTTGTTTTTTTTCTTAGTCAAAGCGGAAAGTAGATGAACAATTTTTTAAAGTGATAACACCATCAGGTAGCCTTGCTCTTCTAGTTTATAATGGCGGATCATTTGTTGCAACATCATTGAAAAATTAAACACAAAATAATATAAGTATGAACATTATCAAATTATTTTTCCGACTTGCTTCATACTTTAATGTTTTTCTGCTTGATTTTGCAAAGATGTTGCAACAAATAATACGCCATTAGAAACTAGTAGAAGAGGGCTACTTGAAGGAGCCTGTCTTTTCCTTATTATGGAAATTTCAACTGTTTGAATGCGTGCGGGACCACATAGATTTTGTCAGTAATCTTTTAAAATTATTTTTTGCTTGCATTTTAAATTTCAAACGTATATTCTATTCGATATGAGTCACATTATGGAAGTGACAGTTGTGAAGCAGTGAATGTAGGATGTCTTGTCTGATCTGGCATGGTCAAGCAACGTTGGGCTTAACTAGTGAATCGTTCCAAATTTTGAACAAATTTACAAATTTATTTTCCAAACAATAAATGCGAAAATGCAGGAAAAACTTTTTCCTGCATTTTTTCTTGTGGAAAGAATTTGACACAGAAAAGACAAGATTGTATAAGGTCACTAACCTTGCATAAACTATGCAATTGTCGGGGTAAAAGTAAATTTACCCATACAAAATTTGAATTTGACGTAGATTCACACATTTTGACGGAAGAATCATATATTTTGAGGAGAGATTTACATATTTTGCGCGAAATTTGAATTTGACGGGATAAAAAATAAATTCGACGGGAGATTACCGTATATTCTCGATTAGAAGGCCCTTCTCTAATAGAAGGCCCTCTCTAATAGAAGGCCCCCCTTGAGGACCTATATATCAGCCTAGAAAAAGAAATTCGCAAATCTGTTTTTCGCGTTTTCTTAGTTAGCACGAGCTTACCTGATTCCACTTTTAAAATTTTGGTTGAGCACGCAAAAATCTCAAAATCGACCCAAATTTTTCCGACTTTTTTAAGGTTGAAAATAGAAGGCCCGGCCTTCTAATAGAGAATATACGGTAACACATTTTAAGGGTGTTTTTACTTCCAGCCAGTCTTAGGTAGGCCAGCGTATGTTAGGAAGGGCTCAAATGTGTGCTTTAAATAGCAAAAAACTAAAGCTCAAAAAGGCGCGAGTTCAAAAATGTTCAAAAATTGTATAAACCCACAAATACATCCAATTGATACACATGAACACTTCAATTAAACTTACACAATTCCAAAGCTCCAGACGTCTGACTTCATGGTAAATTTGCCATCCTTTAAACTTTCAGGCGCCATCCATCTGACTGGCATCAAACGTTTGCCTGCTGGTTTATAGTACTCATGGTAGTAAATGTCTCGAGCCATCCCGAAATCACCAATTTTGACTGTTTCATCGGCGTGCACCTTCACACAAAATGATGTGTTCCTGTTTTCAATCGTGTACAAACAACACATACCATGCAATTTCTAGCCGCCAAATCTCGATGACAAAACTTCATGGATTCCAAATAGGCCATACCATCTGCTATTTGAGCAGCCCAAGTAAAGTATTGTCTGAATAGTGAAAATACCCAATTTTTCAAAAGTCTAAGAATAGAGTTACTCCATGCAAGGGATTCCTCGGTTTTCCTTGTTCTCTTCTGCGCCTGGTCTGTGGGAGCGGAGGAAGTCTCGCAAGTTGCCTTTATCCATCAGCTCCATGACCACTAACACTGGCTGACCGTCGGAAACCACTCCGTACAGTTTTACAATAAAAGCGGTATTGAACTGTTTCATGACACTAGCTTCGATGAGGAAGTGCAGGCGCTCAGCATTGTTGGCTGTTTCTGGCACTGTCTGAATAAGAAAAAATATTTATATTTGTTTTACAACGTTTTATGAAATCACCTTGACTGCACATTCTCCGAAATCTTCGCCATTGTGAGACGTGATGTTTTTGCCGTAACCACGAAATACCTAACAAAACTACTTTAAAATCGTCTGCATTATTTTAAAACTAACTTTTCCAAATGTTCCTCTTCCAATTTCCACCTAAAATGTTTGCCATGGTTTTTAGTGGGAATAGAGCTGATGTTTTGCTATTCCAGTCAAAGTTCTCAGTGAGTTGCATCCGAAAAGTTCGTTCGCCAGCCGGCTTTAAAACTTCTTTGACCGAAATTTTGAAGGCTTTTACTGACTATATTTGGACTGTCCAGTACCAAAAATCACAAGAATACTGATTTCGCAGATCGTTTTTGCAAAATCAGTATTAATGCAATTCTTGATAACTGGACTGTCCAAACAGAATCAGTGAAATCCTTCAAAATTGAACCAAAAAAGTTTTGAACCACCTTGCGAACGAAATTTCGGCGTGCACTTTATTGAAAACTTCGACTGTAAACACTATTTAGACACAAAATTTTTTAAATTTATTTTTTTGGATTAAAAAAATGGATTGCCTCGAGCACTAAATCATCCCTCTTTAACTCCATTCATCTGCCTTGTATATATCCATTTGAGAGAGGTATTCTGGATTTGCTGAGACAGTTTGCCGCCAATACTCTTCTACTTTCTTGCCATATAATCGGTTGAGGAAGTAATATACAGACACTCCAATTATGATCATGAGCACAATCAACACAAGAGATAATGCAACGATTCTCTGGAATATATCGCATAAGTTTAAAGAAGCTATATTTTTAAAACCCATGGAGTGAAAAATCCTGGAGTGTAGAGCACAAAAATGTCTTTGATTAGAGTGGCATTGTTAAAAGAGAGGTAGAAGTCTCGACTCTCACTTCCAGTGTGTAGTGGCCATCTAGCAAGCCGAGGAAGACAAGACCGTTGTCTTTTTCAAAGTCATTGAAAAGGACGCAGAATTCTCTACTCCAAGCATGTGAAATTGAGTTCTAAAAAATTACAATTGCTATTCTTTATTAACTTCTACTGATAAGAAGTTTTAAAAACAAATAATTTAAAAAATTACGGTAGACTTTTTTGCGGTATTTTTTTAATACATTGGATTTGGAACTAACTTGTCCGACCTGGCAATGTAAAGCACCCTGGATGTCGACTAGTCAATTACTAAGAAGTTGAAAAGCCAGATTAGATTTTAAAAAAATCGAAGAAAAAATGACCTCCGCCCATTCAATTTTTGGAAATGCCACTGCTCGCGAAAATTGTAGTAAATTATTATTTCTTTTCTGCGGTCTTTTTTAAATTGGTATACCAAATCGAGATACTGAACCGACTTGTAAACTAATTTTTCATGCGTTTTTTATGCCAAAAAATAAGTCGCGAAGCACTGAACTTTGTCCATAGACCTTTTAAAAAAATTAGAAATTTTTTCTCGCACATAAATTTTTTATCTGCTGCTTGAGCTCAATAAGCAGTCGTACAAGTTTTAAAAAAATTCAAATAAAAATTTCTCGAAAAATATTACTGTGCCGTCATCTCGAATTAGTTTCGCACGATAGGCAAGGACATAACCATTTGGAGTTCTGCAAATTAACTAAGCTTTATGTTTCTGTCATTTTTAACCAAAATTATTAAAATTTACTTGGGTGCTGACCAATAAATCCTCTTATCGTTCGGTTTGCCGTCTGTTACATTATACACAACCACACTTTCTGGTCTATCATATCATCTAAAAATACAGTAGATAATTCTCTGGTCCTTTTGGTGGAAGTTAATTGTATTACATTCCAATATGGGATCTGTGCGCACCGTTAGCTAAATGCAATAAAATTATTTCACAGGGTCATTCAATATTGAAACTTTTTTTGCTAATAATTTTCTAGTAGCCCTTTTTGGATTTATTTGATGCATAATGACAGCACTTTAAATTTTCGGCGCTAGTAGCGAATATCCCCCCCCCCCCCCAACAATCCCACCTTTTAAAATTGCTGTAAGTACCCTTGCAAACAAGAAGTTTAGGCTTAGCCCTTAGGCTTGGGGGTAGGCCAGCGTACGGAAGTTGTGACTAATGAAGAGTTTGCGCACATTTTCGGGGCCTGGGACAAAATTTGGGTACAGTCAAACCTCGATTTAACGACCCCCACCTCAAGTTCGTTCCCACCTAGGGTCCGACACTTTTTTTAACCCCGAAAATAAAAAAAGGGGGGGGGGGAGGGGGTACTCGCTACTAGGTCTTTTCCTTGAATCTTTCCTTGGCTTCATACTTACTCTGTATGTTAATCCTTAAAGGGGCATACACACGCTAATAAGAGGTGTTGCCGGGAATTTAAATTTTTTTCCTAATCATTAAACTTCCATACGGATTTTTCAACCTGGTTTCTAACAAAACAAAGCCTAGAATTTAATTTTAGGTATGGTTTTGCTAGAAACCAAGTTGAAAAATTCGTACAGAAGTACAATGATTAGGAATTTTTTTCGAATTCCCGGACACCACCTCTTATTAGCGTGGGCACGCCTCTTTAAAGGCTCGCTTACTATGGAGCTAGGAAGTTGGATGTCGAAGTCAGAAGTAGAAATTTGGAGGTTGGTTGTAAATTTGATTTATTGTTTTTTTATCTCCAATTGGTGTAAAGTTTTTTTTCGATAGTGAAGTATATTGAGAATAGACAAAATTTCTTTACAGAACTAAAAATAGTGAAAACTGGCAGAGCCCGGCATATCAAAGACTTGGACAGCCGTTTTCCTACCTGTATTGTAAGCACCGTATAACCACTGAGGGACCAATGCAAAATTAAAAACTGAGTGTCAATGAACTCTTACCCAAAGTGGTCGAGCAGAGCAAAAATGTTCAGGAGCAGTTGTGTCTTGACATGCGTGAATCTAAATATAAAAAAATTGTTGGTTAATAATTGTTTGCATGTTAATGTGCTCTCACAGTCAACTGGTATTCGGCAAAGTGTGGCAGACCCGTGAGGACCAGATGGGTGCCAGTAATATTGATTTTCCGTAGCTAACGTTGTAACTTCCATCCCAAACACTGTCTGCAGAAACGTTCAATTCCTCCAGACTGTGGTGAATAACTTTGGTTGGTCTTCTACAGAATGATTATCTTTATTCAACTGGTCGTAGACAACAGCAGATCTCAGTGCTCTGTGCTTATTGCTAATGGCACTCGTGATGTTCTTACGCTTGGTAGACTTCTGATCCTTCAGATCCCTAAAATTTCAATTGTTTGAAACCTTTCAATTTAAAACTAATTTTTGCACAGTACAACAACGAAAACAGTGATACAGACGAAATAACGACTACACGGTCACTCACGCTCACATTTATTTTTGATTTCTCGATTTGAGATTTGTAAATTTTTCGATTTGAAAATTCTATTTTTGTGATAAAGTATGAAACAGATGTGTCTGTCATCGCTGTAATTATCTATTGCTATAAGACCCGTAAAAAAATTTCGGTGCTGAAGGCCCCGAAAAACTATACAGTCAAGCTTCTCTATAAGCTACACCTCGGGACCGATCCCAGATGTAGCTTATAGAGAGGTGTAGCCTATATAGGGGGTATATTATACGGAACATACCCCATTTAAGACCGGACTCAGGTGTAGCTTATAGAAAGGTGTAACTTATATGGAGTGTAGCTTATAAAGAAGTTTAACTTATTTTATTATTTATATTTTTTAAATCGAGCAGGCAAAGAGCTCCCTTCTGATTTTTGTGAAATGTGTGCGCTTTTTGTGCCACCCTGTATATTTTAAGTTTTAAAATTTTAAATGTAAATTCCACCCTTGACCCGAAACAGCTGACTAACTTGCATTTTATAGTTTCAGGCTGTTTTTTATATATTTAGGGTCCCGTAAAAATAGCACCCTCGCTGAACCTGCCTATTTTTTTTAACCGATTTAGTCGGCTGACAAAGAAACTCGACAAAGTTCACCTCGATGAACCGGCATTCTAGTCCTAAGGCTCCGGTTAAACGAGACTCGACTGTACTTATACAGGAGAAATAGTTTCAGGCTGTTTTAGAGCAAGGGTGGATATTCAATTATAGCTAGATAGTAGCGTAATGTTTGCACAATCGCTTACCATGATAAAAAAAGCATAAAATTGGATTTGACGTTGAAATCAAAAATGTGAAATTGTCGTGATTTGAATGCATTTTTAATGGCTCATACTGATTTGGTTTGCGAAAAGGCTGAAATATGCCACGAAAAAGATTATTTCTGCCACGAAAAACGACATACCACGAAAAAGCGGAAATGTGCCACGAAAAAGCTGAAATGTACCACGAAAAAGCTGAAATGTGCCACGAAAAAAATTATTTATGCCTTTTTCTGTCCAAGACCAACCAAATTTAGCAATATTTTGCAAGAATTCAAATTTTTTAGTCATGAAATAACTTGGATCCCTCAGAATTAGGGTTGCTGAAAAAGATATATGTCCGGACATTTATGGACATATGTCCGGACATTTATGAATTTTGCAGGACATATATCCATAAATGTCCGGACATATGTCCATAAATGTCCGGACATATATCTTTTCAGCAACCCTACTCAGAATCCCACCCCGGAATGGCCAGAAGCCCCTGAAAGTTGGTTTTTTGGGGTTTACTAAAGGGGGAGTAAACTTTTTGCGAAAATTCGATTGAGCGGATCAGAATCCCGGTGCGATCGGCTGAATCACTCAGAATTCCAGGTTTATGGTGGTTTTGAGTGGTTCAGGGTGGAATTCTGAGTGATTCAGCCGATCGACCGGGATTCTGATCCGCTCAATCGAATTTTCGCAAAAAGTTTACTCCCCCTTTAGTAAACCCCCAAAAAACCAACTTTCAGGGGCTTCTGGCCATTCCGGGTGGGATTCTGAGGGATCCAAGTTATTTCATGACTAAAAAATTTGAATTCTTGCAAAATATTGCTAAATTTGGTTGGTCTTGGACAGAAAAGGCATAAATAATTTTTTTCGTGGCACATTTCAGCTTTTTCGTGTACATTTCAGCTTTTTCGTGGCACATTTCCGCTTTTTCGTGGTATGTCGTTTTTCGTGGCAGAAATAATCTTTTTCGTGGCATATTTCAGCCTTTCGCAAACCAAATCAGTTTATGCCATTTTTAATTTGGAAGAATCGAATGTGCAAACTACGCCAGCTTTTCGGCCTTATTCCACAATGGTGCTTTTTTTCACCTTTGTACCGCCACCCCACCCCAATAACACATTATTTTTTGTGATTTTTTTAGGCTTACACTGTTAGGCAAGAAAGACCAGCGTATGTCAATATGGATTCAAACATATCTTAGACTTATGTTTGAGTTAGTCCTAACATACGCTGGCCTACCCTTGCCTAAATTAAAAAAATACCCCGAAAAAAATAAGAGGAATACCAAGGTGAAAATATCCTCTATTGTGGAATACGGCCGCTTTTTCAAAAAGGATATAAGAGATAAAAAATATGGCATCATGTCAGGGCAATATGGTGATGGATTAGTGTGCTGCAGAATTGTTGTCGTGCTGAAGTCAAATGAAAAAATCGAGCAAAAGACTACCACAACAAGTCAAAGATCACAACATCATAAAAATGCCGAAACAAAAAATACTTTGGTGACAGTCGAAAGAAAAGCCCTGAAACTGCTCCTTCTACCCAGTTTGCTGACTCTCTGTGGTGATGCCTCTTTTTAGGGAAATATTCGACAGCCACGTCTCTTTGCTGTCGAGTGGCTCTCTGCATTTGCACTTTCGGTGGTTGTTGCTGTTGGTAGCCAGCACAATGCTGTGGGTCTTGGCTTATCTCACAACTAATTGAATGACAAAGTGAATGCAATTAAAGCGAGGTTAATTGTGAGATTTCGTAAAGACTTTTAAATCAGTGAATTTGGTTTTTGTTTTCAATAAAAAGCTTATTCTTGACACCATTAACATGGAAAATTCTGAGTGTGCCGAATTATGCGTTTTGTGCAGAATTCCCGCTGAACATCATGGCTGAAAAAAATTTGTAAAGAGGACGGCTTCAAACGGGTAAAACAGCTTCTGAAGTTGTATCATGAGCTTCTTTAACTTTTTCAACTTTTTCACTCAATTCTGACAACTGATTCGTACTCAGCGCAGTCAATTTTGAAAATCTGCTTTGAAAATCATTGACAAATTTCAAGTTCCTCTCGAGACAATAAAGACTTGATTTAATCATTTAAAAAATTCACTATTTAATCAGGGTTCTCATCTCAAAATTTTGGTAAAGGGACGTTTCAGCACTTTTTTTCAAATGAAAAAAGTGCTGAAAGGCAAAAAGTGATTTTTTTGAAAAAATTGCCTTGGTCCCCCTGTGGTTTTGAAACCGCCAATAAGCAAGGTTTCAAAACAACAGGGGGACCAAGGCAATTTTTTTCAAAAAAATCACTTTTTGCCTTTCAGCACTTTTTTTCATTTGAAAAAAAGTGCTGAAACGTTCACGCACCAAAATTTTGAAATAAAGTACATTTGGCAAAATAAAGTACAATTTGGGCATTTTTCGTCAAAAAGTGTCATTTTATCCAGTGCTTGTTGAGATTTGAGCACCAAAAATAAAGGTTTTGACGTAAAATCTTAGAAATTTTAAAGATTTAGGGTGCCAAATCATGTACAAATCTTTAAATGAGAGAGAATAAATGAGAGAGTTGAAGAAGTTCGTGATACAACTTCAGAAACTGTTTAACCATTTAAAGCGAATTTTTTCTACCATGATATTTAGGGTGAAATTCTGCACAAAACACATAATTCTGCACACTCAGCCTTTCCCATGTTGAAATAGTCAACCTACTTTTGAACAAAAACTCTGTTCTGCATCGAGTCTTCAAAAACATCATTTTCGCCTCGTTTTGCTCCAAAGATCTTGGTGGGTCTGGATTTACAGGATTTTCATTGGTGATGAGAGTAGAGCATTTGCAGCAGCCCTCTTCTTTTGAGCAGGTCCTTTAGAATCGTCGCTTCTGACTGAGACGGTGTTGGAAGCTGCAGAATGAATGATTTGAGGAGTATTTTCTAAAAGACATCAAATTTGGCTGGTGCGATAACTGGTGTAATAACGGATAGTCTACTTTGGCTGTTGCACACGTCTTTAGTTTTGGCAACATCTGTACTATCTGCCAGATTGTTTTGACTCCAAGTGACCTTTAATTAAAGCTTAAAAATAATTTAGTGAGATATTCTCCAGCTTACCATGTAATGCGTTATAACACGTACTCGTGTAATGGGGGTCCCATTGCACTATAAATGAAAATACACATGTCGTGTTTTAACAGCTAAATGCCTACCCTCGAAAGAATCTGGACCCAAAGCATACGCTACTCGATTTCTTGCTGGGTCTAAATGAAAACAATATGGTCACTAGAGTTTTCGTGGAGACACAAACCAACCTGGCGTTGAAAAATAGGTTTTGACAAAAAGAATATCTGAGATTGCATTTTTCGCGCCAGGATGGTTGACCAGGCGAGTTTGCACATAAACAGCATAGCTAAATAACAAAATTTAGAATTTTATTTCAGAATGGCAATACGTTTTTTGTAGGAAATTTACTTTTTTGTACCAATTTTTTTATCTTTGAAATTTCTTTTTGTTTTTAAACACGGGAAAGGCGGTGTGTACCAAACTATGCGTTTTGTGCACAGTTTGACGCTGATTATGATGGATGAAAAAATTTTGGAAAGAGAACGGCTTCAAGAGAACGGCGATTTTCGCCTGTTTCAGCCACCTAAAATTCAAACAAAACATAGGTGGTACTCTATGAAATAAATGCATCACCTAGGTGTGTAATATCTCAAAACGCAGAGCGTGATCAGGGCCATCTATTTGTAGCAGGGTGATCACAAATTCAGAAAAAATTCTGGATTTTTTCCGAAAGAAAGTTTTTGGAAATATTTCCACTCGAAACAACAAAAGATCAATATATCGAGAGAAAATTTCGAAAACTGGCTTTTGGCAGGAAGATTAAAAATTTGCTGTGAAACTACGATCACTCTGCTACAAGTTTGCGCGCAGTAAATAGCCCTTATTACGCCCTGCTTATTACGCCCCCATTACGCACGTTTTCAGACATTACACACCTATGCATTAATTTCAGAAAGTATCACATGTATTTTGTTTAAATTCCAGGTGGCTGAAGCAAACAGGCAAAAATCGCATGCTGTTGTACCCGTTCGAAGCCGTCCTCTTTCCAAAAAAATTCAGTCATCGTGTTCAGCTTGAAATTCTACATAAAACGCATAGTTTGGTACACACCGCCTTTCACTTGTTAACTTTCTAACTTTTTTCACAAATCGACAACACTATCGTGTACTCCTGCGTTTCTAGTTTCTAACGAAGTATAATATAAAACAAAGTATAGCCGAAGGGAGCGCAAGGGGCTTGAGAGTTAGAGATGCGCACACCCACATACCTCAGACATGATTCCGAGAAGTACTCTTGATCGTAAAATGCATATAGAGGCTCTCTTGCCCAGCTCCAGTGACCAAAACAGGGTAGAATACCACAAAAGTAAACATTTTATGGTCATCAACGTATCTTTTCAGGATGGTTTACCTTGGGCCCCAAGGCAAAAAGTCAAATTTTATTCAATTTTTTTCCAAAAATTGGTTGACCGCGCCCTAAAAACACGTTTCCTATCGTTATGCGGCCTAAAATTGCCTTAGGCTTAGGGTGGTTTGAGTGTTTAGAGACTGGCTAAAGTGGTTAAAACTGAGATTGCTTAAAACCATTTTCTGTCACATCGATATAATGAAATCGGCCAAAAAAAAGTTACAAAATTAAGCCAAAATAAATTGGCATAAAAGAGTAAATTTAGTACAAAAAGTATTGCCCATCGATGCTCTTATTGGAAACATCTGTAAAAGTGTTTGCATACAGTGTGTTGGACTCGACACCTGCAGTTATGAGCTCTCCCTTTGCATTCTTGATGATAGTGCCATCCAATTCACCAAAGCTATCAATATCCCCGCCATCAGTAACCTTCGCAAATATTCAATAGAATATGGCTGAATTCAAAAAACTCACAAATGCATATTCCATGAGTCAGAGCAACTTAAATAATAAATTAAATAATGCAAATAATTGCGATTTGCAAGATTTGTTCTTACGCAGATCTGTCATCGTCTATAGTCATGTTGCGATCTTCTTTGTACACTTTTTATAGAAAATCTTAAAGTTGACATTAAGTATAAGTCACCCAAAGATTTGACCCTGCCAACATTGTTTAACATTTTTTCGTTTAGTTTTACCGTTTTTCCCATTATAAAAGCCGATGTTCTCGTCGGACACAGATTTTTTTGCTGCAAAAATTTGTTGGTGCAAAAAGACTTTTATTTGGCGCAAAAGTCTTTTTCCATCTGAAAAAGTAGATTTGCATAAAAAAAAGTTTTTTTGCAGCAAAAAAATTTTTTTTGGAGCAAGATTATTTGCAGAAAAAAAAGACCTTTGCGCCAAATAAAAGTCTTTTTGCACCAACTGATTGTTGCAACAAAAAAGTTCTCTTTTCAGCAAAAAAAAAGTTTTTTGCAGAAGAAAAAAGCTTTGTCCATTATTTTACGCCATCAAATCTTATGTCTTAGTTTTTATCCTAAAAAATTTTCAATTGCCTTTTAAGATTTTATACCAGTATGTAACCCTGGATCTCAACTTTCTGAGAAGCTATCAACTGGCTCACTGAAATTTTAAAAAAGTTGTAGAAAAAAGTCTTTGTATAGAACAAATTGTTCAAAAAAATTGGTCTATCCAAAGACTTTTCTCCCACTTTTGAATATCTCAGTAAGTTAGTTGAATGCTCGTTAGAAATCTGAGATCCAGGGCTACACGCTGGTATCAAAAAGTTAAAAAATTAAAAGAAAAAGTTAAATAAATACTTCAGAGAAACCAATTTTTCAATTTGACGGGGCAAAATAATAATTTGGCGGGGAAGTACTTACATCCTTTTGTCGGTCAAACACATTTCAAAAACACGATTTTGAATTAAGGGGCCGTCTATTAAAAAAAATACGGTATATCGTAAAGGAAAAAATTGAAATTTTTTGTTGTCACATTGTTGAAAACATCATCATCAAGTGCTTACTTGGTAGCCCAAAAACTTTCGATAGTCCATGTCCGTTGTATTGAACGGCATCCAACCAACCATAAACCCGTAGTTAAAGATTTGTACAATTTTTGCTATAATTAGAAATTTTCAGTAAATTTATATTTTGTTAAAAATTAAACCTGGGAGTGGAATTTCATCACCTTGAAGAATATTTTTAATTTATTTTGCAAAAATTGTTTTGAACTCACATATAGCTTTGTCTCCATTGCTGAAGGAAGACACATCATTTTCACTCACTTTATCTTTGAGTCCTACATGATCCAGAAACGCTTCTATCTTTTTGTAGCATAACATTCGGTTGTTTGGAAAGTGACTTTCCCTAAAAATTTCTTTGAAATTGACAATTAAAAACGCCGACTCAACAATACCGTTCAAGATTTGCATTTTACGATTTTCCAGATTGAAGAGCTAAAATTCCGTATTCAATAAAGGCGCGAAAACTAACATAGCCACTATAAGCTACCTGATTCAGATTCTGATTTTCAAAAACCACCAACGAGTACCTTTAAAAGTTTTTATAAGGAAAAATGTAAGTAAAAAAACTCATCTAATTAAATAATACGTGTTTTTCCACAACTGCTGGCCATGGATTACCCTCAGCCTTTTGAACATGTGTAAGGACATAAAAGCTGATGAAAATCGGACAAGAAGATAGCTAAATTTAATTTTTTTGTCTAGCAGAATTACGTTATCAAAAAAGTGGAGAGTGAAAAAGAGGGTGACGTTTAGGGTGGCTTTTTGGACAAATATTTTTCAAATTTCGAAGTTCGCCTCTAGCCTTGCCTTCGTCTATCTAGGCCATTTTTCAAACGACTAATTTTAGATTACGCAAAGAATTTTTTAAAGTAAAAATGTGGGTGAGTTTTGGCTGATTATATATGCATATTTGATGAGAGAATTTCACATGGTGTGACGGCCAGAACTTAAACTCGGCTTTTTTATTTTTCACATATTTACCCACCCTAAATGTCTCCCTCTAATTTAATCCATACAGAATCAGCTTGACATACCCTGATATTTCCTCAATTTCTCCAAATGCCTCAGTGAACTATAAACGAAACTATTTTGCAACTATAAAACTGGCTTTACTCAAATTACTTTTTCGGCACTTGTTGATTCCATTCCGATGCGCATGTCTAATTCCAAATTACCCTCAATTGCGTTACATTTGCTGAATTTCATTGCAGACCTGCAATTAGACGGTCAACTTTATGATTTGCTTTCTACAACAAACCCAATAGAATCTACTGTGTCACCAGCACACTTCTTAGGGCAATAACCAATGCATTTGATGCAGTTGTGTGGTCATTAGGATCTTTACAAAAAAATCATTAAATTTTTCCAACACAAGTGCTACCTTCTTGATAGCCATTAGGACAGTCATAGTGACATTGGTTTCGGAAGGCCTTCCATTCAGACTTCTCTCCAGTTCCCGGATTAGAGGATACGGCAGTTAAATTGTGGCACTCTTGTTTGGTGAGACACCTCCTACAAACACGAAATCATTACAGAAATATCCCATACACTCCTACCTTCCCAGCTGCTCAAAGAGGTTACCCTACGAAAAATATCATAAGTGATAGAAAAAATAAGAAACTCAATCAATTACTGGGCATTCGTCTACACAAGTTTCACTAACATCAAATTTACGACAGCTGTGACATGCCTATATTCATGTTTTTTTCGGTTTAACAACGCCTCAAAAAAGCTTTGAAAAACTCACAGATGGATCATCGGGAAGTGTACAACCACCCAAACTAGAAATACTGTCCGGTTAAAGAAGCTTCAAAATAAAAAAATTTCGCACCAATATTTGTGGCATATTTCTCCATCATCGGTACAGCTAAAAATAAATAAGTATTCATAATGACTTCACCTAAATTTACCAACCCTGAGCCTGGAATTCGGATGCCTCGCAAACTAAATAAAAACAATTAGATTTACATCAGGAAAATCTTTTTATACATTTTTGGCAAGCTTTAGGGCTCCAACACTCTGAAACAAAAAAATGACCGATGGTGTAAATTTTGAAAAAGTAATTTATACTGAGAGCGTCTGTATTTTGATCTCTCAGACAGTTGCTTTCATCCTAAAATAGAATGAATTTATCAAAGAAAAGGTATTTAATTCTATGGCACCTCAACTTGGCACTCATTTTTGCATTGACCAGCAACTAAATTATTGTTGCAAATTTTGTTTTTGTTTAAAAAAAAGTTACCCTGATCAATGATATGATCCCTGATTTTACCCATCAAAATTTTGTCCCAGTTGATTGATTGGCTGTAGCAGAGTCTGGGGTTCTCTGTGATCCTAACACCACATTTTTTATTGCCTAAATAACAAATGTGTATTATTCTCGTATACAAAACAATCAATTATTCAGTCTGATTTTTTATCAAACGGTTACCGTCAATTTGGTGAGCCCAATTTCACGCAGATCCTACATTAAACAAAGTTTAATGGTTTACTAAGTTTGGCAATAGCAAACTCACATTGTTTTGATAAACGACCTGAATTTTTGAAGTTATATGGCGTTATACATATGCTGCAAAAATCTCACCAAAGCATAATTCATAATTAAGGAATGGCCACCTTAAGCATTATTTCAGGTATGTAAGGTTGTTTTTGTTAATTTTTTAGCCAAAAAATTACCCACCAATAACCCTTAGATTAGGAAACATTGTTCCCAGAGACAACAGTCTTTGATTTGGAAAACCAAAATCGAGCCAGTTACCTCTCTTAACGAAAAGTTTATAAACTGATTGTGCAAAAAAGTTTTGAAGGGATACACCAAAAACGGAGACCTAAGTTTTTCGCCTTATTTAAAAGAGTTGTATAAAGTTCTCAGTATTAGACTTGAACAAAAATTGAAAAACGAAACGATTCAAAAAAATTGCTGGTCCCCGTTTTTATTTGCGCTGTAATGATGCACAAGCATGCCCCTTCAAATAATAATTTTGACCAACCTGAGTTTCTCAAAAACAGGATATCTTAAATAATTATTTTCAGAAAATTAAGCACAACGAAGTTTGTGATAATACAAAACCAACTCTTCATTAGTGACATTTGAACTGGTGATCATAGAAATCGTAAAATCTCCTTCCAAAATTGTGCATTCTTTATAGTATAGCAATGCATTTGGCACTGATTTATCTGTATAAAAATACGAATAAATTAACTGTAGTAATGATTTAGAGTGTACCGACCAGAGGTCTGTTTTGGCTGAAAAGCCATCCTAGGACTATTGCGAATATCTACTGAACCACATCGCTTCTCAGGTATGGCAGCTCCGTGGAGCACAATAACAGCTATAGAAAATATACTGGCTAACAAATACATAGCTAACTTCAGTGTCATCTGGGGTCAACACACATGGCAGCAAAAACCTCGATTTGCAGGGCACAAGAAATAATTGAGCAACTTGAATCAGAAAAGGATGTACCCAAACCAGATTAAAAAATTAGGTACAAAAATATTTAAAAAAAACATAAAAAACAGCAACAGATATTAGATAATCACTGAGTCACGCCTTGTAAAAAAAACTTGTATTATACATGCTTATACAGGTGACCCACAAATTATTCTTATTTCAGGAAGCGATGATTTTTTTCGTGGCACGGTTCGAAAAAATTATTTTTTCGACAGTCTTGAAAAAGATATTTTTTTGGAATATATTGTCTGAACACGATTCTCATGTGTCTCCCATATGGTTAAGTAGGGATGATCAATGTCCAAGCCGCAGGAGTCAAAGAAAAATCGTGTTTTAAACATTATATAACAAATAAAAAGTATACTTTTTCTAAGACGATTAAAAATCTGCTTTTGAAAAAAAATATCAAGAAAAAAGTTGTTGTTGTTCAGAATCAAGCTAACTTCATAAATTCACCCTGTATAATGCTCCTCGGAAAAGGGCCGAAGGAATTGCATTGAGCGCAGATAAATAAGAATAACAAGCAAGAGTCTTCATGTGATCTGCTTAAGACCTATTCACACTTTGAAGAGTTTAACTTAACTATTAAGTAAAGAGTGAAAAAGTTTGTAAGCTCAGCTTCGATTCACCTTATAGCCAATAAAAAAAGATTTATGAGGTAAATAACACCGTAAACATAATAAAAAATTATTTGATTATAAAAATCATTGTAACACAGGATATTGATCTGATCTTTTTTACAAGAATTGTCCTTTTTCGGGACCCCAAATCTTTTTTTTTTTTTTCGAAATTTTAGCCAATTTTTGGCGCTACTGTAATATACCCCCCCCCTAAAACCCGACTTTTTAGGAATGGTCAAAAACCATTTTTATACAATAATTTCGCCATAAAAGGACCAGAAAAACAATTTAAATGGGATTACGGGCTGTATAGGAGGGGAAGGGAAATACAGGGGCCACTTTTTCAAGGTGATGGCTGGCCCGGCCTTGTGAAACGAGGGGAAATGCTCTTCGGTAAAAAAACAAAGATGTTGAACATAGTTTTGAATACTGGGGCTACCGCATAAATAAACTCTGGTATGCATGCTTTTTCATGCATCCAGAGTCACTTTCGAGTGATTTGTGTCTAAGGTATGTGGGTGTGCGCATCTCAACTCCTTCGGGGGCGCAGGGCGCTTGAAAGTTATAGATGCTCGCACTCACTTGCCTTAGACGACTGCCCAGCGATTGGCACACATTGTGATTGGGTACAGCGGTTGGGTACACTTGCGGTTGGGTACAGCGATTGGGTACAGTTTTTAACGAAACTATTTACATGAACCTGTTTGGGACACACGCTTAAGCGTGTCCTTATGGGTGTCCTTATGGCGCTGGACTACCCGCGCCTAAGCCTTTGCCTAAGTTAAAAAACGAAAATTTATGCCATTAAAAAACGTAGTTTCTATAAACAAACTTCAGTCTTTTATGGTTGAAAAATCGACCCTAGTATCAAAAACCCCCTATAAATTGTTTTCTTTAAAAGGGACATGGTAAAAGGGACATTGAAGGGACATGGTCAAAAAAGGTACTTATGTCGTTTACATCCCACCTCCCACCCCTCAATTTTTTTGTTTAGTTGTTTTTTTTGCTTGGTGCATTTATTCGGCTGTCTGATTTAATTAATTCGCTTAACTTTGTCGATCCAGAAACCGGAGCACACACACAGACGATCGAATCGACATGGCAGAAATTCAAAAGAAGGCACAAGAAAGAATTTGGAACGCATCGATCAGTTTTCCAAAGCTATGTATCTGATTCTGTATAGAGAAGAAAATTTGCTGGTAATGATATTATGTATTATTTGTGGTCAAAATTGTTGAATTGTATGCATGTGAATAAAATATATAAAACTAGCTTTACTGGCGCCTCTGGCGCCTTTTAAAATTTTTCAAAATTGAATTTTCACGCACTAACTTCTTTTAGTGAATGACCAACACCAAAAAAACGAAAAAAAAAAACTAATATAGTGTGATTAATCCCTCAAATCAAAAACATGGCGATTTCATGGTTAACAAAAATTTCAACAAAAAGCAATAATTGATAACGATGTAAGCAAAAACAAAGCATATCTTGATGATTTCGGCTTATTGGCAAATCTGCGCCTCATCTACCAAAACACAATTCATATGTTACGCCTAATTTCTACTATAAGCGACTCTGCGCCTCGAGACCAAACATCGCAATTTACCATTATTCAGAAACATTTTTTATTTGACAACAACATATATGCTACCACATTGTGCGTTTGATACATTGACAATGAATTTAGATGATCTTCGTGGCTCTTTTATCAATGTAAACCACCCATGTGCTTGAGTTGAACTCATACTGAAATAAAATACTGAAAGAGAACCAAATTTCAAGCAAATTACTTCATACATTCTTCTTAATGTATCTGCGACCCAAGCGAAAGAATTCCCTGATGCGAGTCTGATCTGAATTAGAAGATGATCTTAAATCAAAAAAATCTAAAAAGTTACATCTGACACAATTTACTGCTGTGTTTCGATCAAGGTCGAACGGGTCCTGAACCAGGAAAAGTAGTGTTGGCCAGTTACCTTGCAGTTCTTTATCAGTCAACAGCATTGCGAGTTCGAATCTGGATGACCTCACGACCATGGACCAGTTTTTGTTTGCTTTTATTGAAGAATTCGTCATAGAACGCGGAAGAAATTGCGCAAACCTAAAAAAAGGTAATACCAAGAAAACAGACTAAAATCGAAAAAACTAAAACAATTTCTGCAAGCCGGACCTACCCTTCTTGCACGGCGAACTGCGCCGCGTCCAAGAACGTAACATCAAACTTGCCCAATTTTCTTCGAGGATAGCCAGCCGGAATCTGAACTCAAAAACTTAAAACCTATTATATGATATTCGCGGGAGTTAAAAAAACCTCTTGCAGAAAATCAATTTGCCCAGCCTTCTTGCAGCACAATATATTTCAAAAGAAATCCAAGTGTATGAGGACATGCACCATTTTTTAGCAGAGACCTAATTTGACTTGCTTCACCCAGTGATTTGATAGCTCAAATCAATAGAAAGTTAATTCTGGACCACAAAAGCATCTTACCGAAAGATAGCTATCGAAAAATTTCATTTCCAGCATATTCTCCAGCAAGCGTGAGTTGAATCTGGCAATTCATTCATAGTGAACCTGAACGCAAGAAACTTATCAATCATATACGACGATAAATACTCACTCAACTCAATCTTTCCCTGATTTTTGACCATACGATATATTGCCGGATA